>CM061145.1:9132334-9394834 GCA_030710495.1 Labroides dimidiatus
CCTCCATGAAGCACAAAGAATCAAGTCGGGACATGAAGGCAGTACTGAGGCTATCATTAACAAAGTCCACATGGATATTAAAATCACCCAGTGGTTGATCTGAGGTGAAGAATCTGCTGGAGAGAAAAGACAAAGGAGACAAATGTTTGAGGAAAAAATAATGAAATAATTACAGAAATAAATAAAGTTCGTTGACTTTTGATAGAAACAAACTGCATCAAATGTTTCCATCGATGAAGTCAGAGGGATGAGATACAGAAGATAAAACCTTCCAGAAGAAGATCTGATGCAGAGCTCAAATTACTGTTACAGGACTTGCAGCTGCTGGCTCTACTGCTGTTATACCTTATCAGCACCTTGGACAGCGCTGAACAGGTGAAGAGAGACTTTCAGACTGGGGTGGCTCAGTGAGAGCAGTGACATAGGTGAGGGTGGCCAGGGTGTGCAATGTTAACGTACAAATTTATTACCATTCATCCTCTTTAACTTCACTCTCTATTTGTACAACTATTGAATAGATATTATACACATTTGTATGATTTTAGAATAAAAATGTTTCATACAAAATGTGCATCCAGTCTAATAAATTTAAAGTAGTTTTAAGCTCAGATAAAAAAAATAAATAAATAAAAAATTCTTTAAATTACACTAGAAACAGTCACGGCCCCTGCCAGGCTGAAATTTTAGAGGAAATCCTATGTTTCATAAAACATTGACAAAGATGAGCAGTTCATCAAATTTAAATTCTTCTAAAAAAAAAAGAAAAAAACCTCACTTCGGTTCAAAAAAGCATTTTAAGCCCATAGTTATATTTTGATTTTTTTTTTTTTTTTTTTTTTTTTTTTTTTTTTTTGTATTATTTACTTAATGGTTTAGTTTGAAATTTTCAATTTGAGCTCAGTGAAGAACTTTACTTTTTCATTATATATACATTATATATACTTTAATTGTTCTTCAAATAGAAAAGAAAAAAAAATATGAGCACGTCAAGATAAAATTTCTGCTGTGGTTGTTCATGGTTTTGTAACTGTTGAGTTTATGAAATGTCCCTTTAACAACGTTACCTTGTCCAGTAGCAGCGTCATCAAGCTGCTGTTTTTGCTTCGCTCTGAGACACGTGGAGACACTCTGCGCTGGTCAGACATGTAGGCTCTACTTCACTCCTGTTTTCTTTTACTCTTCAAATCAACAGTGATGGTTAATGGAGGCAGCTGTTTTGTTCATGTATGAAGGAGCAGTAGCCGTACAACCAGGCTTGGTAAGGTTAAAGTGTTAAATAGAAGGCGAGCAGTTTATGAAAACCCAGTTTCTGTGTGGGCCTGAGTTTCTGCCTGCCTTTTGCCTTCACTCTGCACAGCTTCAACCAAGCTACACTGATCCAGCAATCATTACAGTTTCATGATCAGAGTGAAACTATGTTGCAGGAGCTCCAAACCACCACAGTGTGGCAGCATTGTGCTGTTTGAGGTAAACAGCTGTGCCACAGCCCAATCTCTGGACCTGAACCCCATTGAAAACTTATTTAATATGATCAAGAGGAAGAATGGTCATAAACCATCAAACAAAACTGAGCTTGTTGAATTTTTGCACCAGGAGAGGCATAAAGTCACCCAACATTAGGAATGAAGGACTGGTGGAGAAAGAAACTGTGTCTTATACAACCCCACAAGAAACAACCAGAACTGTCAGTCCAGTACGGCCGGTTCGGGTTCAGACAATAGTTTGTGTCATGTTAAACCCCTCAGTCGGTCAAAGACATTAATCTGCTGCAACGTGTATTCATTTTTAAGTAATACTGAACCAAGTTTGAGGGGGAAAAAAATCATATTACAATATTATGCGAATTTCGTTTTTATCCGTTTAATATACATATCTCATAAAATCTAATGATCCAATTTAATGAAATTAGAAAGATGCATACCTAAGAAAGCATACCACCATGAAGCAGATGTGACACATTCTGTTTTCTTCTTCATATAATGTTTTAGAGGAGGAAGGGTGAAGGTGTCTTCACCTCATCCTCATCTCATATGAAAACCTTTTACCAGACAGAAAAAAAAAAACAGCATTCATTGGAATTAAAATGTATAGGATCAAGAGTCAGTCGAGAAATCGTAAACATATTACATTCAAGCAATGTTTGTATTTCAAGTCGCGCTCTAATTGAAAAGGCTCATAAGTGTTCTTTCTAAAATAAATTTTGGCAGTGGTGAAAAGTCTCAAACATTTGGTTTGTGTTTGCCCAACAGACAAGGTTTGGAAAACCAGAGAAGAACACAGCGAATCAAATATATACTAATTCTTATCCAAACGTAGCCCCAGGCAAAATAAACAAATGATGAGTTAAAGAACATCGACCACGAGGGATGGGTATTGTTCGGACTTTATGGATACCGGTACCAATGCAGATACTGCTCATTGATACTGATATTAATCCATTCTCTCATCATATAACTCTCAATTATTTTGTGTTGAAGATAGAGTTCTGACATGTTAATATGTCAAGATAGACGTTCGTGCCCTGGGATATCTTACATCTTTGAGAACGTTGTATTACTACTGGATTTTGTATCGTATTGTACCCTTTCTATTGGTGTTTTATTTATTTTTATTTTTTTAAAATTTAATATAAAATGAAGATCTTTAAAGAAAAAGAAAAAAAAATAATGAGCATGAAGTCTCTCATACCTCACTGCTCACATCCTTCTTCTGCCTTTTACCTGTTGTATTCTTGGCTCCCCTGACTTCTTTGAGGAGTCTTATTAGTGAGCTGGTGGGTCATAGTGAAATGTAACCCTTGACAAAAAAAACATTTTTCAGGGGTTTAACTACTGAATAATTTCACATAAACAACAGCTCAACATGTAATTTTGTGATATCTTTATTTTAAAAAAAAAAAACTGGAAGGCACATTGTGCATAACAAAAAAAAATGTGCAGTATGTAATACTGTAATGTCTTTGTTAGAAGACTAGAAGGCACATTTTGCACACAACCCTAACCCTTTGCACAAAGATTAAAAAAAAAAAAAAACATAATGCAAACATCTGTAATAACCAGAATTAAAGTGTATCTAGTGTCATGCATTGAATAGCACAAGAGTTTGATTGTCCCAAAACAGTCTGCTAAAGGTTTGTGAAGTCCTCTTCATGACTGGTGTCATCCTGAAATAGGGCGTTTCTATGAGGAGCTGCTGGAGGTGTGTTTGGATGTGTGAGAAAATGGCTTGGTGTGCCATAGAAATGCTGAGGGGTGTGCATTGGGGCAGGCAGGGGGGTTTTGCAAATAAACACCATCTCCACCATCAGGATGCTGGTACTGGTGCTGTAACTGGGACATCATTTGCCTCAGCATGTCCTGAATTGAAGTGGATATTGAGGCGATGTTCTCCATTATCCTGTCAAACCTGTCGTTATTGCGCCTCTCAGACTCTTCCAGCAGCTCCACCATGCGTCTCTTGAGGAGATCTTCTTGCACCACCTGATCAGAGTGTGCTCTCTTCTTCAGGCAGTCTCTCCTGTGCCTGTTCAGCTTGACCTTAAATTGAAAAAAGCATACCCTTAAATAAAAACGTACAGGCCCTAATACACCCATAAATAAACATGCATACATGAACATACACTCATAAATACACTATCAGACACACATTCTTGCAAACAAACACACGTATACATACCCATGCAAACATTGTTTTTTTCTTGAAACGCAGGGAAATGTTGTGTAAACGGGGCCTTAGGCACAGGTAGAGGACGCAGCAGACCAGCAGGAAGTTGGTGAGAGGTTTTACCTCAGGCACAGACAGAGCAGGCTAGAACCTGGGTCATCCTGGTCCATACTAGGCCACCAGAGGTGTTGCTTCAGGAACTGCAGAGTTCGCGCTACTCAAGGATGGCAGGTGAGCTTGAAAGAATGTCCTCACTGGAGGGCTTGGGAACGAGCCGAATCAGGAACACACAGCCGGCCGTGAGGTCCAGTCCCAGGGTCTGGTTGATTCTTCTGTGCCTGTTTAACCACCTGCACAATCTTCCAGGCAGCAGCTCGAACAAAACAGGTGGGAGGAAGATCGGCCCAGGCTAAACTAGACAATTTCCACAGAAATCATGAGAGGGGCTCGGGCGGTATGCTACCGGTTTCATCCAAGGGCCAACTTCCAGTCTGAAAACATGAGACAATGCTGAAGTGATAAAAATTTGCATCCACACATTTTGTTTCTAGTGTAACTGAGGCCAACTTTCACTCATTCACACACGTCACTGTCACATATGTACATTTCTAAATCCAGAATAATATAGCAAGAAACCAGAATGTGTGGATGTTTTAAATCAGGTCAAATTTAACTCATGCACACATACGCGCGCTTCGCGTGCACACTTTCATATTTACTCTTCTAACCCAAGAATAATATGTCATGGTTTCTCTGTGAACTGACGTCCAATCCCCCCCCCCAACACACATCAACACACACAGAAAGAGCTGTGCACTTCGCACCCTGAGATG
The DNA here is from genome assembly GCA_030710495.1 of Labroides dimidiatus. NCBI lineage: Eukaryota > Metazoa > Chordata > Actinopteri > Labriformes > Labridae > Labroides > Labroides dimidiatus. The sequence goes on from CM061145.1 coordinate 9,136,831, forward strand.
TGATGGGGCTTTATGTGTGGTCTGAGGTCCCATTAACATCACCTAAATACTTTAAATTGCTTCACTTTATTGTAATTGTAATATAGAGAGGGATCCCGGCATAAAACTGAGAAGAACGGAATTAAAAACGATAATGATAACTATAGTATTATATACAATACTGTATTTTAAACTGACAATAAGAGGAACAAACATGAATATCAGGGATATAATTGTTAAAGACCAAGAAAGCACAGGAAAGGCGCTCTAAGCTCTGTGTTCTCTGAATTTTTATTTATTTATTTATTTATTTATTTATTTATTTATTTATTTATTTATTTATTTATTTATTTATGTTTTGTCATTTTACATTGTTGTATTTGTGTTCTGCCTTATATTGAGATCATGTGTTTGGGACCAACTCAGAGAAGAGATTATAAAAGGTAACACTTTTACCTCTCACCACATTTGTGTCATCCTGCTAAATAAAGGACGTCTGTTATTTTACACAGAGAGCATAATCAGCTCAAAAGAAAATAAAAATGAACACCCTTAAAGCCGTCCTTTTTAAAAGTGGAAATCCGAGTTTGAGGTGAAAACCTAATGACATCCTGGTGGATTATTTCAAGTCTTGTGGGTCAACTTTCCAAATAAGAATCACATCACAGATTATATTAAAGCTTTGAATCCGCTCACGAATAAGGGAAAATATTTGCATATCGATTTAGGGATGGACTCTGATGCATGAAAGACATGAAGAAATTGAACGCTACCTAACAGAGCCTTAACTTGCAGAATCATCTGTTGCCCATTCAAAAATTTAGCCTCCAATATTCTTCTGTGATACACATACAATAACCTGACAGTTATTACATGACAGGTTTTGGCAGCGTTAGACGGCTGTAGCGCTGTTAACAGTTCTGTTGTTAAAAACTGGGTACAGACACTTACTATGAGATATTTCTTTGTCTGGGTCAAAACTGACTTAAAGGTTTATAACGTTAAAGACCTTTAATACGACTGACAGAACAGGATTTACCTCATGTAGTTCAGCACCTCGGACAGCGACAGCAGGGCTGCACTTCCAGAGGAGGAGGAGGAAAAAGATGGAGCGATAGATATGAGAAGACTTCTGTGGATGAAACTAAAATAATAATAATAAAATAAATCTAAGGTGTTACTGTATGCTCCACAACATGAGAAGAAAACCTTGAACAGGGTGAGACAGAAAAAAATTAAACATAATGAAGCTGTTAGAGCTTTGACTGAGCATGAACTCATCTCCAGTAACGCCTGAAGCAAATAGTCGATGGTTTGTCTGAGTTCTGGGATGAAAAAATCTGGAGTCTAAATTCTTCAGTCAATGAAGTGAGCTAGAAAGCAGTGTTCAGACTTTTGAAGAGGACAGCCTGGTATCCGAGGAACTCCTCCTCCTTATATCAACATATGGTTAATCTAGGTGTTATGATTTAAATATTACATCTCAGATAAAACAATCATTTAAAACAGTTTAAGTTTATTTTCTGCTGTGGTTCATTGCTTTTCATGCCGAGATTAAAACCGTAATGCAGGAGCTCCAAACCACCACAGTGTGGCCGCATTGTGCTGTTTGAGGTGAACAGAGCTGTGGAGCTGTATATGACTGTATAGGTCTATAAGCTGATTTTTGTCCTCTTTACTGACTCCTTAAACTGCAAGAAGCTGTCATTTCAGGCTCGTTCATGTCTGATTATGTTAAATAAAGTCTCACACCATCAAATTTTGGATTATTTTTTTGGACACTAAGAAAGTGGAACTGGGATCGTGGGTAATCTAGAGCTTGTATGCACGTTTGTAAACACACTATGTTTGCTGCCTGTTATATTTGATAAACGTTGACATAAATTGATATTGTCTGTGGATGTCAACTCTTTGGTTTGGTGAGGTGGCTCTTAAAAGAGCCGTTGTGTTCTTGTTGTTCAGCTGCAGACAGTCTAAGCTCTCTCTCCGCGGATGCGGCGGGCCAGCTGGATGTCTTTGGGCATGATGGTCACTCTCTTGGCGTGGATGGCGCACAGGTTGGTGTCCTCGAACAGACCCACCAGGTAAGCCTCGCTGGCCTCCTGCAGAGCCATGACAGCAGAGCTCTGGAAGCGCAGGTCGGTCTTGAAGTCCTGAGCGATTTCTCGGACCAGGCGCTGGAAGGGCAGCTTGCGGATGAGCAGCTCGGTGGATTTCTGGTAGCGACGGATTTCCCTCAGAGCCACGGTACCGGGCCTGTAACGGTGAGGCTTCTTGACGCCGCCGGTGGCCGGGGCGCTCTTGCGGGCAGCCTTGGTGGCCAGCTGCTTCCTGGGAGCTTTACCTCCGGTGGATTTACGAGCGGTCTGCTTGGTTCTTGCCATGCTGTCTTCTTTCTCTGAGTTGGAGAAAAATGTAACATAGAGGGGAGCCGCGCTGCTCTTAAAGCGGAGGAGCGGCTGTGAAACGGTGACGCTGCTTGACAGCTCCGGCTCGTGATTGGTGAGAGGCCGCTCCTGGAGCTCAGCCCCGCAGGCCGAGGAAGGGAGGGGGTGAGCCCCCAGCCTCAAGCTCCGCTGCTTATTGGACACAAATGTGTTGAGAGTGTGGAGCTGAGCGGAACTCGGGCCGCCCTCTGCGGCTCTGCTCGAAGCCTCTTTTCTGGTTGGTGCGCCGGGAAAACACGCGCGCTCTGAGCGTATATTAAGGAGACCTTAAGCCGGTGAGAGCACATTTCTCTGGGTCCAAACTCTAGAAAGATTAAACATGAGTGGAAGAGGCAAAACCGGCGGCAAAGCCAGAGCAAAGGCCAAGACCCGCTCATCTCGTGCCGGGCTCCAGTTCCCGGTGGGTCGTGTCCACAGGCTGCTGCGCAAAGGAAACTACGCCCAGCGTGTTGGTGCCGGAGCCCCCGTCTACCTGGCGGCTGTGCTGGAGTATCTGACCGCTGAGATCCTGGAGTTGGCCGGAAACGCTGCCCGTGACAACAAGAAGACCCGTATCATCCCCCGTCACCTGCAGCTGGCTGTCCGCAACGACGAGGAGCTCAACAAGCTGCTGGGCGGAGTGACCATCGCTCAGGGCGGCGTGCTGCCCAACATCCAGGCTGTCCTGCTGCCCAAGAAGACCGAGAAGCCCGCCAAGAAGTAAAGCCCCCTGCCCCTCACAGCGGACTGCAAACAACACAAAGGCTCTTTTAAGAGCCACACACACACCTCCACCAGAGAGCTGAAATGTCTGCATGACGACGATGATGATGATGATGATGATGATGATGATGATGATGCATTACACATGGTGTATGTGCATGCACTGCACTGTAACCAAGATGAGGGTATTATTACATTATAAAGAGGCCTGAGGTCCAGAGGAGCTGCAGGATGCAAGAGAAACAGATTTTGCAGAAATCCCTAAGATTTAAGGCTCGCGGTATAAGAACAACTGTGTGTAAGAGGCAGAGCATTTCGTTTCTTTCTCATATGGATACACATTCATAAAAGTAGAATACTCCGCTGAAACAAACCTCCAATAACTATTTAATTAAACTTTCGAGAGGGTGAGAGTGAGCGCACTATTACACACAGACATCTTCATTCCCACAAAACGCAGATATTTTGCTGGCTGTATTAATCCGAGAGGGAATGAGCACAACAGTGAGGAACAAAACAATGTGCGCTCCTGAAAGGAGCTGGAATAGAAAAACAGAGAACACATCTTGTTCCCACTATGGTATATAATATGAAACTTCAATCTTGTACAACATATTTATGCATTTGAGGCAAATTAAAATAAAATATAAATATAAACATACAAAATGACAGATATTTTTTTTGTTGCAGCAAAAGATATGGAGGGAAAGAAAGTTATTTGGATATTTGCCCTAACTTTACTCAGTTCACTACCGGATAATGAATAACAGAAAACTGCAGTGAGTGTCAGAAACAAACAAACAAAAACTGAAGATACAGAAACATTTCAGCACAAATGACCTGAAATATTAAAAAAATATTGAAACAGCTAAAATAACACCATCACACTGAGGAAAACAATCTAGTTCATAAAATTTGTTTGCGTGCTTGTGTTTGTGAGAGAGTACGCAACGGTGGAAAAAAAGCCCTGATTATAGGTAAGAATAAAGGTAATAGGTAAGAATAAGAGGGGCGGAAGAGAGGAGGGACAGAGGTGGACAGAAAAGGAGGAGAGGTAGAGGAAAGGTGGAGGAGAGGTGGGGTCAAAAACAGAGAAAAAACGCTTCTGTTTATTTTGAAAGTCTGGGGGAACTACTGTGAAGAGGAATTCCCCATTTTTTTCAAACTTTTTCTGTGCTGCTTTCACTACGAATTGAAGGAGACGATTTATTTGATCAGGACGCACAAAGAAACATAGCACACAGCGCACGGATGAGGCGGGATCGGTCAGGGGTTTTACACAAAGTCTGAACCCCCTCCCCTGTGTCCGGTCTCTGTTTCAAACACCAGCCCCAGCCAATCCTTCATGAGCTCCAGCACAGCTTTATTTACATGGAGAACTGTTTAAATCGGCGCCCCCAGCCTTTCAACGGCACATCTGACTTTGCAGCCAGTAAACATGCCTGATACTGTGAAAGCGCCCAAGAAAGGCTCCAAGAAAGCCGTCTCTAAAGCCACCAAGAGCGGCAAGAAGAGGAGGAGGACCAGGAAGGAGAGCTACGCCATCTACGTCTACAAGGTCCTGAAGCAGGTCCACCCTGACACCGGGATCTCCTCTAAGGCCATGGGCATCATGAACTCGTTCGTGAGCGACATCTTCGAGCGCATCGCCGGTGAGGCCTCTCGTCTGGCTCACTACAACAAGCGCTCCACCATCACCTCCAGGGAGATCCAGACCGCCGTCCGCCTGCTGCTGCCCGGTGAGCTGGCCAAGCACGCCGTGTCTGAGGGCACCAAGGCTGTGACCAAGTACACCAGCTCCAAGTAAAGTGCTCTGCTGTCAACACAAACCAACGGCTCTTTTAAGAGCCACCCACTCACAACTGAAGCGCTATAATTCTATACAGAAACATGAACAGAACGATTTTTTTTAAGCTGAAACAAGGTTTTCAACCAAAGTGTGCCAATGTGCCAACCAAAGGTTGGCACATTGGCACACTGGCACATTGCCCTGATCAACACGGACAATTGAACAGGATACCTGAACACTCAATTGTTGGTACTGATATTTTGATTACTTGCTGGTTTCGGCAACCTTGTTTGAATAGTGGTTGTGCAGCTTGAAAAAATAAAATCATCCTGACATAAAGGCTGTGGATGATTTCATCAGCGCAGACAAAGGCCAAAATACAACTCCAGTTGCCAAGTGTGATTAGTGGGAAACAGCATTATTTTCTATTTTTCTTTAAACAGGGTTTTGGTTTAATATAAATGCAGGGTGATATAAGAGTATATTTACGTTACTGCTGCTACTACTTATAATAAGAGGTAGAAGAAGAAACCGGTTAAGATATCAAAGCAAACTGCTGTCATTGTCCTCTTAAATAAATTACAGTGTTAACACTACAACTAGTAGGAAAACGAGCACTATTTATTCTTTTTCGTTTTAGGTTGTTATTCCTAAATTATTATTATTATTATTATTATTATTATTATTATTATTATACAATTGCAATTAGTAATTACTAGGAATATTCTGTCTTGAATATTGGCATGAATCTTTAATTTTCGTTGCTCTGCATTCAAAGCAAACACGACTACCGAAGAAAAAATTAACAATATTCATCTTAATCTTCGTCCACAGAGGTCCACTCAACCTGCAGACAGAAACATGCCTCTACTGCAGCTCCAGAACAAAGGAGCTTTAATTGAGCGGGAACAGCGCGGGCCTGGTCATCCTGCTCTGTAGGAAAACTCATTTAGTGTGAGGTGTGTGTGGCTCTTAAAAGAGCCTTTTTGTTCGTCTCAGGTGTGTGTTGAGGTGATCTCAGCTCACTTCTTCTTGGCTGCTGTCTTCTTGGCTTTGGGCTTGGCCACCTTCTTGGCGGGGGCCTTCTTCGCTGCAGGGGCCTTCTTCACCGCCTTCTTGGGGCTCTTAGCGGGCTTGGTCTTCTTGGGACTCTTGGCGGCCTTCTTGGGGCTCTTGGTTGCAGCTTTCTTGGCTGCTGCGGGTTTCTTGGCCTTCTTCGGGGTCGCTGCCTTCTTAGCGGTCTTGGGCTTCTTGGCTGCTGCGGGTTTCTTGGCTGCGGCCTTCTTGGCTTTAGGAGCGGCTTTCTTTGCCGGCTTCTTGATCTTCTTCTCTGCCACCTTCTTGTTCATCTTGAAGGATCCGGAGGCCCCTGTTCCCTTGGTCTGGACCAGAGTCCCCTTGGCTACGAGGCTCTTGACGGCGGTCTTGACGCGGGCCTTGTTCTTGTCCACATCGTATCCTCCGGCAGCAAGAGCCTTCTTGAGGGCGGCCAGCGACACGCCGCTGCGCTCCTTGGAGGCAGCCACGGCTTTGAGGATGAGCTCGCTGACGCTGGGGCCGCTCTTGACCGGCTTGCTGCTCTTCTTCTTGGCCGCTTTGGCCGGAGCGGCGGCGGCGGGAGCTGGAGCCTCTTCTGCCATAGTTTACTGACTTCAATGATCGCAACAGGAGCCGTGCGGATGATTCTCAGGACTGAGTGTTGATAATTCTTGAGCAGGAGGCGGTCCTTAAAGCACACACGAGAACCTTAGAGACTCAACCAAACAGCAGCTCGTCTGTGCGGTCCGAAAATCGGTCAACTTGTGTTTTCTGTTTCCCAGAAAAATGCTCCAAACTAAATGTTCCGAGAGAGCTCGAGGCTGATCTGAAAATCAGGAGATACTCGAGCTTTTCCTCTTCACAGTGAACTCATGTTGGGCTCTCAGCTTGTTGTGCTTTTGTTCAGGGAGACTCCAAACATCACATATTTATCATCCTGCTCGCAGTCGCTCATCCACTTGTTCTTCTCTTTTCTTTAATAAAACCAAATAAAACGCGTCGCAGCAAAGAAACATCCGCTTTTCCTGTTATCTACAAGTTTATTTAGAGACACAAAAGCAGAAAACTCATCTACAGGTCGAGGATTATTAAAAATATCAGGTTTTTGAGGAAGCAGCAAACACACTGATGAAGGCTGAGGCCTGTTTAGTTTCTCACTGTGACAGAAGGTAATTCTTCTGATAGTCACTGTTAGAAATCATTGATTTTGATGAACAGTTTAAACTTATCAGTACTCATGTCTAATAGGTACTAATCATTCATACATATTTGTGTTTACTTTATGAATTGGAATTTTGTTTAGACTAAACATTATAAACACAATAAGAAATATTTTAGTGATTGTTTGTGTTAAACTCTGATCTGGTCATTAAATGTTCCCACAATTTAACTGCAGTAATCTTGTCTCTTTTGAAAGAATGATACTAATGATAATATAAGTGTTAAAATGATTGGGTTGTTTCATGGCATTTTTTCCCCATCCATAAAATTATCTTTAACTTTTCACAAAATAAAGAAACAAAATAAAAATCCAGTTGTTCACAACTCGAGATTATTTTTTTAATCCCCTCTAAATGTGTTCATTTATTTGATCTCGCTGATAACTTTGGATCAGTGGTCTTGATGTGAACTTCTTACTAAGACAGCACTGATTCTGAACTGTAAACCAACCTCAACAAATCTTAGCAGCAACACTTTTATGGTTTAATTTTTTCATCATGTTTTTTTTCCTCAGCTTGTACTTTAAGAGTTATGTCAGAGAATATTTATACATTTGTGGTTTGGTGCCTCACACTGACCATCTTTTCTTTTATTTCAGGTTATGAGGAACATTAATGTTCTTCGGAGCCATGTGTTTGGAGGATTTGGTTCTATAACAAGGTTTCTTCAATGTGTGCTGGTCTCTTTTCAGGATCAGCCCGAAAATGCATCCACACAGAAATTCAGAAATCTCCATCAGTAAACCTTTGTGAAGTATCTATGTATAAAAAGTGTAATCCACTGTTTTTAATTCAAAAAGAATGCCTTTTTAACAGGATGATGGTTTTAGTTCAGTTCTTCAGGCCACAGTTTAGCTGTTGTGTTGATGTGTATGTATGTACTCAGGGGAAACAACACAGGAGTCAAAACATACTTTCAAACAGTTATTTAATACAAACAATATGAACACAACAACAGAAAGGAACAAAGCATTGTTTTTTGTAGCCGGCCCACAGGAGCCAGAGATAAGGAGGCAGGTACACAGGTAAAAGATTCTTGTGGCCCCAAGAAGATAAAGGGGAAAAGAAATTAGTGTTTACATCACAGCGTATTACTTGTTTGACTGATAGTCCAGCATTTGGAGGATATTTTTCTCATGTAGAGGAAAAATACATGTTTTACCATAACAAATCTTTGAAAACAAAGCTGTGACATGGGCAGAATCATGTGGGGTTTTTGTTGTTGTTGATTTGTTTTGTTTTTAAATCCAATAAGTGAATTATAATATCAAATAATCAAAACTTCTACATATTATAAGTTCAGCCGTGTATAAAATCAAAAAAATCTCATGAAAAAATAAGCATTCTAATTCCAGACAACACAATAATTAAAATGAAATTCCTCTCTCTCTCTCTCTCTCTCTCTCTCTCTCTCTCTCTCTATATATATATATATATATATATATATATATATATATATATATATATATATATATATATATATATATATATATATATATATATACACATATATACATATATACATACACACACACACAAAGGAAATGTGAACTGTTCAGAAATGATGACTTATGAACGTACCTCACGGTTTTGCAGAACTTCAACTTGAGTTTATTCTTGTTTCTCTTCCTTCCATGGAGCTAACTCTGCTCTCCTGTCACATGACAACCGATGTGGTTGCAAACACACAAAGATTACAAAGAATCTTTAAAGTAACATTTTGTGGTGTGTGGTGAAAAGGACGAGGAGTCCACGGAACAGGAGTTCTTTCTATGAGGAATTACGTGATATACTAAAATAACCTTCATGATATTTCATTACAATAAGCATTTTCTGTGCCATCCGTCATTAATTTCAATCTTATGAAGGACTGGGGGTCCAAAATCTGGTCAGTGAACAAGATATATATATAATTATAATCAGCTCATATGAAGGCACATTTTATTATTTAAAAAAAAAAAAATAAAAAATCAATAATTCTTCGTCAAGCAAGTGTAATTCAAACAAACAAGCTTTCGTTTTTCTACTTTCTGTCCAGGACTAAAATAATTTAGAAGTTGGAGAATCATCTTTTTTGTGCACTTACAAGGTGCCCAAATGATTCTTCCCTGCTGACTGCAGTTTAAAAAAAATTGCTGATGTTGTCAGTCAGTTCCTCTGAGCATCAACCTTAAAATGTTCAAATCCTGCAAGTCTTTCATCTTCAGATATTACTTGAAAATGAGCAAGCAAATTCACCAAGTAGATAAAAGCACTTCGTTCGGAACATCAAAGAATAGTCTCTCACTGTACGTCTATTTTACATTTGAGTCGGTGGTGTTCGTCAGGAACCTTGTTTCCTGATCACACAAAGAGACATTTAAACAGGTTAGGAATCTTGCTCTTAAAGACAGCAGTGGGTGGCCCTGAAAAGGACCTTTGGGTTTTCTACAGTCAGGTGTAAACAGCTTAACCTCCGAATCCGTACAGGGTGCGTCCCTGTCTCTTCAGAGCGTACACCACGTCCATGGCGGTCACGGTCTTTCTCTTGGCGTGCTCGGTGTAGGTGACGGCATCACGGATCACGTTTTCCAGGAAGACCTTGAGCACACCGCGGGTCTCCTCGTAGATCAGACCGGAGATACGCTTCACTCCGCCACGGCGAGCCAGACGGCGGATAGCGGGCTTGGTGATGCCCTGGATGTTATCACGGAGGACTTTACGGTGACGCTTAGCGCCTCCTTTACCGAGTCCTTTGCCTCCTTTTCTTTTTTTTTTTTTTTTTTTTTTTCTTTTTTTTTTCTATCAGACCGGAGATACGCTTCACTCCGCCACGGCGAGCCAGACGGCGGATAGCGGGCTTGGTGATGCCCTGGATGTTATCACGGAGGACTTTACGGTGACGCTTAGCGCCTCCTTTACCGAGTCCTTTTCCTCCTTTTCTTTTTTTTTTTTTTTTAAAGATCTTTATTTAATATTAAATTCGTACATAGATACAAAAAGAAGAATACCACGATACAATACAATACAAAAAAAACAAACAAAAAAAAACAAAAAACAATTCAATATACAAATACAAAATACAGTGCCAATATGTTTTCAGAGATGAAAGATATTCCAGGGCAGAGGGCTTCCCCTCTTCAAATCCACAGTCTTCCTCTTCCTTAAGTCAGTTATAATGTTTTTAAAAACGGTGTCACTGGTGATCACAGTCTGATGAATAACAGTCTTCGCGCGAGTTTTCCAGATGTGTGTGTTGGTGATGGACATGATGAGCCAGAACAGTCTTCGGGTTGTGTCTGTGAATGTTTCCTGAAAGAGTCCGTACATGACTGACTGTTCGTTGATTGTGATGTTAAAGCCGATTCCAGTCATTTTGTGTCGGATCTCTTTTGTTCTGTAACAGTCCAGGAGCAGATGTTGAACCGTTTCATCCTCATCACATGAGGGCATTGGACACTTTTTGGTTGTAACAAAACAACTCCACTGAACCACAGCTCTCACAGGAAGTCTGTTCACACTCACCAACCACATAACATCTTTGAGTTTTTCAGACAATATTTTATCATTTATATTTTTTATAATCTGAGAAAACTCAAATTCACGAGCGTATTTATATTGGACCAGACCCCCATTTTTTTGGTCATTAATAATTTTATAAATTTGTTTAGAAGGTGAGTCTGTCCACTTTATTTGTAAGTGGTTATAAAGTGATGTGAAATCACCGAAAATAAGTTTATAATATGGGACTTGTGACCTCGATTTTCCTTTAAGTTTGGTCCAATGGGTGTTATTTTTTTCTACCCAGCTGGCACTCCTGTTCAGAGCATTGAAGACATTTTTGATAAAGGGGATAATGAGGACCGTGCTGAGGTCAGGAGCCCCTAAGCCTCCATTTAATTTGCTTTTGAGCAAAATGTTTCTTTTGGTCACTTCTCTGTTTGTGTCCCAGATGAATTTAACACATATTTTATTAAATTTAAGAACAGTTTTATAGGTCGGAGGGAAGACCGTAGATAAAAAAAGAAGTTTTGATATAATATGAGTTTTAACAATGTTGATACGGGAATTATAAAAGGTGTTTTTATTTTCCCATTTCTGAACCTCTTCTTTTATCTCATTTTCCTTTTTATTCCAATTAAGTTGACAACAATCATTACCATTTATCCAAATACCCAGTACTTTGATTTCATCTTTTACTTGTGTATTAATATGCGTTTTATTTTGTTCCTTACCTATCCACACTGCTTCAGTTTTATTCTGATTTAATTTGGCACCTGAAGCCTCTTCATAAAGCGCAAGGTGGGAATTCAACACATCCATTTCTGCCTGATTTCTGATGATGACCGTGATGTCATCAGCATAAGCCAGAGCAGCAACTCTGAAGGAGTGTCCAAAGGGAGCACCTTCAATACGGTAATCATTGTTTATTCTTTTAATCAGAGGGCTTATCGCAATGACATATAGAGCAGCACTTAGAGGGCAGCCCTGCTTCACGCCACGAGATACCTGAAAGGGTTCAGTTAAAACACCGTTTATATTTACCTGTACAGTGGATTTCTTATACAACAACTGAATCATTTGAATAAACTCATATGGGAAACCATATGCTGTCAAAACAGACCATAAATACTCATGTGACAAATAATCAAAGGCTTTTTTCTGGTCTAACCCCAGCACATAAAAATCGGTATTGTCACTATATATAATTTCTCTCAGACAGCTGAGGTTGTCCCACATTAAACGGCCTTTAATGGCACATGTTTGTTCCTTTTCTATTATGATATCTAGGACATCATATAGTCTATTCATTATTATTTTAGCTAAGATTTTATAATCACTGTTCATAATAGTCAGTTGTCTATAATTATCAATATCATATTCAAAACCCTTTTTATACAATAAACACATCACACCATGATAAAAGGTATCGCACAGGATGCCATCTTTAAAACCAGAGTTAAAAACTGAAACTAAGAGGTCGATGACATCATCACCGACCAGTTTATAAAACTCAGAGGGCAGGCCGTCAGGACCTGGACATTTACCCGGGTTAAGCTGGTTTATAGCTATAGTCACTTCATCTTTCCTAATATCACCTAAAAGTGAGGTAAAGAAGGAAGGGTCGTATGGCTTGATGACGTCAATAAAGGAGTTAATGACGTCCGCATTAGAAGCTAAACTCCCGTACATAAGAGAGCAGCTTTCTACTACAGCTCGTCTTTTCTCCTCTTCATCAAAACATAACCTACCTGAAAGATCTTTAACACATTTTATGAAGTTACTTTTTCTCCTTTTCTGACTGGCAGAGATAGAATAAGATATATTACCTCTGTCATCATTTCCACCTACCCTCTGTATATTAAACAATAACTCATTATTTATCATATCTATTTGACTTTTCAAATCATTCATTACATTTTCTTCTTGTTCACCTCTATTTTTATTACACATTAATTCAACATATCTTTTAACTGTATCATTATACTCTAGGTTTTTTATTCTGTTTAATTCACGGCATTTAAATTTAAAGAAGTTCTTCACCCTGTTTTTCATCAACTCCCACAGTTCAACATCAGACTTCACAAACACTTTTAGATCTGAAACTTTTCTCATCTCTCCTTTCAGTTCATTTATGAGTTCAATATTATTAAGACATTTAACATTAAGCTTCCAGAACCCCTTTACATCATTATCATTACACATAATGGAAGCTTTAAGAATTAAATGATCAGAGTAATTAGTGAGAAGAGTTTCGTACTTTATCGATTTAATTTGTGCGGATAAATAAATCCGATCGATCCTAGTTTTAGTTTTTCCATCAAATCGTGTGAAATTGACTCCTTGGGGATTTAAGACTCTATAAATGTCGTTAAGAGAAGCATCATTACAAATCTCTTTTAATAATTTACCTTCTCTTGACATTCTGAAGGGAGTGGCAGCAACTCTATCATTTTCCTCCGTGACAGTATTAAAATCTCCACATAAGATGATGTTGAACCCGACATGAATGATTTCTTTCAGTTTTTTAAATAACTGCATCTTACTAGTTCTGTCAGGTGCAGTGTACACATTAATAATACGAATTTTTTTATTCCTATAAAAACAGTCAATCATTACTAATCTACCAGGTATAATATCTCTGCGTTTTATAATACTGATATTATGATTGTTAAAGAAAATGCCAACACCATCAGCACTACTTTCTCCGATTGATATTACACTGGTACCTTTGGTCCAACGACGACAAACATCCTCTACATCTGTGCTACTTTTGAGTCGGAGTTCTTGTAAACACAATACATCGAAATCAGTGTTTAACATATAGTTCACCTTTTCACTTCGAGAATGATCGGATTGTATTCCTCTCACATTCCAAGAGCCGACATGAATAAGGCACATAGAGAGAGATCGAAAAGGGGAGTTATTTTGGACTTATCTTTTTATCTGCTCTTTTCTCTCGTCCATGATCCGCTGTGGAGCCTGGACGCTTCTTTCTGTTAATAGGAATACGATCCGGGGGGGAGGATGAAGAAGTGCTGGAGGAGGACGGAAGGTTCAACACCTCCACTTCTCCTGGTGGGGTTAAGGGGGAACTGGTGTGTTGTCCTCCATGGACAGGGGAAGAACAAGAAATTTCACTTTCACTGGCGCTCTCGTACTGCTCTGAAAACTCTCCATCACTGTCGGATACATCATCATTACCGCTAACTTCGTCATCCTCAGCCACACTGTCTCCATCTCCGATGTTACCGCTTTCAACAGCCGCGTCGTCTCCATCTGCCTCATCATCCCCTATGCTGGTGTTTCCCTCAGGGAGAGCTGGAGCAGGAGTGGGGACTCTGCGCGGTTCAGGAGCCTCGCACTCGGCCGGCGGCTCCGTGGCTGGGGGCTCCTCAGCTCCCTGCTGGCTGTCTTGCTGCAAGAGGGGAGGCGGCTGATCTGGAGGCTGCTCTGGAACCTGCTGGAAATCCGGTTGAGGCTGCAAAACCTCCGAGGGCTGTAGGGAAGAGGGAGGAGCAGCTTCATCCTCGGAGACAGCCTGGGAAGATGGAGGGGGAGGATGTGGGTGGACAGGAGTCACGGTGTGAACCCGTGAGCTTTTAGCACTCCTGGCTTTATTGGCATATGACAGGGGGCAGTCAAAGTAAGTGTGTCCTCTCTGTCCACAGAGGGAACACTCGCTTTCTCCCCGGCAGTATATGGCTTTGTGGCCCAGCTGACCACAGCGCCAACACTTGACAGTGGGGCAGTCTTTGACTTGATGGTCTGTTGCCTGGCAGATGAAACACTTGGCTACTTGGCCACTGTAAATCACTCGGCCGTTGTAGGGACCCAGTGAGATCGAGTTTGGAATCTGCACAGGATGTCCACTGCTGTCCTTGAGAAACTTTACTTTGTATCTCCGCACTCCGTACCAAATCCCATATTTATCAACAGGTTTGGTGGGAGGCTGAAGTATCTCACAGTATCGTTTCAGGAAAATCTCAACGTCAGAGTCGGCGATTTTGCCAGTCCAGAATTTTACCACAATGTGTGTGACGTCCAAATCCAGAGCTGACTCAATCATCCACTTCTTCCAAAGTGGATCATTTCTTCTGGTAGAGACGATTCCCAGAAACCGTCGAAGAGGAGCCTCTTGACAGAAAATCAACTCAAAATCTTTTTTGTTTGGTAAAGCTATGAACGAGTAAATGTCTTGAGCACTGATCCATGTGGTTTTTAATAAAAGCTCTTCAGCAACCAGGTCTCTGGAAGGAGCTTCGCCATCACCAACATATTTCAGTCTCACCCATAAGTTTCCGAACCTGGAAACATAAGGAGCAGGACCAAGGGGTGCCATAACGACCAAATGCAGTGGAAGGGGCACAGAGGATTATTAACTATATTTTCCTCCTTTTCCTCTTCCACTCATTGTGATTGGTTCTGGGATCGAAGTCGAAAGATTCGAATGATTCCGCCACAGAGCGCACAGAAAATTAAATGTTTGCTGAGAACCTGCAAGAAGACAGGGGCTGTGTGTGTTTCCTTCTTCTTTGGATTTTAATGGCGCCTGAAAACTCCTCCGTGGGTCAGCGCCATCTACTGAACTCTCCGCAGGGCCGGAGATTCGAACCTCATTTCTGCGATCATTATTCCACAGCCTTACCTGCAGTAGATTGATTTTCAGTCGATCAGTCAGTCTGACTAAATCACAGCTGATGTTATCTGAAGACTCTTTGCAAACAGAGCGGGTCTGGAGTGAGGCTGAGGTGCTGATCTGTTTGTTAAAATCCTCCATGAAGCACAAAGAATCAAGTCGGGACATGAAGGCAGTACTGAGGCTATCATTAACAAAGTCCACATGGATATTAAAATCACCCAGTGGTTGATCTGAGGTGAAGAATCTGCTGGAGAGAAAAGACAAAGGAGACAAATGTTTGAGGAAAAAATAATGAAATAATTACAGAAATAAATAAAGTTCGTTGACTTTTGATAGAAACAAACTGCATCAAATGTTTCCATCGATGAAGTCAGAGGGATGAGATACAGAAGATAAAACCTTCCAGAAGAAGATCTGATGCAGAGCTCAAATTACTGTTACAGGACTTGCAGCTGCTGGCTCTACTGCTGTTATACCTTATCAGCACCTTGGACAGTGCTGAACAGGTGAAGAGAGACTTTCAGACTGGGGTGGCTCAGTGAGAGCAGTGACATAGGTGAGGGTGGCCAGGGTGTGCAATGTTAACGTACAAATTTATTACCATTCATCCTCTTTAACTTCACTCTCTATTTGTACAACTATTGAATAGATATTATACACATTTGTATGATTTTAGAATAAAAATGTTTCATACAAAATGTGCATCCAGTCTAATAAATTTAAAGTAGTTTTAAGCTCAGATAAAAAAAATAAATAAATAAAAAATTCTTTAAATTACACTAGAAACAGTCACGGCCCCTGCCAGGCTGAAATTTTAGAGGAAATCCTATGTTTCATAAAACATTGACAAAGATGAGCAGTTCATCAAATTTAAATTCTTCTAAAAAAAAAAGAAAAAAACCTCACTTCGGTTCAAAAAAGCATTTTAAGCCCATAGTTATATTTTGATTTTTTATTTATTTATTTTTTTTTTTGTATTATTTACTTAATGGTTTAGTTTGAAATTTTCAATTTGAGCTCAGTGAAGAACTTTACTTTTTCATTATATATACATTATATATACTTTAATTGTTCTTCAAATAGAAAAGAAAAAAAAATATGAGCACGTCAAGATAAAATTTCTGCTGTGGTTGTTCATGGTTTTGTAACTGTTGAGTTTATGAAATGTCCCTTTAACAACGTTACCTTGTCCAGTAGCAGCGTCATCAAGCTGCTGTTTTTGCTTCGCTCTGAGACACGTGGAGACACTCTGCGCTGGTCAGACATGTAGGCTCTACTTCACTCCTGTTTTCTTTTACTCTTCAAATCAACAGTGATGGTTAATGGAGGCAGCTGTTTTGTTCATGTATGAAGGAGCAGTAGCCGTACAACCAGGCTTGGTAAGGTTAAAGTGTTAAATAGAAGGCGAGCAGTTTATGAAAACCCAGTTTCTGTGTGGGCCTGAGTTTCTGCCTGCCTTTTGCCTTCACTCTGCACAGCTTCAACCAAGCTACACTGATCCAGCAATCATTACAGTTTCATGATCAGAGTGAAACTATGTTGCAGGAGCTCCAAACCACCACAGTGTGGCAGCATTGTGCTGTTTGAGGTAAACAGCTGTGCCACAGCCCAATCTCTGGACCTGAACCCCATTGAAAACTTATTTAATATGATCAAGAGGAAGAATGGTCATAAACCATCAAACAAAACTGAGCTTGTTGAATTTTTGCACCAGGAGAGGCATAAAGTCACCCAACATTAGGAATGAAGGACTGGTGGAGAAAGAAACTGTGTCTTATACAACCCCACAAGAAACAACCAGAACTGTCAGTCCAGTACGGCCGGTTCGGGTTCAGACAATAGTTTGTGTCATGTTAAACCCCTCAGTCGGTCAAAGACATTAATCTGCTGCAACGTGTATTCATTTTTAAGTAATACTGAACCAAGTTTGAGGGGGAAAAAAATCATATTACAATATTGTGCGAATTTCGTTTTTATCCGTTTAATATACATATCTCATAAAATCTAATGATCCAATTTAATGAAATTAGAAAGATGCATACCTAAGAAAGCATACCACCATGAAGCAGATGTGACACATTCTGTTTTCTTCTTCATATAATGTTTTAGAGGAGGAAGGGTGAAGGTGTCTGCACCTCATCCTCATCTCATATGAAAACCTTTTACCAGACAGAAAAAAACCAGCATTCACTGGAATTAAAATGTATAGGATCAAGAGTCAGTCGAGAAATCGTAAACATATTACATTCAAGCAATGTTTGTATTTCAAGTCGCGCTCTAATTGAAAAGGCTCATAAGTGTTCTTTCTAAAATAAATTTTGGCAGTGGTGAAAAGTCTCAAACATTTGGTTTGTGTTTGCCCAGCAGACAAGGTTTGGAAAACCAGAGAAGAACACAGCGAATCAAATATATACTAATTCTTATCCAAACGTAGCCCCAGGCAAAATAAACAAATGATGAGTTAAAGAACATCGACCACGAGGGATGGGTATTGTTCGGACTTTATGGATACCGGTACCAATGCAGATACAGCCCATAGATACTGATATTAATCCATTCTCTCATCATATAACTCTCAATTATTTTGTGTTGAAGATAGAGTTCTGACATGTTAATATGTCAAGATAGACGTTCGTGCCCTGGGATATCTTACATTTTTGAGAACGTTGTATTACTACTGGATTTTGTATCATATTGTACCCTTTCTATTGGAGTTTTATTTATTTTTATTTTTTTTTTTAAATTTAATATAAAATGAAGATCTTTAAAGAAAAAATAAAAATAAAAATAATGAGCATGAAGTCTCTCATACCTCACTGCTCACATCCTTCTTCTGCCTTTTACCTGTTGTATTCTTGGCTCCCCTGACTTCTTTGAGGAGTCTTATTAGTGAGCTGGTGGGTCATATTGAAATGTAACCCTTGACAAAAAAACATTTATCAGGGGTTTAACTACTGAATAATTTCACATAAACAACAGCTCAACATGTAATTTTGTGATATCTTTATTTAAAAAAAAAAACTGGAAGGCACATTGTGCATAACAAAAAAAAAAGTCGTGCAGTATGTAATACTGTAATGTCTTTGTTAGAAGACTAGAAGGCACATTTTGCACACAACCCTAACCCGTTGCACAAAGATTAAAAAAAAAAAAAAAAACATAATGCAAACATCTGTAATAACCAGAATGAAAGTGTATCAAGTGTCATGCATTGAATAGCACAAGAGTTTGATTGTCCCAAAACAGTCTGCTAAAGGTTTGTGAAGTCCTCTTCATGACTGGTGTCATCCTGAAATAGGGCGTTTCTATGAGGAGCTGCTGGAGGTGTGTTTGGATGTGTGAGAAAATGGCTTGGTGTGCCATAGAAATGCTGAGGGGTGTGCATTGGGGCAGGCAGGGGGGGTTTTGCAAATAAACACCATCTCCACCATCAGGATGCTGGTACTGGTGCTGTAACTGGGACATCATTTGCCTCAGCATGTCCTGAATTGAAGTGGATTTTGAGGCGATGTTCTCCATTATCCTGTCAAACCTGTCGTTATTGCGCCTCTCAGACTCTTCCAGCAGCTCCACCATGCGTCTCTTGAGGAGGTCTTCTTGCACCACCTGATCAGAGTGTGCTCTCTTCTTCGGGCAGTCGCTCCTGTACCTGTTCAGCTTGACCTTAAATTGAAAAAAGCATACCCTTAAATAAAAACGTACAGGCCCTAATACACCCATCAATAAACATGTATACATGAACATAGACTCATAAATACACTATCAGACACACATTCTTGCAAACAAACACACGTATACATACCCATGCAAACATTTTTTTCCCCTGAAACGCAGGGAAATGTTGTGTAAACGGGGCCTTAGGCACAGGTAGAGGACGCAGCAGACCAGCAGGAAGAGCAGTGCAGAGTTCTGTGGCCAGAATTTTAATTAATTGTAATTTCAATAAAGTTTATATTTTTGTACCTTTCAACCGACTCATTGTGGATTTCTCTTGCCTCTGACACTGGACCAGACCGGATAAACAAAGGTGGTGGCAGCTAAGACCTTCATTATAAAATTAAACTAAGTTTTTTTTACAATATATATACGCCGTTAATTTCCCCCCGCGTCAATTATCGAATTAACGCGATAAAGTCCCACCACTAATATATATATATATATATATATATATATATATATATATATATATATATATATATATATATATATATATATATATATATATGTGTGTGTGTGTGTGTGTGTGTGTGTGTGTGTGTGTCTGTGTCTGTGTGTCTGTGTGTGCTGAATTGTAATGAGGCATATTTTAAATTGTCTGCCAATAACCTTTATTTTGAAAACAGGAAATTGTCACTGCTCTTGCTCGTTCCACTGCTTTGTTTTCCGTAAAGCCTGGAAAAGAGCCGCATCTAAAATGCAGGAGCAGTGGTTGGCTTGACCGCAGAGAAGAGGAAGGGAGGGTGTATGGAAAGCCGTTTGAGCATAAAATTGATATCAGTGATATCAACCATATGGAAAGCCGTTTGAGCATAAAATTGATATCAGTGATATCAACCATAGTTCAGCTCTACTAGTACTCAATTTTAGAGTACATGTAATCAATTTTGCTTTACTAGTGCACATATACACTTTACTAGTAAAGAAAAAATGTCACTAGTAGTACTAGTGAAGCAAAAAGTGTCACTAGTACTACTAGTAGACCAAAAAATGTTCACTAGTACTACTAGTAGACTGTTTTAAGTCTACTAGTACTACTAGTAGACTTTAAAAATTTCACTAGTACCACTAGTAAGCCTTATATGCTAATAGGGGGTGGGGAAAGAGCCAAATCAGGCATCCCATAGGCTTGTGAAAATATAACCACCAATCAGGGTGCTGGATTTGTTTATAATCCCTCCTACTTCATTTGCATTAGGTCTACTAGTACTACTAGTGACTGTTTTTGCTTTTCTAGTACTACTAGTAGACAACAAACAGTCTACTGGTACTACTAGTGAGATATTTTGAGTTTACTAGTAGTACTAGTAAACCAAAATTTTGTTTAACTAGTAAAGGTTCTTGGTGCACAAGTGCGCGAGTAGACCTTACTAGTAAAGCAAAGTCATCCACTAGTAGACTATTTTGTGTTACTAGTAGTACTAGTAGACTTAGAAAATGTAACTAGTAAAAACTCAAAGCTGTACTAGTTCTACTAGTCACACAAAATAGTCTACTAGTGGATGACTTTGCTTTACTAGTAAGGTCTACTCGTGCACTAGTGCGCAAAAAACCTTTACTAGTGAAACAAAATTTTGGTTTACTAGTACTACTAGTAAACTCAAAATATCTTACTAGTAGAACTAGTATTCATTTTTGCACTTTTTAGCTTTACTAGTACTACTAGTAAACCATAAACAGTCGACTAGTAGTACTAGTGATTTTTTATTTTTTTATTTATTCATTTTTTGCCTACTAGTAGTACTAGTAGACATAAAAATGTCCACTAGTACCACTAGTAGACGGCATGCAAATGAAGAATGCGGGACAAGGATATTGATTGGTCAGTGTTTAATTTATGCTGGAGAGCCTTAAAGGACCAGCTCAGAATTGTAGTGTCATCTCAACATTTTTTTTTTTTTTTTTTTGTATTGTTCCACCTTAGTTAACTGGAGGTAATTCACTTTTACTGGAATCAATCCATAATACACCATTTAAATCAAAACATGCTTTTGATTGAAAATATCTCTGGAAAATGTGTAACTTCATGTATATGTATTCATATATTTATCTAAATTCTATTTATGATAATGAGGGTCTTTTAATGACTGTATGGGTATATTACTCAGATAGACTCTTAGTTTTGTATTTCACTTTGGTTTGTCTGATAGCGGTTTACATTTCAGAGCTCTGCGAATTTTGAACATGTCCAAATGAAACAGAAGGTGGCAGCAAATATCAAGTCAAGACCTGATCAAGGCATAAATAGCCATTTGTGTCAGCATTATGAGCCGCACTTCACCGGAGACGGAAAATGAGTTTAATTACGTAATAAATCGCGTTTGGAGCGCGCTTGATGCTGCGAGGCGAGAAATGTCCACGCAGCGGACTGACAACAATATGCTGAGAGCCACAAGAGCCACGTTCCGGGGACGAAGAAGAGGAGCCGACAGAGGAGGTAGGCTAACTGTCTCCTGGCGCTCTTTCAGCATTAGCGATAGCATTTAAAGCTAAGTTTGATCGATATCACTGTCACTTTTGACTTACAAGAGGCTTTTTAAGTTATCATGTGTTGAATTTTCACTTTTCTTTTTTAACAGTAGCAGTTTCCTAGTGGTTCTCCAGTTCTGAAGCCCACAAAATAGAATAGAAGAAAATCCAGATTCATAAAGTTTTAAAACTATTACGAGAGGCCATAAGAAATTATGATGAAGATATGTAAACCATAATGGTTGCGATCACAATCACTGTGTGATATACGGAAGTTGGTCCTGTTAGAACAAAATTCGCTTCATTGACCAGGTCAGTCTGGGGCTGCTGTGACAGTCTGATTATGGTGTGAAGCATACACAGAACACAGAAACCAGAGGTCCTGTACAGGTTAGTCCCTGTCTTTCTTTAAGGGACTCTGGAACAGCTAGTTTGTAGTGGGACAGCGAATGATCCCAACAATGAGACAATAATAAGTAGAAAAGCATTTTCTGAAGAAATTGCGCTGTGAATGCAGAAAGCTCAAGCACCTTGCGCTGAACTGCTGAATACAGGATGCTAAAGATGGTTAATGACTGAAGTCATGTCTGAAAATGGTTGAAAGGCTTACCCTGAACTGCTGAATGCAGGAAGCTGAATGATCCTGTCATGTGCCTCATTTTTAACATTGTCCAAATTGTAATATTCTGTTGTTTTCCAGAGATACAGTCTGGTATTTGGAAAGTAAAGCTGTTTCTGCTGCCAAATGCTGATGCAGTTGTCCTTCCACCTCATAAAGTATGCCTTAAACTCACCAGAGTGGGCTTAGGTAAGACACATTTATGTTTATGAATGTGAGCATGTTCTTTGTTTATATCTGTTAATTTAAATTCTTAGAAAATGTACATCCATCAACGCTACTTTTAATTTGAAAGTGTCAAATATGCAATCGATTTCTTTCTGAATGGCATACGTGCAGTGTTGAAAACAATAAAAGACAATTATTTGTGCTCCTTTGTTGTCAGATATAAAGGTGGCACATAAATAAACTTTTGCAGTATATAATAAATTTGACTTTGTCTAACATCAGCCTAAATGAATTAAATATTATTAATTGTAGTTCTTTAAATTCAATTTATTTGGTAAGTCTGATTACTATTTACGATTTATGTCTCAATTTAAATATACCACAAACTCCCCGGATTTCAATGAAACAGTCCTGTACCAACTGTGAGCTGCACTTGCCCTGATTCATGTGGTACTGCAAATGCTTAAAAAAATATGTGACAACCTTTCTGCATACAACACAAGTACTGACAAATGAGCAAAAAACATTACAAAATCAATATGATGTGTTGTTCCTTTCCTCTTTAGACACAATACAACTTTGTATCAAAGTCAATAGCTGGTTAAAATAGATTATTGAGTTCATGTATTGATGACATTTTAAAACTTTTTCAATCATTACTTTTCCTCCAGGGATCCCGCAGCGTGATTTGGCAGCGGGGGAGTCACAAGGAAGTTATATACATCTTTCCTGGACCCTCCAAGAGTTTAATAATTACATCTGCCAGTGCTTTCCCTCGGTCAGCCTTAATGTCATAGGATTTCATCTGGCAAGAGCTGATAAATCAAAGATCCTGAAGAAAATTGAGGCCAACACACTGTCTGAATTAAAGGCTGCAGTTGGTAGAAGCAGGGTTTATATTATTCCCCATGCCAATATTCCGATGCCGCTCGAGGTGAATTTTTGTTCCCCTTTCAGCTAACAATTTTTCTGAATAATATCACATCTATAACAGTTACTTATCAGGTGCTTTGTTTCACCATCCAGGTCTCAGAGAGAGTTTTACTGACTCCTGCATCATCATCAACTCTGCAGGGGGCCACAACCACTGCTTCATCGATAACCATCAGCCCTTCAGCCTCAACTGCTGCCCCCTCAGCCATGTATGTAGGTCCATCCCAAACACCTGACCCATCAGCCGTCAGTCCTCCAGCCTCAACTGCTGCCCCCTCAGCCATGTATGTAGGTCCATCCCAAACACCTGACCCATCAGCCGTCAGTCCTCCAGCCTCAACTGTTGCCCCCTCAGCCATGTATGTAGGTCCATCCCAAACACCTGACCCATCGGCTGCCACCCTGCTTGCTCCCGTAGTACCTGTTTGCATGCCATGGGCCACAACTATCACTCATTCCAATGAAAGTCCCTTGCTCCCTTCCCTTGGCTCCATGGCTCCAGCAACGGACATGGATAGGAGCTCATCAAGGACAGTTTTGAACCATTCACTTGTAAGTTATTGTGACGCAATGGTACATGTTGTTCATATGTGTAACAAAGAAGTAAACTGTGATCCTGTGTAATATTGTCCTGTTTAAAAATACATCTGTCCCATTTTTGAAGCTAGCAAAGTGAAAGACATAATAATAAATCTGTTGTTAATCACCAGGAGGCAAGTTTGGACCCTGAGCTGTGGTTAAATGCTGGGACTCCGGAGGTAATTTTTATAATGAAAACAGATCAGTCTTTTATGAATATTTGAAAATTATTTTCTCTTTTTAAAACTTAATTAATTAATTAAACAATATCATTTAATTAAACTTTGGTACTTTGTAGGTCTTTTACAGAAGGGCACACGTGGAGCCAGTTAACAGGTATTTCATGGGATTCCAAACAGGAACCTACTGTGACACATCTTACACTTATGGCCAGTCCCCTGTTAAACAGAGCATAATTTATTTAATATTGAAAATTTAATATTGACTCTTGGAAGGGAATAAATCTGAATTTTTAGGACTTCTGTCAGTGAATACATCATTGATACTGAGGATGAGGATTCTGAGGATGAGGAAGACACTGGCTTTATGGGAGTGCCTACAGAAGGTGCAAGTCCGCAATCGGTAGGTTGTATTTTATTTTCTAATGAATACCAGCACACTATTGCGTTAATTTCTTTAATTCACATCTTATAAAAGGTCACCAGTTTTCAAGAAATTCTCAGCATAACCAGTCCAAGTTAGCAACCATTTTAACAGTAATTTCTGATGTACTTTATACCTTTTATATACTTTAGGAAGAGGTCGACCTTGCGGTCATTTTGAGCACTTTTCAGAGGGATCACATTTCTGGTGAAGAGGTATCCAACATCTGTGTCAGGAGGAAAAAACTTCTGGAGAGTGCAATTAAAGCAATCTCTAGACCCACTTTCTCTTGGAAACATAAGCCATATGTTGATTTTGTAGGAGAAGATGCCGATGATATGGGGGGACCACAGAGAGAGTTTTTCAGGTTAGAATACTACAGGACAAGTCTTAAATATGTTCTTATAATTGTGTATGTTTTCAGGTGAAGTTCATTGTGATACAAATTGTTGCAAATTGTTTCCCCTTTATGACGTTTTTTGTCAGGCTCTTGATGATAGAAGTGCAGACCTCTCTTGGAATTTTTGAGGGAAAGGCTGGCCAGCTCTTCTTTAGCTATGACCAAGCAGCATTAGACCAGGGCAAATATTTCAAAGGGGGAAACCTTATTGCGTGGTCAGTTGCACATGGAGGTCCATGCATCAAGGCCCTAGATCCCAGTCTTTTCCAGCTTATGTGTGGCCAGGTTCCCCTTCTGGAGCAGTTTAACTGCAGTGTGCTGCCTGATGCAGATGTGCAAAGTAAAGTTGAAAAGGTGCTCCTTTTTCTTTCTGTCAATATTTACTCATTTATTTGTTCAGAGTTGGAACAAACATGTTTTTCCTCCTGGTCATATTTAAAAAAAATATTTAAAATCATTAAATTTCAACAAAATCTGACCACAATAAAAACTGTTCAATCTGGGAGCTACATTGATCTCACTGATTTCTGTCTCAAGATCCAACAGTGCAAGACTGCTGAAGACCTGACTGCACTCCAGCAAGACCTGGGGGACTGGATTGCAGACTGTGGGGTCCCAAGCATATTCAGTGCTACAGTGGAAGACGTACCAAAAATCTATGCTTATGTGGTGAAGCACTACATCTTTCTCAGGTAAACGCATACATGAATAACATAAGCTTTAGAGTTGTTTTTATCAAGGCTGGTAAAATGCAAAAGTTTGGAATCACTGAGAAGAAATTTAACAGAGGTTTATATATCCTCCTTCCTAATGTAGCATCAATTTGATACAATAGTGTAAATTTGAAAATTGCTTGTAAAAAAAGAAAGGGGGCCAGCTGAGGATCAGTATTTTATGTTGTTAAAAAGAGATGGATGTGTGTGTGCTCTCGTGTGCTTTCTTTGCTGGGTTGTTCTCACATGCATGTCATTGAGAAGCTGATTTCATGCAGCAGGATATTTGTAACATTATCAATCTAGTTTATGTTCTAAATGTTCTATTTTTAATTTGAAAGAACCCAACAAACATTTCAAATTATCAGGGATTCAAGCTCCTGCTCAGTAATGCACTTCTTTTAATCTCTGTTGGTTTGCAGAATGCTCAAGATGATAAACCAGTTCACAGATGGGATCAATGCATTTGGGGAGATGTGGAACCTGGTCAAGAAGAACTGGGTTGCATTCCTGCCTATGTTCACCAACATGCAGGAACCTCTGTCAAAAGCTGCGTTTAAGGCCATCTTTAGTTTCAACTACAGCAGGAGAGGAAGCAACCGTCGAGAGGCAGAGGAGGACACCATCTACAGCTGGGAGATGGTTCTTAACATGATCGAAGGTACATTTTATTCCTTTGTAAAAAGTTCTGCAGTAAAAATTCTAAAAATTAGAACCATCAGTTCCAAGCTAAGCAAAGATAAGTCACTTAAAATGTAATGTGACTAAAGGTAGCAATGCAGGCTGTTTTAAGCAATTTATGAAAATGCAAATTATTATGATGGACTTTTTTCCTTACAGACAAATTGACTGAACTAAGGTTTGAAGATATTCTGGTAATTGTAACTGGAGCAGATGAAGTCCCTGCCTTGGGGTTTCCAAGCAAGCCCAGCATTGACTTCTACGAGCAGGAATCAGGCCAGCGTCGTTTGCCTTATGCATCCACCTGCATGATGTGCCTGTACCTGCCAAGAGGCGTCACACAGGAGGATAAACTCCATCAGCTGCTGTCCCAGGCCATAAGAGACTCTCTAGGGTTTGGAAAGGTGTAGTTTCTGCATTCTCACAGTAGGATAAAGGTAGACACACTTGGTTTCTACTGTTAAATAAGTTGTGAATGAAGTTTCCATTCTAGGCTGCTCTTTCTGTGCAATGCACTCTGGGTAATGGGGTCATCAGGCTGCATATCTCTTCTTTCTATGCCTTTTTTTGAATATACTTGCTTTAATTTAAACAACAGTTTCTTCTTCTTCAGTGCCCCCTTTGCTAAAACTGCACTTACTGTTTTTTCAATTTTAAAGTGTTAAAAAACAAATCCAAACAGAAGGGCAATGATTCTGTGTGGCCTTATTGCTCTTTCTATGGAGTTTTATCCTTAAAACCATTGATGATGATTTTTTTAGCAGGGTACATTAAGGAAGAAGTAACTGTAATGTTGACTGAAACTATTAGATCAACGATTTGCAGACCAATGCAGCCTGAACACATTACTTTTCCAGTATACATTGCATAAACATGATAGCCCACAGTTGATTATAATTATCATTTGTAATGTAGATACCTAGTGGACTTTATACTACATTAAGGAGAAAGTAGTTTGTATTTGCGAAGGTTAACATTTTTTTCAAGCTCCTTTCAAATTCCACTGTTACCAGCACAAGTGAGCATTGCAATAAAACATTCAGACCAAAGCGTTGCTAATTTTCCTTTATTCATACACTGTATGTTCAAACAGACGACTTTTTGCAGCTGTATTTGTACCTCAAATTGATTAAGATGTTCGAAGAATGTTTTGAATCTCTCTGGCGCACACAATGTATCTCTCCTTCAAGTCTGTTATTCCATCCATTGCATTTTGAAGATGCAGCTGTTGTTCAGAGCTCAGGTTATCAATAAGTTGTGGCACAATCACTGCTTGTTCAAGATCTTCACCGTTTGCTTGTAACTGTGAGAGCTGAACACCATGTCTTGCCAAGGAAGCCTCCAGGTTTTCTTGGATGTAAGGGTCATCTCCAAAGACACTGTCCAGAGCTGCTGACTCCTGCTCACTGTTGGTGAGCATTCCCTCCATCCAGATTTGTGTTGGTGTACGGTTGTTTGCTGATCTGACCTTATGGTTGTTCCACGCATGTCTGAATAAATCAAGCCGTCTTTGGATTTCAGGCTTGTAAACCACTTGTAGTGCCATTTTCTGAGCAACATCTTCAGGATTCAGTATGTATTCATCTTCCAGTGAATAGAAGAGCATGTAAAAGTAGTGCACAACCTGCTGGAATACATCTCTCCAGAGACGTTCAATGCGTTGGTTGTGCACAGACTGGCCTGTTATGTGCCTTACATGGTCATGCCCCTGTAGAAGGTTCATTAGAAGAGCGACCAGAGTGTTCTCCCCTCCACGGTCTGATCTGACTCTAGCGGGTAACCCATACCGACAGGTGGCTCGGACAAAGCAGGTCAGCACTGTTAAAGCAGTGTTGTCTGTGCTGCAGTTCATGTATGTTATTAGCCTGGAGTTTCCATCAATACCAGCATGTGTCACAAAGCCCCATCTGTAAGAAATTTTAAACAGAGGGACTGATTACTCTAGATGGTTAATGCTTTTTAGATAATTTTATTACATTAGCACCTAAAGTAGGGGTGGGAAACTGGCAGCCCTAGGAAAAAAGGGACAAACTATGCCATTAAAACAAAAAGACAAGGATTTCTCATATTGCCCCTAAATACTGGTATTTGGTAAATTCTTTGATTCTGTTTATGATGTTATTAAAAATCCAAAACTTAGAAAAGTAGAGTTGACCCCTCTTACCGAACGAGACGCATATGGCCGTCTATGTGCCACAAGCTGTTAGGAAATGGCACATAGTATGTCCTTCTAGCCACAGTCTGGCTCCACCTCTGTGCTGCAGCTGCTGGATCAATGCGGTTAAGAGTCTCTCTAACTCTTCTTCTTGTCACTACAATCCCGTCAGCATGCAGGTATGCTCTCATCATCTGAAAGGAGTACATAATCCAAACCAAAGTTAGATAATGTACAGTTTGTATCAAAATTACAAAACCCACATGTATTTATTTTATGTGTGTATTCTTACTTTGGAGCCTGATCTTGGGAACTGGCTGTGGAGCCTTCTGACATGTCCCTCAAGGTCAGCATCAGTAATGGGAGTAAATCTGCTTCTTGCAGAAAGATGAAGAGACCTCATTCTTTTATGCAAGTATGAAGAGGAACACCCCAACATCCTTGCCATGGCTCTCACTGTGAAGCCTTGAGTGAGAAGGAGTTCAATTTGCCCTCTTGTAATGTCCAAAGCAGGTCTCCCTCGTCCACCTAAAATAAGGAAACAAAAAAGGGAATGAACAATAGAAACCATAGGTTAACTTAATTATGCATTTCAATTCTAGATATAAAAAAATAGTTGGATGCCATACCACCTTCCTATACCACATATATGTTCATTCTAGATTTTTTATTAAAAGTAGGTCTAAAACTAATCAGGGTTGAACAGGCTACTGACTGAAATCAGAGCAGCCACATGAATTTACTATACCTTGTGGTGTAATTGGATGATGGAGAAAAGATTTTCATTTTAAAAACTCCCATTGTTTGTCTTTACATTCTTATCATACTCAGATCTTCTTACAGTAGAGAGTAATGAATTCATCATTTATATTTTACAAGTAATAATACTGCTTCAAATAGCTCAATAAAATCATATAAAGATCTATAACCAATACGCTCTACAAATATAGTCAACACGAGAAAACATAAGCAAAAACGGAGATTTTGATTTGCATAATGCCAAACTAAGTGCACATGAAATTTAATGACCATATGTAGATTTTACAAATAGACAGATTACAATGGGGAATTCACAAAGAAAAAAGAAAACGATGACACAAAAGAAAGGCTGAAGAAAACAATAAAAGTAGCTAAAATATTGTTATTGCACAACTTACCTGAGAGTAAACGTGCTGCACAGAAACCTTCGCGGGAGGCATCCGCTGGAGGTGCAGTGATGGCAGATCTCAGATCTGTAAGACTCTGAACAATGTTCTGCAGAACTTCAGCACTGAAAGTGTCTGCAACTCTTCTCAAATTTGTAATAGAGGTGTTAATAGCCTCTACCTCTCTACGACCAGCAGTTCCTTGATGATAAGCTCTTTCTATTGCAGTGCAACGTCTTGTAATTCGTATAAGAACAGCGTCCGCCATGCTTGCGCCAGGAACTGATTGACTCTTGACCTTAATCTATAAGCCAATCAGAGGCAGGTTAGTCAAAATTCAGCCAATTATTTTACGACACAGCTCTCTTGAGAGCACCCCCTGTCGCACCTCCAAAATAATAAATGATGCAATGCGCATCTACACTACTAGTGCTACTAGTAGCACTAGTGCCACTAGTGCTACTAGTGGCACTAGTAGTACTAGTGCTACTAGTGGTACTAGTGGCACTAGTAGTACTAGTGGTACTAGTGGCACTAGTAGTACTAGTGGCACTAGTAGTACTAGTGGTACTAGTGGCACTAGTACCACTAGTACTACTAATGCCACTAGTAGCACTAGTACTAGAAAGAGCACATTTGCAGTATAAAATATTTAAGAGGTGCAACAGAGGGCGCATTACTGACTATAACCATTACAGTATTAAATAGCTTTCTTGATAGATTATTTTCTTATAGCAAAACATAAAATACATCTTTCTTTGAAACCTCAGAAATAATATTCTCAATGGATTTATTAACAACAACAAAAAAAGGGAAAAAATACATAAATTAATTTATAAATTAATTATTAAGGCGAGATAAACTTAGAGCTCTAATATTACAGCCCCAAAAAGGGCTGTTTGGCTTATTACCATGACAAACATTTTATGTTGAAGGATGCTACCTCTTCACTGCAAAAGCAAGAAAATCGTAACAACACAACTATCCATTGACATTGATTCATGAATCAAAATGATTTTGTACTGGAATAACAGAAATCCTCAACCACCTCTGCAATTGCTTCTTGTAACAACATTTCATAGCATATGTGACGTTTTCAGCTTAACAGCCCCTTTCCATGCTGTGGAAGCATCTACTTTGAATGTAAATAATAAATATCGTTTTACCTGTTCACTGACATTTTCTGTCATTGTATGAGCACACAATAAGGTTCATTGATCTTAAATCTATCAGTTTCTCATAGACATTTATTTTTCTGTTTTTCACATGCAGTTGCATAAAGCTCCTCAAAGATAGTTAGATCTTGTAGATGATAATTTATTTCAAAGAAAAATCAAGGGGCTCAGACTGACTGACCTCCACAAAAACAGACCCAGAGAGTTCCCCAGAGCAGGACAGTCACAAAAAGATAATTTTAGAGCCATATATTTTCCTCTTTACAAATAAAATTATCATTTAGAAACTGAATTTGGTGTTCATTTGTGTTTTCTTTGTTAGATATTAAAATAGGTTTGATAATTCAAAACATTTAAATGTGATAAATATGAGGGGAAAAAATATAGTAATTAGATACTCTTTCATGGCACCTAACCCTAGCTACTGCCACCACATCCAGTAGCACAGTATATTAACTATACTTTTTTTTATCCTATAATATCTAATTTTATTTTAATTTTTTTTTTAGTTTATTTTATTGTTTTGCTTGCTTTTAAATTGTTTTCCTTTGTGTTTTTGCTGACCTTTAATTTATTGTCTATGTGAAGCACTTTGAATTCCATTGTTTTGGAAATGTGCTATATAAATAAACTCTCCTTGCCTCCTCTTGCCTACATGGACATTTATCAACACATTTTATATTTAAAGCAAGTTTTTACCAAAACCACTTTTATTTTGAAATAGAGAAAGTTCTTTCAGTCACGGTATTTCGTCTGGTAAAACAGCCATATAAACATTTTGAAAGGAAGAAAGAAAAGCAAAATTGATTGAGCAAAAGTGATTTAGAGATACCACTGTATGCCTGCACAACTAAGTGTATTATTCTGTTAGTGTATGTGATCGTATTTTATTTCCTCAATTCTTTTAAAAGGTATTGTCATAACTGTAAATATCTAAAAGAAAAAAAACTAACCTCTCTAAGTTGTATTTTCCTTATAGTGTTTGAAAACTCTGTAATGTGTTCTCAAATATTTTACAGTAAGCAGAGGCCTCTAAGCCTCTAAAACTTAGCATCCTTTAAGGGGTTAAATTTTGGCTGGGTGGAGTTCTCTTAGGCGCACCAATAGGATACATCCTTGTCCCACCTCCTCATTTGCATTTAGGGCCACTAGTAGTACTGGTAAACGTTTTGGTTTTACTGGTAGTACTAGTAGACTTTTTAGATTCACTAGTAGTACTAGTACACAATTTTTTTTCTACTAGTGGTACTAGTGAACATTTTAAGTCTACTAGTAGTACTAGTAGACTTAAAACAGTCTACTAGTAGTACTAGTGAACATTTTTTGGTCTACTAGTAGTACTAGTGACACTTTTTGCTTCACTAGTACTACTAGTGACATTTTTTCTTTACTAGTAAAGTGTATATGTGCACTAGTAAAGCAAAATTGATTACATGTACTCTAAAATTGAGTACTAGTAGAGCTGAACTATGGTTGATATCACTGATATCAATTTTATGCTCAAACGGCTTTCCATAAGGGTGAAACTTTGAGACGCAGCCTCTGGTAGCGGACCGTCGCTGCCTCCCTTCTTCTACCGAGCGAAGAGTGAAAAGGAGCACCGCTGCCTTTCTCATCCCTCCTCCTCTTTCATTCAGGTTTGTAAGCTCTGAAAACGTGTGGAAATATCGTAGGTTAAAAGTAGGTTAAGTGATTTGAGCGTTGTTGACAGAAACCTTACTTTTACTTTTACTTTCACTTTTCGTTGATCACAAAATAAGACACTGTTTTAGTTTTGGCTCCATCTAATTTCATTTTATAGTAAGTATCGTGCTTCTGGTCTAATGGTTTGTTCTAAGGTAAACACGATAGCGAAAGTTTGTGTTATCTTTAAGCTGTAAAGAGTTGGGGTCAGTCATGTGACGCAGCAAATTGAACTGACACTGCAACATTTTTCGTTTTTTTTTTTAAATAAGTAGTTTCTGCATTAAATAAATGCACATTTACTAAAAATAAACTTAGCTGAAAAAGCTGTCAAAACCACCCAATTAATCAAATACGGTAGAAAAAAATCATAAACAAAATGATTTGCCAATTTTTTTGTGGGGTAAATAAACAGCTCAGTTCCTCAATCATCCAATCAATCAATTAACTAATCAATCAATAAATAAATAAGGGTTAAGGCAGCAGGAACCCAACAGGGGCCAGGTCAGTATTTATCGGGTCAGTCTGAGGGGCAGTAAGTGGGCTAAGATAAGAGGGTCAGCCACCACAGATAAGGAAGAGAGTGTTGTGGACTCAAACTGATCTCAGACAGCTGGGCCCATGAGAAGGACAGAGGGGTCTGGGTCAGTGGCTCTGGCTGGGTAAGATCTCAAAACAGTTTGTTTTCTTTCTTCCCCTTTTTTCCCCCCAACAAAACAATGAATGAAGTTGTTGCAGAGGACCTCTAAAGGTGTGACAAGAGCTGGATCTAAGTCTAAACCTGACCTAAAGAAGTGACCAGTGTGGATTAAGAGGTCAGAGATCAAACATCTTGCAACACTGCAGAGAGGAGGGAGAACTAATGTCTGTCCTGTGCTGTGAAGCTTGTTGTAATGAATAAACATGTTTTTGTGTATGTGTGAAGGCGGAAGCTCTGCTATGAATCAGTGTGATGACGGAGAGGAGGGAGCCACTCCCTCTAAAACCCTCCCTCTGTGTGGCGACTTCCACAGCCAGACCAAAGCTAAGAGGTGAGACCAGGATTTGTAACTGTCCATGCACAAACATCACTGTAAGGCTGCACGAAAAGGCCTAAGAATAATAGCTTGATTATTTTAGGCTATATTGCAATACATAACATGCATCTCGATATTATGATTTCTCTTCTAAATCATTTTTTAAATGTTAAATTCAGCCCTTTGATGCATTAAATGACACCGGTACACAGAGCCTTCATTTAATTTTTGAAATTTGCATGCAAAAAGGGGAAGATCACAATCAGGTTAAATTCAGCAAACCTTTTAAAGCAGCTTTTGAAGCAATAAGCAGGAGCATGGACCAGACCTACCTGAGGCCTGTACTATGAAACTGGATTTTTTTTAAGGGATAGATGCAATCCTTTTGATGTCTCTGATGTCATTCTGTACGAAAGATAGGCTACAGCTTTTCATCAGATGGACTGAACCACATTTGTCAATTTATGGAGTCATATGTTAAAAATGTAAAGCAGCAGAAATTGTGATCTCGTGGTCATCTGAAATTGTGAGGCTAATAATAATGGTCACACATAACTGCAGAGACATGATTTTATAGAATACATACCTACTCGTGCCGATGTGGAATTAATGTTCCAACACAAACCGTGTAAAATATAAACCAAAGTTTGGACACCGAGAAAGAGCTCTGCTCCAAATGTCTGTGCTATAATAAAGTCAAGCAGAGTGATCAGATTTGCTGTTTGTTTCTATTGTCCCATCAATTAATGCTGTTTAATCTCATGAATTTACACATTAACACAGTTTTCTGCCAGCATTCCTTCCTGGATTTTGCTTCAGCAACAGTGTTGCTTTTGTCCTGATGATGTGTTTGAATTCTTTGTATTTCTAAAGCATAACTGTCTGCTCCTCCATGGTAAAGTAGGCTGCGCTGCAGGGTTTCTTCATGTTTGTGATTGGTCAGAAACTGCAGACTCCACCCCTTTTATGTGAGCGCGCCATGATCAAGACTGAAAAACCCTGGATTCACTGAGCGAGTTGATATCCAGTTTCATAGTACCACTTATCAGGATTGCCAATGTCTTGTTAAATTAACCCAGGTAACAGAGCCATCCTGGATGTGTTAATCCCACTTGTAGTACAGACCTCTGGACCAGGAGCTGGACCCAGCTGTGTGTCCTTAGAGTAATAATCTTTCACTGCGTTTTTTATCAGAATTAAAACATTTGAAAAGTTTGCGGTAAATTTCAGCAGCACTCAAAGATTTTCATTGTTCATGTTTATTCATCAGTGTTTGTGATTCTGACAGGGTCAAACATGAGACACCACACTCTCCTGGACCTGGACCCAGCTGTGTCTCCTTAAAGAGTGACGGCTCGATATGGAGAGATACCGATTTCAAATCTGGACCTGCTCCCAGCTGTGTCTCTTTAAAGAGTGACGGCTCGATATGGAGAGATACCGATTTCAAATCTGGACCTGCTCCCAGCTGTGTCTCTTTAAAGAGTGACGGCTCGATATGGAGAGATACCGATTTCAAATCTGGACCTGCTCCCAGCTGTGTCTCTTTAAAGAGTGACGGCTCGATATGGAGAGATACCGATTTCAAATCTGGACCAGGACCCAGCTGTGTCTCCTTAAAGAGTGACGGCTCGATATGGAGAGATACTGATTTTAAATCTGCAGAGATGAGTGTTGATGAAAGGTGAGCCTCTCAAAGTGAACTTCCTGTTGTTGTGTGTGAAACATTTGATCCTAACTGTTGTTGGTGTTTTCTCTGTGAAGCTGAACATGTTTCAGTCTTTGTGTTTCTATCAGGATCCAACAGCAGGAAACAGGACTGGAGGCAGAAAGAAGTGGACTCAGCATGTATCTTCATGTGTGTCCTGTGTTTGTAGGAGGATCCAGCAGATGGAGTCGATCACATCAACACTGTGTGTCATTATATTATAAACACTACATGATCTTCTATTTGTTCCACAGAGTTCAGCAGCAGAGATCAGAGGCTCCCATTGGTCTGTCTACTCGGCAGCATCACACAGAGCTGGACTCCATATTGCTGGTGTGTTAATGTACACACACACACACACACACACACA
This sequence comes from Labroides dimidiatus, assembly GCA_030710495.1. Taxonomy (NCBI): domain Eukaryota; kingdom Metazoa; phylum Chordata; class Actinopteri; order Labriformes; family Labridae; genus Labroides; species Labroides dimidiatus. Next base: position 9,172,262 of record CM061145.1, read on the forward strand.
CACACACACACACACACACACACACACACACACACACAAACGCACAAACGCACACACAGCTCCTCCAGAGCCTCAGAGCACACACTCATTCTGTTTGGAGCTTTCTCCAAACAGACAAAGGGTGTGGTCACACTGGCCAAACGAACTGGACTTTAGTGCTAAACCGTGCTTGGGCACGGAACGTTTGGCCAGTGTGACTGCGCTCTAAGTTCTCAAGCTGAGTCCAGTTTGAGCTTCAAACAACACAAACACTTTGCTTCATGTTAATGACAGCTGCTGCTTTCAGCTTAATTCTAATAAACACATCACGTCTAAAGTTACTTTTTCTGCGTGAAAGCACACCAGGAGATTTCTCCAACATGAAGTCCATTTCATAGACACTTGATTTGTAGAAGACAGGAGCATCTACAGACTAAGAGGTGAAGCAGCTTTGTGATCCAGTCTCCATGCTGGACTCTGCAGACCAGCAGGCTTTCTGTCTGTCACACATGATCTGATGTTACCTTCTACAAGTTCAACCTGACATTTTCTTCTGTTCCAGCTGCTCCAGGAGAACATTATCAGCTTCGTAAAGAGCCAGCTGAAGAAGATCCAGAGAACTCTGAGTCCAGATTACCCAGAATGCTTTGAGAGTCAGAGTGAGGATGATGAAGAGCAAAGGAGGAGCAGAGAGGCGTTCCTGAAGATCACTCTGCACTTCCTGAGGAGAATGAAGCAGGAGAAGCTGGCTGACTATCTGCAGAGCAGTAAGAGGATCTGAACACATTTAACACCAGTCCCTCCAGAATATTGCTGTGGGGGGGGGGGGGGGGGGGGGCTTTTGTGGCAGATTTTCAGAAAAAATGGAAAAAAAAAATCACTGTGGCAATCCAAACATTGCAACTTCCTGGAGGGACTGTAACATGATAGAAAGATGAAACATGAGAGGTTTAGGTTTCAAAATGTGCTCTAAATATGATGAAAACGTGTATCACATCTATGAACTGTGACAGTTTCAGAGAGGAACCAAATTAAATCCATCCTGATGTCAGGAAGTTGAAACTCATCTGACTGATTGTAGCTTCAGCTCATTCAAGAGGGCCCGAGCCCGAGAATCGGACAAAGGCCCTCTTGAAACCCTTAGGATTATTATTTTTTCTTGGCTTAGTAACTCCAAATTGCGTGCTTTCCGCTTGAGATGAACGCAAACGCAACTAGCAACAAAATTCAAATTTTATGACTTCAGTGTTGTCATGCTGAAACGTGCTTTGGGATTAAAAGTTATAAAAGAATTTTTTATATCTCAAAGGGTGTGGCCAGGGGAGGTCGCCATTTTTTCAGCAAAATAAAAAACCTTAACAGATTGTATGTTCAGTGTTGAATCTGGGCAAAAATGCACACACATGATCACTGTCACAGCCTCAATGAATCCATATGCTTTTCTCACCATAAAGTACAGCGCCCCTTTTGTCAACAGGAAGTCATTTGACGATGTATAGGGTACGTATTTGATCGTACTTGTCACACAGCTATTTTTTTTACGTTCATCTTGATTTTTTTTTTTTGTGTATACTGGACACATTGACGATTAAAAGTTATTGAACGAGTTTTTATACCTCAATAAGCATGGCTTGGGGAGATCGCCAGAGTTAATGATTTTTACTGCTGCTTTAACGCCAAATTTCAGGATGCTTTAAGTCGTAACGAAAGATTACAGAAAATTCAGTCAAGGGGAAAAATGTATGATTCTAGTGCATTTGTGCCAATACATGCTCCATGCCCCCTAGTGAGTTAAAACTGCCGCCCTCAAGCCCCCTTTCAGCTACGTGCCTGATTTTTGGTGGGCATAACCATCATGGAAGGATCTACAAAAAAGTCTCTTATGTCCATGATCAATTCTGAACAGGAAGTTTGAATATTGGAGTTAAACATCAAATTTTTGTGATTATTAGCTTTTGATCAAACTTGTCCCAAAGTTTTTTTTTTTTCATTCATCTTAAAATTGTTATAGTGTATACTAGACATAAACATTAAAGATTTACAGTTATTAAATTAATTTTTATGATGATTTTTTGATGATTTTTTTGAGAATTGAAAACCTTAACAGATTGCATGTACAATGTTTGAATTTAGATTAAAACACACACACGTGTTCAGTGTCACACAGCCTGAATGCATCAACATGTTTTTTTTTTTTTTTTTTTTTTTTTTCACCTTAAAGCACAGCGCCCCCAACTGTAAACAGGAGGTTATATGTTCTACTCTGTGATTAAAAAACGACTGTTTTTTCAAGATTTCTTTCTATTCATATCTGTAATGTCTTTCAGGCCTTCATAAAGCATCACTGATCAGGTCATGTCCAGTAGTTGAACAGTGTGCCCATGGCAACATGTCAAACTCTGATATCTCGCCATGAACCAGGAACTCATTGTAGCTCCTTCATTTAACCTTCAATCTGATTCAGATTGCACACACATGATCAAGGTCCACTTCCCAAACCATCCATATGCTCAATTCTGTGGTACAGCGATAGCGCCACCCCCTGGAAATGCATGGTAGTATCTTTCACATATATTGTCCAATCTGTTTGAGGTATACCACAAATGCTCATGATTCCTCTCTGGACTCATACACATGTGCATGTGCGGATCTTGCTGCACATGCAGTAACACGCTCTGACTGGTGCACTTGGGCGAGGGCCCGCTAATCGCCAAATATGGCTTTAATAACATTTCTTTTTCTTCATTCAGGAACTGATACTGCTGCAGACTGCAGACGTAAAGTGAAGTCTGAGCTGAAGGAGAGGTTCCAGTGTGTATTTGAGGGGATCGCTAAAGCAGGAAACCCAACACTTTTGAACCAGATCTACACAGAGCTCTTCATCATAGAGGGAGGGACTGGAGAGGTCAATAATGAACATGAGGTCAGACAGATTGAAGCAGCATCCAGGACACCAGACAGAGCAGAAACAACCATCAGACAAGAAGACATCTTTAAAGGCTCACCTGGAAGACAGGAACCAATCAGAAGAGTGCTGACAAAGGGAGTGGCTGGCATTGGGAAAACAGTCTTAACACAGAAGTTCACTCTGGACTGGGCTGAAGACAAAAGCAACCAGGACATCCAGTTCATATTTCCATTCACCTTCAGAGAGCTGAATGTGCTGAAAGAGAGAAAGTTCAGCTTGGTGGGACTTGTTCATCACTTCTTTCCTCAAACCAAAGAAGCAGGACTCTGCAGGTTTGAAGAGTTCCAGGTGGTCTTCATCTTTGACGGTCTGGATGAGTGTCGACTTCCTCTGGACTTCCACAACAATCAGATCCTGACTGATGTCACAGAGTCCACCTCAGTGGATGTGCTGCTGACAAACCTCATCAGGGGGAACCTGCTTCCCTCTGCTCGCCTCTGGATGACCACACGACCTGCAGCAGCCAATCAGATCCCTCCTGGGTGTGTTGACATGGTGACAGAGGTCAGAGGGTTCAGTGACCCTCAGAAGGAGGAGTACTTCAGGAAGAGATTCAGAAATGGGGAGCAGGCCAGCACCATCATCTCCCACATCAAGACCTCCAGAAGCCTCCACATCATGTGCCACATCCCGGTCTTCTGCTGGATCACTGCTACAGTTCTGGAGGACCTGCTGAAGACCAGAGAGGGGGCACAACTGCCCAGAACCCTGACTCAGATGTACATCCACTTCCTGGTGGTTCAGTCCAAACTGAAGAGCATCAAGTATGAAAGAGGAGCTGAGACTGATCCAGTCTGGAGTCCAGAGAGCAGGAAGATGATGGAGTCTCTTGGAAAACTGGCCTTTGATCAGCTGCAGAAAGGAAACCTGATCTTCTATGAATCAGACCTGACAGAGTGTGGCATCAACATCAAGGAGGCCTCTTGGTACTCAGGAGTGTTCACACAGATCTTTAGAGAGGAGAGAGGATTGTACCAGGAAAGGGTGTTCTGCTTCGTCCATCTGAGTGTTCAGGAGTTTCTGGCTGCTCTTCATGTCCATCTGACCTTCACCACGTCTGGACTCAACCTGATGGAAGAACAACAAACAGCATCCCTGTTCCCTGAAACCTTTGGAGACAAACCTGAACTCAAACACCTCCATCAGAGTGCTGTGGACAAGGCCTTACAGAGTCCAAACGGACACCTGGACTTGTTCCTGCGCTTCCTCCTGGGTCTCTCTCTGCAGACCAATCAGAGTCTCCTGAGAGGTCTGCTGACACAGACAGGAAGTGACTCACGGACCAATCAGGAAACAGTCCAGTTCATCAAGAAGAAGCTCAGTGAGGATGTGTCTACAGAGAAAAGCATCAACCTGTTCCACTGTCTGAATGAACTCAATGATCGGTCTCTGGAGGAGCAGATCCAACTGTACCTGAGATCAGGACTTCTTTCAGCAGATAAACTGTCTCCTGCTCAGTGGTCAGCTGTGGTCTTCATCTTACTGTCATCAGACAAAGATCTGGACCTGTTTGACCTGAAGAAATACTCTGCTTCAGAGAAGGCTCTTCTGAGGCTGCTGCCAGTGATCAGAGCTGCAAACAAAGCTGTGTGAGTGAATGAGAGACATTTGAAACATAAATGATTCTGTTCATGACTCTGAAAACATTTGTTTGTTCTCTTTACATGATCTCCTTCAGGCTGAGTGGATGTAACCTGTCAGAGAGAAGCTGTGAAGCTCTGTCCTCAGTCCTCGGCTCACAGTCCTGCAGGCTGAGAGAGCTAGACCTGAGTCACAATGACCTGCAGGATTCAGGAGTGAAGACTCTGTCTGCTGGACTGAAGAGTCCACAATGTAAACTGGAAATTCTCAGGTCAGGTCTTTGGTGAATCCTGCTTTAGGGCAGAGATAAAGAAATGGGGATACTCAGTCGATTTCTTTCTTATTGTGTATTTCTTTTTTCAATCCTAGACTGTCAGGATGTCTGATCACAGAGAGAGGATGTGCTTCTCTGGCCTCGGCTCTGAGCTTCAAACCTTCACACCTGAGAGAGTTAGACCTGAGCTACAATCATCCAGGGGACTCAGGAGTGAAGCATCTTGAGGATCCACTCTGCAGACTGGACACACTGAGGTATAACCAGACAACAGTAGCTCAAAGACTGAATATGTTTGGTTCTCTTCAGAGGAGTGATTGGACCTGAAGAAGCAACACACAGACCAGCAGAATATTTGTAGGTTGGCACCACCTTAATGTCCACCCTTTGAATGCTAGCTGGCTGATGGCAGAGCTTGGATCTTCGGAAATGCACTATTACTTCCTTTGTCTTTGAGGTGTTCAGTAGAGGGCAGTTTTATGACTCCAGTCCGTAAAGGCTTTTGTCAGATCCCTGTATTCAGACCCCTGTCCATTCTGGATACACCCCCAAATAGCAGTATCATCTAGCACAGGGATGTCAAACATATGGCCCTCGGGCCAAACCGGCCCGTCAGGGCATCTAATTAGGCCTGGGGAATGAATGCAGAGGTGAACAGGAAAGCTGGATGCTTGGTGTGTATGGAGCAAGTTTCGATGTGAATTGCTGGTGCATCTTAGAGCATGGTGACACAGGCCAAATATTCCATGCCCAAGCATGGTTCAAGCCCTCAAGTCCAGTTCATCTGGCCAGTGTGACCACTAGTGCTCTGTGCTTGGGCACGGTACACTTCCCCGGCTTTGGCAGGATTTGGAGAGGTGTGCTTCAGCAAGGTACACTTCATGCACAAGCACATGGACACAATCACCATGACCGCTCCTCTCGACAGATATTTTTAGCCTTAACGCCGGTGTTAAAGAGCTGTGTCAACCAAAACAGCTTAACATGAGCCAAAAAGTCACTAAAGTTGTAATCCTGTTTTCTGTGTCTCATTGTGCTGACTCTGATGAGACCACACTGCATGTAAACTGATGTTTACACACAATGGTGGATCTCAGCACTGTCAGAAAAAGTGAGATGGGTTTCAGCCTGTTTCTCTGTCACAGTGACAAACTGAGGATCACTGCCTCGTGTTGAGCAGCAATTTGGACTCATGTTGGACAGAAAATCATTCTGACTGTGTTTCTTCCTCCAGGGTGGACCATGGTGGACAGCAGTGGTTAAAACCTGGTCTGAAGAAGTGTAAGTGTGGAATCAGTTTGACTCCTGACGAGCAAACAGCAGACTGTCAGCTAACAAAGAATAAAGCCTTCAGGTGTGTCTGATGATAAACTGCTGCTGTGTTTTGTCTTTTTCTCTCCATCAGATTTTTGTGAACTCACTCTGGACTCAAACACAGCACACAGAAAGCTCAAACTGTCTGAAAACAACAGGAAGGTGACACGTGAGGAAGAGGATCAGTCATATCCTAATTATCCAGACAGATTTGACTTCTGGGAACAGCTGCTGTGTAGAGATGGTCTGACTGGTCGCTGTTACTGGGAGGTGGAGTGGAGAGGAAGGGTTAATATATCAGTGAGTTACAGAGGAATCAGGAGGAAGGGACACAGTGGTGACTGTGGGTTTGGACTGAATGATCAGTCCTGGAGTCTGATCTGCACCGATGAAGGTTACTCTGTCCGTCACAATAACAGAGGAACAGTCCTCCCTCTCTCCCCATCCTCTGACTCTGACAGAGTAGCAGTGTATGTGGACTATGCTGCTGGCACTCTGTCCTTCTACAGAGTCTCCTCTGACACACTGATCCACATCTACACCTTCAACACCAGCTTCACTGAACCTCTGTATCCTGGGTTTAGGTTTGGGTTGTGGTCTCGTGGTTCCTCAGTGAGTGTGTGTTGTGTGTAGGAGGGAGAGTCTCCTCCTCTCTACACAAACACAAACAGCTGCTGAAGAACAGTTCACCCTCTGCACTAACACACACAAACTTCAGCTGATTCTTTGACTCTTTCTATCCTGTCACATCAGTCTGAATGTTATCAAAGAGCAGGACTCAGTGGAAAACTGACTGAGTGAACTTGACTTATTTTTTACTGATTTTTTTTATCCTGTTTTTTTTTTTTTTTGTCTGTTACTATGAGCATGTTTTAATCCAAAAAAATCACATTTACCCTGAATGAACATATATTTGTAACATTATAAATCATTATAAATTATAAATAAATAAATTTGTACAGTAATCTGAAAAACACAGTGACACAGTTTTGCCTCATATATTAAATAGCCTGAGTTGTTAAATCGTGAATCAGAAAATAAATCCAACAGAAATTCAGGATTGTTTCTGTGTAATGGTGATTTCAATAAAGTTATGTTCAAAATTTTATTCTGAACAATCCATCATACATTATTTTAATCCCAGCTCATCACAAACAAAGTGATTAGAAACTGACGTGTGATGATGATGATGATGATGATGATGATCTGTTTCAGGGATCCTCTTAGTGATTGTTTTCACATTTCTCTGGTTTTAAATTCTGATCTCTTTTTCTCAATGTTCATTATGTTTTGAGTGGTAGTTTGTTAAATTTTTGTCTATATTATGCACTATTTTTTTTGTAGGGGAATTGTTGTCCAATCATTTACAGCAGGATGGTGTTAACATCACAGGCAAAGTTTACAGCGCTGGTCTCAACAGAATGAGCTCTGGTATCTGGGTGCAGTGCAGTTCACGTACACTACACACTAACATCTTCATTGGCTTCGTCTATACAGAGGTTGAGCTCAATTATGCAACCGGAAGTAAGTGGCAATAATAATAATAATAATAATAATAATAATAATAATAATAATAATAATAATAATAATAATAATAATAATAATAATAATAATAATAATAACAGAACAGTTTGAGATGCAAGATTAAACTTGCATGCGCCTGTGTGTGTGTGTTTATGTGTGTGCCAGTGGTTAGATATCAGGCAGCAGTGGTGGGAGGGTTGGGTGTCTGTGAGGTCATGGTGGGTTGGGTGGCTGGGGGTCTTGGTGAAGTGACAGGATGTATGACAGAGGGGTGTTTTCAGTTTGATGGGCTTCCCTGATGGTTTTCTTGAGGGCAGGGTTGTTTTTGGCAGATGCCAGGTACTTCTGGGCTATTGTTTGGTGTCGTTGTTTAACTGTTTTGATGCCAGATATGGAGTGAATGTAGTGGTTGTTGATATATGGTGGGAGTCTATGGGCGTCAAGGGTGTACCCTGCCTCTCGCCCTCAGCTAGCTGGGATAGGCTCCAGCCACCCGCGACCCTGAACAGGAGAAGCGGTATAGAAAATGGATGGATGGATGGACTCACCCTCTATTAAGCCTGATTTATGCTTGACATGTCCACGAGGTCTTCAAACATTTTTTTTTTCTCTCTAAAAGGGTTGTAATTTTTTTAAATTTTAAAATTATTTTTATTTTTATTTATTTTTTATATTCATCAATGAGGATGTTCATATACATGAGGTACTAAATGGTAGCTGTAGCTGTTTGCACATATGTAACAAAAGAAGACAAATAAAATATACATTAAACACAACGAAGAGACAGGGTAACAGTTACAATATAAACAAGGAAAATATACACATAACACACAGAAAGGAAATAAATAGAAATAAATACGTATTAAGGAAATCATCACCTTACAGTGTCAGGGAAAATTATGTTATAATAATAATTCATGAATTTAATGCATTTTTTGTCATTCATTAAAAGAAGAAATTTCAAGAGGGGCTTGAATTCCAAATGAAAAACTGAAAACTTTGGAGGTGAATTTGAGAATTTCTGTTTGTGAATGACAAACTTTGCATCTAGTATTGTAAAGTTTATCACATTTTTTAACCCAGTGTTTCCCTTATTGTCATAGTAGAACACAATGTCTTTGAGTTTAAGAGAATATCCACCACTAGTAGTCAAGAAAAAGTGAGATTCAAAGTCTTTCCAGAATCTTCTGGACAATTCACATAAAACAAGATGAGTGATTGTTTCTGTTTTGTTTTCACAAAACACACACATGGTATCAGTATCTGTGAACTTGGCAGTGAGGCAGTTAACAGGGTAAGTCTTATGTAGTATTTTAAAGTGTACCTCTTTGGCTTTGTTTGTGATACAGTATCTACACTCACCAGCCACTTTATTAGGTACAAGTACGGGGTTGGACCCCCTTTTGCCTTCAGAACTGCCTTAATCCTTCGTGGCATAGATTCAACAAGGTACTTGAAACATTCCTCAGAGAATTTGGTTCATATTGATATGATAGCATCACACAGTTACTGCAGATTTGTTGTCTGAACATCCATGATGAGAATCTCCCATTCCACCACATCTCAAAGGTGCTCTATTGGATTGAGATCTGGTGACTGTGGAGGCCATCTGAGTACAGTGAACTCATTGTCAGGTTCAAGAAACCAGTCTGAGATGATTCCAGCTTTATGACATGGAGCGTTATCCTGCTGGAAGTAGCCATCAGAAGATGGGTACACTGTGGTCATAAAGGAATCGACATGGTCAGCAACAATACTCAGGTAGGCTGTGGTGTTGAAATTATACTCAGTTGGTACTAAGGGTCCCAAAGTGTACCAAGAAAATATCCCCCACACCATTACACCACCACCACCAGCCTGGACTGTTGATACTTCCAGTTGGAGGTCTGACAGAAAAAAAAAAAAAAAAAAAAAAAAAAAAAAAAAAAAAAAAAATCAATACCTCCCATTTTCTGGAAAGTTGCATTGGGGATAATGAACCAAAAGGAGTCTTTATGTAAAATAAAAGAATTCAGCCATTTTAACTTCAAAGCAGCATTCATAGCAGAGAAAACTGTAACGTTGACCCCAACTTCCTCATTACTTTTAACTGTATCCCCATTTCAAATGTAATTAGAAAAGTTAAACAACATGAAAGCCATGACAGGAGTATCTGGAGACCTGTTGTAGCCGACATGTTGCACTTATAGTTGTCACATCCACTGTTGCTCTGAGCTCTGGGTCTGTAACTGTCCATGTTGCTGGAGTGGAATTTGATCTCCTTTAATTAGAAGCTTCATTTGTTCAGATTTCTAAAGATGTCTTGAAAAAGGTTCATTTCATATTTGTCCATGAATAATTTTTCATAAAGGTTCTGAAAACACATGATGATTTGGAGTTTGCTGTATAATAAATACCGACCCCTTTATGATCTCGTCTATGAATTTAGCGTCATCCTCTGTGATTGAGTTTGACAGTGGAAACACTGTTTATTATAACTTCCTCTTTACTGCGGGTCTGTCACAGTTTAACTTGCACTGTCTGTAGCTGTGTGTCTGTCATCGTCATTTTTTTCTCTGCAACAGGTTGACTGTAGCTGTATGCTGCCATTCACAAGTTCATGATGTGCTATGCACATCCACTGGTATGGACTTGTTCCAGGAGTCAAGAATCAGGTCAAGCCTGGGGCCTCCTTACTAGACAGTTTTGAGTTGGATTCCTTACTTTTTCCAAATGTTCACTGTCAATGAATGATTTCTATTTAGTTCAGTGTCTTCCCTGTCTGGCAGTGGTGTTTGTGTGCTTTTGAGCAATTACGTTTCAATCTGATGAAGAGACCAAAAGGATCTGCTATCCATCCTTTCATCAAGATCTTGGGTCCACATCTGCATTGTTACAACAGTAAAGCCACGACAACGGCACACACAAGGCAGAGGCGTGATGAGAATTAAAGATTTCTCTAATAAACCATACATCAAAATCCAACAGAGATCAACACCAGGTTACCTCAAAACAAGCCAAATGTGAAAAATCAACAACAAAAAAAGGTAGGCAAGCGTGAGAAACAGTTAGACAGCCAAAGAAAATCACACTGACTGATAATATACAGGTACACAAAATATCAAATTAGTTGGGGGTGAGCCAGGTAGTCAGGGGACTGATGGACTGATGAGAGGGGCAGAGAATGTAGAGATGACCGGTTGATTTGGGCTGCTGCTGATGTCCTGTAAGCGATGTGTATACAGACTCACACATACAGCCAAAATCGGCCCACATAGCAATGTGTGTGTATTGTGTATGATTTTAGCATGTAATTATTAGTAAATGGTACAGTGAAATAACTTGAAAATTACCTCAGTTGTACCTGAGGACATGCTGAACAAGAATATGGAGCAGTTTCTGAAAACAATTTGAGTTTCATTTTTAATTAATTTTTCAAATCAGCCCATATAAAAATGACCAGGGTTTTGTTTTTTTTTTTTGATGATCATTTTGTTTTGATCGTTAAAAAGACTGCTGTAATATTACAAGAAAGTGATGACAGATGTTTGTATTTCAACAAATGAAAATAAGAACAAAAAAAGCAACTCTCCTTTTTGAAGCAACCTTCGTGGCCATTCGAGTACAGATTTCTGAATTTATGAGGTGCACTTGAATGTAACATGAAGTCGCGCAAATGCTTTACCGTAATAAGCAGTGTACACGGGCAATCGATTTTTAAGCATAGATAGCGCGACAGTGTAGATGGCATGACCGCAGCAATGAAGCTGCTTCGAGCATCGAGTAATCATCGTCTGATTTAAAGACGCATAAATTGACTAATTAGTGTTAATGAAGAAATGACCCGGGCCTGGCAACTATTGATCCAGCTGTGCCGACTGAGAAGGAAAGGAGGGAGGAGGATCACCCAGCTCAAACGTTATTTGTCCTACTCTCACATTTATTTTAAATTTTGTATTTTTACAAGGGCTTTCTGCATAAATGTTAGAGGCGCAGTGGCTGTAGTTTGGACACGCAGAGCAGAGACAGCTGCTCTTTTTTAATATATCGTAACGTTCTGTTTAGTGAAGTTATGAGAGGATATTCAGTTTGAGGCTGCTGTGGACCGTAACCAACGCAAAACAAACAAACAAACAAAAAAAAAAACAATTATAGTCTCTCTATGAGACTATCTGGCTTAGCTACCACATACACACACACACACACACACACACACACACACACACACACACACACACACACACACACCTTCCTCTCAAGCTCTCGACCAGTCATAGAGTTGATAACCTGTGTATAACACTGTCAGAGGCACCTGCAATAACTGACAGGCTGACAACCTCTCACTGTGATTCAGTCTGTAGTCAGTGGCACAGCAGATATCGCTTATCGTTTATCAGATTTGATGGTTCAGTCAGTCTTTCCCAAAAGTGTTATACTTTTCTTATACAGATGCAAGTAAATCTGCATTACCACCCCCTGTGTGCTCAGTCCCTCAAACCACCACAGGGTGGCAGCATTTTGCTGTTTGAGGTAAACAGAGCTGTAGAGCAGTTTGGAGCTTTGATCCATGAGCTGATTTTTTTCCTCTTTACCGACTCCTAAAACTGCAAGATGCTGTCACTTCAGTCTCATTCATATGTGATTACATCACATGAAATATTTCTCCCTCAGGCATCAGATTTTTGATTATATTGTTGGATATATAGAAAATTGAAGATTTTCCAGTCGATAACGTGTATACACGTAAACACACTGTACTGAAGTTGCATCTGTTATATTGGATAAACGTTGATATTGATGTTTTCTGTGGATGTCAGCTCTATGGTTGGGTGAGGTGGCTCTTAAAAGAGCCGTTGTGTTCTTGTTGTTCAGCTGCAGACAGTCTAAGCTCGCTCTCCGCGGATGCGGCGGGCCAGCTGGATGTCTTTGGGCATGATGGTCACTCTCTTGGCGTGGATGGCGCACAGGTTGGTGTCCTCGAACAGACCCACCAGGTAAGCCTCGCTGGCCTCCTGCAGAGCCATGACAGCAGAGCTCTGGAAGCGCAGGTCGGTCTTGAAGTCCTGAGCGATTTCTCGGACCAGGCGCTGGAAGGGCAGTTTGCGGATGAGCAGCTCGGTGGATTTCTGGTAGCGGCGGATCTCCCTCAGAGCCACGGTACCGGGCCTGTAACGGTGAGGCTTCTTGACGCCGCCGGTGGCCGGGGCGCTCTTGCGGGCAGCTTTGGTGGCCAGCTGCTTCCTGGGGGCTTTGCCTCCGGTGGATTTACGAGCGGTCTGCTTGGTTCTTGCCATGCTGTCTTCTTTCTCTGAGTTGGAGAAAAGTGTAACAGAGAGAGGGAAGCCGCGCTGCTCTTAAAGCGGAGGAGCGGCTGTGAAACGGTGACGCTGCTTGACAGCTCCGGCTCGTGATTGGTGAGAGGCCGCTCCTGGAGCTCAGCCCCGCCGGCCGAGGAAGGGAGGGGGTGAGCCCCCAGCCTCAAGCTCCGCTGCTTATTGGACACGAATGTGTTGAGTGTGTGGAACTGAGCGGAGCTCGGGCCGCCCTCTGCTGCTCTGCTCGAAGCCTCCATTCTGGTTGGTGCGCCGGGGAAACACGCGCGCTCTGAGCGTATATTAAGGAGACTGAGTCGGTGAGAGCACATTTCTCTGAGTCCAAACACTAGAAAGCTTAAGCATGAGTGGAAGAGGCAAAACCGGCGGCAAAGCCAGAGCCAAGGCCAAGACTCGCTCATCTCGTGCCGGGCTCCAGTTCCCGGTGGGTCGTGTCCACAGGCTGCTGCGCAAAGGAAACTACGCCCAGCGTGTTGGTGCCGGCGCCCCCGTCTACCTGGCGGCTGTGCTGGAGTATCTGACCGCTGAGATCCTGGAGTTGGCCGGAAACGCTGCCCGTGACAACAAGAAGACCCGTATCATCCCCCGTCACCTGCAGCTGGCTGTCCGCAACGACGAGGAGCTCAACAAGCTGCTGGGCGGAGTGACCATCGCTCAGGGCGGCGTGCTGCCCAACATCCAGGCTGTCCTGCTGCCCAAGAAGACCGAGAAGCCCGCCAAGAAGTAAAGCCCCCTGCCCCTCACAGCGGACTGCAAACAACACAAAGGCTCTTTTAAGAGCCACACACACACCTCCACCAGAGAGCTGAAACCCTGCACAGTTGTTACATCTGCGGAATTTACGTTAGACATCGAGATTGGTCACGGATTATAGCATTTTACATCGTGACGTTATAAAAAAAAAAAAATCATCTCAATGTTCAGCCCAGACGAGCTGCACGAAAAAAAAAAGTTTGAAGAACAATAAAATATGAGAGCGGTCAGATTGAAGCCAGCAGTGTGACATCAACTTTCAGCTTCCTTTATATCAAACTTTGAAGACTTTAGAAAGAGGCCGCTAAGGTTTTGACTGAGCAGGGTGAAGGAGCGCGCTATTACGCAAAGAGACTGAGGGGAAGAAATGAAAACCTCCTCGAGGACAATTGTAATGTGACTCAGTTTACAGCACATTATGAATATTCGCAGGGGATCAGTATTACGTACATATGATTTAAGAATTACTCCCTGGTTTCAGGTTTCGGTGTGGCACATTCGCACAGAACAAGATAAACAAAGCCTGTCAACTGGCGTTTCTCGTGTTTCTGATTCAAATCGCTTCACAGACCCACCGTGCGCAAGCGGCAGCACCTCACTCTGCAAGGCAGTCGCCCTATTTTCTGATAAAAGATGAAGACGTCCACATCTGGCTTCAAACCTGTGCATTGAAAACTTCCGAACATGCTATACAAATAAATCTTAAAACTCTAAAGCTACTTATCTAAAGATCAGTTCTTATTGAGTCTAACCCCTGATTTTATCAACAACATGACTGTGCGCTCTGACACCGTGCGTCAGTGCCAACCTGTTGCGCGCAGAGAGACTCCAAATCATATTTTAGATAACTTGGTTTTAGACCACCGGGGTTATAGATCTGTCTAAATATCTGAATATAGTTTAATTTGGTTTTTTTTTATCATGATTGTGTTCGCCTAATGTCAGTGTGCAGTAACATTCACTAGTGATGTGCATCTTTTCATTGTTATATTTAAATGCATTAAATTAGCCTAATTATAGCGTATTTACCGGTGACAAAAGGAAACATGGAGTCTCCTTCCATCACATTCTGTCTAAAGTGTTGTTAAAATCTCCGTTTAGAATGACCAACGCTGCCTTAATCATTTCTGACCAAAAATGATCAGATAAAAAGCTGCAGAGACCATCTTAAAAAACAACACCACAAAGATGCTGATTCAGACCTGATTATTATTATCAGAGCACCTCTGTGTGTCTGAAATATGCTCGTTGATTTGACCTGGAATTTTGACTTCACAAATTACGGACATGATCGACTGGCACGAGATTAAAAACACAGACGTCCTCAACTGTTATTACAAATTATCAGAGGTCCCCAGGTGAAACTAATAGTCAGCTACTGCGCAAAAACCTGAATTAGTGTTAAAGGCCTTTTCTCCGAGTGTCCGAATCCACGAAATAATTGTAGACACGGAACATAATTCCAAAGGAAAGGCGAGTTTTAACCTAGTTCATATATATATATATATATATATATATATATATATATATATATATATATATATATATATATATATATATATACACTGAAAAAGACGCAATAACATTTTTACGTGTGGGAAAATGAAACTGGTTTATAGATGCTTGTAGTGATTGTGTTTTTATGAGGAACGGTGGTAAAAAAAAAAAAAAAGTAAATCCTAAATCACGATACAGTGAAATCAGATCTAAATCTGACCAACCTCACAAAGTCTTTGTTAAAGAAAAATTCCTGTTTATTCTGACATGATTTCCTCTACTTCCAAACTCTTAAACTGTAGATTGTATCTCAGGTCATATTTTGTGCTGCTTTCACTGCGAATCATAACAATGAGACGATTTACGTGATCAGGACGCACAAAGAAAGATAACACACAGCGCATGGATGAGGCGCGGGTCGGTCAGGGATTTACACAAAGCCTGAACCCCCTCCCCTGTGTCCGGTCTCTGTTTCAAACACCAGCCCCAGCCAATCCTTCATGAGCTCCAGCACAGCTTTATTTACATGGAGAACTGTTTAAATCGGCGCCCCCAGCAGTCTTACGGCACATCTGACTTTGCAGCCAGGAAACATGCCTGATACCGTGAAAGCTCCCAAGAAGGGCTCCAAGAAAGCCGTCTCTAAAGCCACCAAGAGCGGCAAGAAGAGGAGGAGGACCAGGAAGGAGAGTTACGCCATCTACGTCTACAAGGTCCTGAAGCAGGTCCACCCCGACACCGGGATCTCCTCAAAGGCCATGGGCATCATGAACTCGTTTGTGAGCGACATCTTCGAGCGCATCGCCGGTGAGGCCTCTCGTCTGGCTCACTACAACAAGCGCTCCACCATCACCTCCAGGGAGATCCAGACCGCCGTCCGCCTGCTGCTGCCCGGTGAGCTGGCCAAGCACGCCGTGTCTGAGGGCACCAAGGCTGTGACCAAGTACACCAGCTCCAAGTAAACAGATCTGCTGTCAACACAAACCAACGGCTCTTTTAAGAGCCACCCACTCACAACTGAAGCGGTTATATTCCTGAAAAGCGCTGGAAAATGTGATATTGGACATGGTTCAACTTATTCCTTAAAAACTTTGAAAAGAGGTGAACTACACCACAAACATGCAGTGTGTATTTTGTTTTTTTAACACTTTTTAACACTTCAGATGTCATATTTTCCCTGGTTTGTCTCAGCATTCATGAAACCCTTTACTGCCAATCGCATCGTACATCACCGGTTTTGAACACCTCCACTCTATCAACGTAACCTTATTGTTTTCTAACCCCCTGAAGATTAAGATACCACTACAGGCAGCTGCTCTCATATTAATCATCCACAATTATTTTTCTTCATGAAAACCCATATTTGTTACTTAATTGACCAACGATTTTTTTTCTTTATTTTTTTAGAGTGATAGATATTTTTTTCAACGAATAAATGCATCTTTACTGGAACTAAGTTGCAACAATATATATATATATATATATATATATATATATATATATATATAGTAGAGAAGGAGGACCAGGAAGGAGAGCCATGCCATCTACGTCTACAAGGTCCTAAATCATGTCCACCCTGACACCGAGATCTCCTCCAAGGCGAATTATTATTTTATTTTTTTAATGGAACGGTTGATGTTCCTGTAAATAGGATAAGGGCCATGTTGAAGTATCTTTCAGAAAAGTCAGTCTCTGAGAATAAAGTCATAAATTAATGAGAATCAAATCCTTGTTTTAGTCACTACAGTATCAGAAAATGAGGAACGTGAAGCATCTCGTGAAGTTATACTTTAATACAGGTTTCACAAATAAGAAATAAAAAAGTGGTTCTTTTGGCACATCAGCATCACGTTCCAAAAAATAGCTTTAAGCACCCTGTGATATCAGTTCATTTATAAAAACTGCTTTATAAGATCTGGATTAAGTGTTTAATAAACCACATTTAACTTTAATGTAGTGTGTTTCAGCCTTATGGGAGGTTCCAAATTCTATGAGATTTTCAGAATTTTCTCTTTTAATATTTGGTTTGTCAAAGGAAAAAAAAAAGTCTCAGTCAGGGAACAGAACTCTTTGTGGAGTGAATCATGTGAAACACGCTCCAGACCTGCTCTGTTTATAATGAGTCATGATGAGATATCATCAGCTGCGAACGATCGAAACAGACTGACCGATTGAAAATCATTATACTGCTGCTAAGGTCGAAAACAAAGACAGTTGAGGAGTCGTGGTCCCAGAAATGAAGTCCTGGTCTCCGGCTCTGCAGAGACGTCAGTAGATGGTGCTGGCTCACGGAGGAGTTGTGAGTCGCCATTAAAATTCAAAGAGGAAGAAGAGAACATGAGCCGCTGGTTTCTCTCAGGTTCTCAGCAAATATTTAAACAACTGTGAAATCTGAAGCGGAGTCATTCGAGTTTGAGCAGAAAAACTTCACGATGAGTGGAAGAGGAAAAGGAGGAAAAGGACTCGGTAAAGGAGGCGCCAAGCGTCACCGTAAAGTTCTCCGTGATAACATCCAGGGCATCACCAAGCCCGCTATCCGCCGTCTGGCTCGCCGTGGCGGAGTGAAGCGTATCTCCGGTCTGATCTACGAGGAGACCCGCGGTGTGCTCAAGGTCTTCCTGGAGAACGTGATCCGTGATGCCGTCACCTACACCGAGCACGCCAAGAGAAAGACCGTGACCGCCATGGACGTGGTGTACGCTCTGAAGAGACAGGGACGCACTCTGTACGGATTCGGAGGTTAATCTGTTTACACCTGACTGTAGAAAACCCAAAGGTCCTTTTCAGGACCACCCACTGCTACCTCTGAGAGCAAAACTCCCGTTGTTCAATTGTTTCGTTATTTTGTGTAATCAGGAAATTAAAGATCCATGAGAAACGGGACAGATGCAAAGGATGTGGGAATATTGTCAATGGAAATTTTCTCTTCTCAAAAGTAATAGAGAGTAGGTTTGATTGCGCTTGCAGGGCTGTGAAGGGTCCTCCCTCTATTTTTCTAAAGTAAATAATAGAAGAGAAGTTTGAGATTCAAGATAAAACTTGCGTGTGTGTGTGTGTGTGTAATTTTTTTTTCAAAACTCCTTTAATTTATTAGCGCAGCTGTAATTTAAAATATGCTTTTACGGTTATTTCCGCCACACGATTTTCTGGTTGGAAATGTGCATTGCTGAATTTTAATCACTTTTGTCTTTGGCAATGATCACCCAACTGACCGACCATCTAATAGAAAAAAACCTTTGTGATCAATGAGCTCCGATAAGCATCAATCAGAGTTTTTGGGAACAGACACTTTTCAAGTTCACACGAGACGAGTCTTCCATCTTCGTACTTCAGCAATGAGGAAGCAAATCCAGCTTGTAGCTGGGAGTCCACAGAGTGTAATTCATCAAAGAAAAATTTACAATCACAATATTCCCACATCCTTTGCATATGTCCTGTTCCTCATGGATCTTTAATTTCCTGACAACACCAGTGGCAGCTCAAGAACATTTATCATGGGGTGGCAGAAGGTCTAGACAGGGTGGCATGGGACGACGTCAGTGCAGTATGCGGAAATTGTAATATATGTGGTAATGGAGTCAACAAAAGGTCCACAAAAACTTTTCAGTATTTTAATGATTAATCATTATGCCCTCTGATAAACAGAAAAGTAAGCACATAAAATACAGACAGTATTTTGGCATACATTAATTTTAAATACCTCAAAATAAAATACAATAACAGTGGTTAAATAGTAGTTTTTGCCATATCTTCAAGAGAGCTTTACACAACAATTGTTGTGCTTTGCAGCAAAACGTCTCACAAATTAGTCTAAGTCTAGTGCTTTGGCACGCCTTTCCTCGATACTGAGAACAGCCAGATTTTGCAGATGATCATCTGCAGTGGTGGAGCGACAAGACATGAAAAATCCAGGGTTAATCTCGTTTCAAAATGTTTCACAGTAGGGGCACAAGTATCCTAACATATACAACTAGAAAAGATAAATCATGTGCGCCAAAGCACTAATGTTTAGATTGCTTATTTTCACTGCACGTATTGACCCAGTTTACAGTAGTGGTGCATTCTGTTTTAAATGTGTAGTATTATAATATAAGATAAACTTCTATTGATCCACAGCACAGTGGAGATAACGGGGTTAAAAAGGCGTTTGACCGCCTGATCACTGACACTGATCTCCAGGATGGCAGGCCATGATCTGCTAAATGTACTCACCTGAAGTTTACCTGCCCATCATTTCTACAATTCTACATTTTCATTTAGCAGACACTTTTTTAAATGACATACAACACAAGAAAGAATTTTGACAAAAAGGAGAAACTTTAATAAGTGCGAATAAGTGCTTCAAGTTAGATGTGTCACAGGTACTCTGTCATCAAGTGCCCACTGAACCCCCCCCCCCCCCTTTTTTTTTTTTTGTTCTATCTAAATATCATCCATAACTAGAATTCAACATTCATTATATATACACTGACAGTCAATAAAAACGCATCAGTCATAGGATGTCTAAATAATTTTATTACTAGCCCAAGTTTGTCCAAATGAATAGCTGTTAATTGTGTAACAAAATATCATTCAATAAATACAATCAGTTTTAGAACTAAATTTTTTCCAAAAACTGTCACAATCCATGTCAATTTATAACACCCATCAATGATGAATATCCAGATCTCAGTACTGGGTGTTTCCACCAGCAGCAGCGATACAGGCAGTGCATCTCCGCCTCATACTGGACACCAGCCGGCGGATTCTGTGTTGAGGCATGTTTTGCCACTCCTCCTGAACTGCCTGGATAAACTGATCCTGGTTCTGTGGTCGTGGAACACGTGCTGCAATCTGGCGCTTCATGAGATCCCACACATGTTCAATTGGGTTCAGATCTGGAGAATAAGCAGGCCAAGGCATGACATCAACATTCTCACCTTCCAGATATTCAATGGTGGCACGTGCAGTGTGTGGACGTGCATTATCCTGCTGTAACGTCGTAAGGCGTCGATGTGCTCTCAGGAATGGAACAACATGTGGTCTGAGAATGGTGTCCACATAACACCGAGCAGTGAGATTGCCGTCAATGACAATAAGTGGCGTTTTGTGGTTACCAGAGATGCCACCCCACACCATTACAGTGGGTCCTCTCCAACGATTCCTTGGTTGAATGCAGCAGGCAGCATAACGTTCCCCACGTCGTCTCCAAACACGTTCACGTCCATCTGCCCGATCCAAGCAAAATCTGCTCTCGTCAGTGAATAGCACACAGTTCCAGTTGATCTGAGTCCATCGCTCGTGCTGACGGCACCACTGTAGACGTGCCCGGCGGCGTGCTGGTGTCAGATCAGGACCTTGGACGGGCCTGCGTGCTTGCAGACCAAACTCATGCAGACGACGGCGCACAGTGGGGCTGCTGATACGGGGATTACGAAGACCAGGTGTTTCACGTGCTGTCTGACTTGCAGTCCGGAATCTGTCACGTAAATGGTCCATCTGAATCTGTCTATCCTGACGTCTTGATGTGACCCGGGGCCTTCCTGGACGCTGCCTATGTACAGAGGCTGTGGCATGGTAACGCTGGATGAGCCGTACTATTGTCGACTGATGACAACCCAATCTTTGTGCCACAGCTCTCTGGGACAAGCCACCCTCAATCATTCCCAGGGCACAGTGACGTTCATCTCGTGTCAAACGTGGCATTATCAAATTTTATTCCACACTTCCACAACCGTATTTGGTGTTGGCTTTAATTAGGCTACATTTTGTAATCTTGAGACCCATCCTTTTTTTTTTTTAACCAACACCAATTCTGTACCCTGGTATGATTTCTTAAATGCCAATCCCAAAATCACTGAAGCATAAATATTGCTTCTCTTTAAGGTGAGACTTGTGGACTTGTGGATTGGCCTTGTGAGTAACTCTGAACCCATACAACAATAGAAAAATGCCAGCAGCTCAAAATTGTACACACAAAATAAGTGATGCGTTTTTATTGACTGTCAGTGTATATATATATATATATATATATATATATATATATATATATATATATATATATATCTGCTTCTTCTGTGCGCATCCCTTTCACAACTTAAATCTACTCTCTCACTCACTCACACACACTCACACACACACACACACACACACACACACACACACACACACACACAAATCTCTTCCAGCATGCATTCGTTGTTGTTTACATTTGTCGCTGGCTGCTTGGTACACGTGAGTATTCCTCATTCTGAAAACCTGACGTGTTGCATGTGTGGCATTGCTCCCCGAGGCACAAGAAGAAAGCAAATATATCTTTAACTAAGGAAAATGACAATAGTAATGTACATTAAGTAATATTAATCTGATTACAGGTTCGGAAACGGTAAAGCATTAACTTACTCGTTAAAAGAGTGGTCATATTGGCATCATTGCTTTTGAGCCTCTATCATTGCTTAAACAGCTTTACCACGGTGCAGCAGTTCTTTGTCTTGGTCAAAACTGACCTACAGGTATAAAATATGAACACCTATGTAAGTGTTAAACACCTATAATATGACTGACAGAACAGGTTTTTACCTCATGTTGTTCAGCACCTCGGACAGCGACAGCAGGGCTGCACTTCCAAAGGGGAGAAAACAGGTAGAGTGATAGTTATGAGAAGACTTTCAGTAAATGAAGCTAAAAACAAACAAAGAGACAAACACAATCTAAATCTGAGGTGTTTCTGTACGCTCCACACCAGGTGTGAGTTACTGTGTGATCATATGATGGAATAAACTTGAACAGAGAGCAAACAGAGAAACACAAACACCATGAGGCTGTTAGATCATCTTTGACTGAACAGGGATCCCTCCTCCTGTCAAGACTGAAGCAAATAGTCCATGGTTTGTCTGAGTCCTGGGTTCAAAATTCATGTTATTCTAAAGTCTTCATTTGATGAAGTGGGCTGAAGGTGTGATGGGAGAGGACAGCATGGTATCTGAATAACTCCTCCTTGGTCAATCCAGGTGTAACAATTCAAATATCAAGTCTGAGATAAATAAAACACTTTAAAAAAAGAAGTCAGTTAAGACAGCTTATCTTCTGCTATCTATCTATCTATCTATCTATCTATCTATCTATCTATCTATCTATCTATCTATCTAATATATATATATATATATATATATATATATATATATATTATATATATATATATATATATTGGATGTTTTCTTTTCTTTTTTACATAAAGTCGACCAAATAAAACAAAAAAAAAAAATGTTTTTTGAGTATTTTTACTTGAGTACTAAATTTGAGTATTTTTGGGTTAGGGTTGGGGTAATGGAATTAGGTTAATCTATTTCCAACACATTGGGAAAAAAAACCCTCATGAATACTGATTGTGTCAATAGGTTACAATGCGTGCTATCGCAAATCTTTAAAAAATAGCTGTAAGATTACATGTCTGAAAAGTAACAATTGTGGAACATCTTATTGGAGTGAATGTGTTGAGGAGTCTTGACATATTTTATCTAATTTTATTTGAACAATTTGACAAAAGACTTCACTTCTTTGACTTTCAGGAATTGTGGGGTCTGGAGGAAAGCTGAAAATTTTACTCTGCAGTTTCTTGGCCCTTTGCCTTGGGAAGAGAAATTAAAAAACAAACATGTCCTGAGCATGCTGTAAAAATATCAATATAATGCAATAATTAATAAATCACCGATGGATTTTACACCCTATATTATAGTGGTTATACCTGTCCTTATACTTGTAATATCTGTCACTGAACTTTCATCCTTAATGTCCTCATCCTCATGCTCAAAGTCACATTTTTTATTTATTATTATATATGCCAGCTGCTCATTGGCTTCATTACTCCTCAGTTCTTCTTCATCCTCACTAACATCAACTGAAAATACAAGTTTACCTTCTTTCTCTCCTTGAAGAGCCAGAGAATAATGCAACGTTTATTTTATAAGGCAACATTTGCATTTTTACGTTTCCATTGATTGATCAATCTACAAATAAACTACATAAAACTTTTTGAAATGAAGCCCATTAATATGTTTACATTTTCCAGGCCGTGTCTTGGAGAGAATTGACTGAAGTGTTTGTTCTTCCAGAAAGTCTGCAGAAAGGGATCCTGGATCAAATTACCAAATTAAACGCTTCTATTGGTTCCTTAAGGTCTTATTTATTTATTTTTATTATATATATATATATATATATATATATATATATATATATATATATATATATATATATATATATATATATATATACCGTTTTGTCTTACAACTGTAAAAGGCCAAAAATAGGTTTTGTTGCCTCGAGCCAACATTGTACCACAGGGGGTTGAATTTTAAGGTGAAATGGGCATTTCTGAAAGAGGTGAGAATGGTTAGCAGATTGCTCTGATTAACCCTTTAATCATCACTGATCATTGTGTAATAATGATAATGAACATTACGTTAAAATTATTATTATTATTATTAGTAGTAGTAGTAGTAGTAGTAGTAGGTTAGGAGGGGTTTTAATATGACATTTGAAGTGTCTGTCAGCACTCACCCTAACTCTTTAACTCTTCATTTTTCAATTTTTGAAAATAAAGGCTTATCAGTCTCAGTCAGGTAATTGCGTTGCTCAGTGTGAGGCATGGCTTTAGTGACGGCAGTCACAGTAAATACTGCCCTCTTCATATAAAATGTATCAGTGTAAACACCACAACTGGTAGAAAAACAAGCACTGCATTTTTTACTTTGAATTCCTATTATTATTTCTATTATTATTACTTTACTGTAACTGTCGAAGTTAAAATGTAAAGTAGTAAAAGTTAAATTGATGAAATGAATTGTAACAGTACATCTGACATAATGTGAATGAACGACATTGACTCTTGGTACACAGAGTTCCACTCAGCCTGCTGACAGACACTGCAGCACCAAAAGAGGGAGCTGAATTCCGCAGGAAAAGCGAGTTTTTACCCTGCTCCGTAGGAAAAGACTCATTTAGTGTGAGGTGTGTGTGGCTCTTAAAAGAGCCTTTTTGTTTCTCAGGTGTGTGTTGAGGTGATCTCAGCTCACTTCTTCTTGGCTGCTGTCTTCTTGGCTTTGGGCTTGGCCACCTTCTTAGCGGGGGCCTTCTTGGCTGCAGGGGCCTTCTTCACCGCCTTCTTGGGGCTCTTGGCGGCCTTGGTCTTCTTGGGACTCTTGGCGGCCTTCTTGGGGCTCTTTGCGGCCGCTTTCTTTGCCGCTGCGGGTTTCTTGGCCTTCTTCGGGGTCGCTGCCTTCTTAGCGGTCTTGGGCTTCTTGGCTGCTGCGGGTTTCTTGGCTGCGGGCTTCTTGGCTTTAGGAGCGGCTTTCTTTGCCGGCTTCTTGACCTTCTTCTCCGCCACCTTCTTGTTCATCTTGAAGGATCCGGAGGCCCCGGTTCCCTTGGTCTGGACCAGAGTCCCCTTAGCTACGAGGCTCTTGACGGCGGTCTTGACGCGGGCCTTGTTCTTGTCCACATCGTATCCACCGGCAGCCAGAGCCTTCTTGAGGGCGGCCAGCGACACGCCGCTGCGCTCCTTGGAGGCAGCCACGGCTTTGAGGATGAGCTCGCTGACGCTGGGGCCGCTCTTGGCCGGCTTGCTGCTCTTCTTCTTAGCCGCTTTGGCCGGAGCGGCGGAGGCGGGAGCTGGAGCTTCTTCTGCCATAGTTTATCTACCTCAGAACTTGCAACGGGAAATGTGCGGTCGGTTCTCAGGGCTGAGTATTGATAATTCCCGAGCAAGAGACGGTGCTTAAAGCATCAATGAGAACCTTAGAGACTCAACCAAGCAGCAGCTCATGTGTGCGGTCCGAAAATCGGTCAACTTGTGTTTTCTGTTTCCCATAAAAACGCTCCAAACTAAATGTTCTGTGAGATCTTATGGCTGATTCCAACAACAGGAGATACTCGAGCTTCCCTTCTTCTCGGTGAACTCATGTTTGGCTCTCAGCTTGTTGTGCTTTTGTTCAGGGAGACTCCAAACATCACATATTTATCATCGTGATAACACCCTGTGACCGACTTGTCCTTCTCTTTTCTTTAATAAAACTAAATAAAACGCGTCACAGCAAAGAAACATCCGCTTTTCCTGTTATCTACAAGTTTATTTAGAGACACAAAAGCAGAAAAATCATCTACAGGTCGAAGATTATTAAAAATATCAGGTTTTTGAGGAAGCAGCAAACACACTGATGGAGGCTGAGGCCTGTCCATTTTTTCCACTGTGAAAGAAGGTAATTCTTCTGATATTCAGTGTATGAAACAATTCATTTGATGAATAATTTAAACTTGTTAAAAATCATGTCGTCTTTTCTGTTACTTTATGGATCGTTTCTTTTATTAGGCTAAACTTCACGAACACAATAAGAGACATTTTGAACGACTGTTTGTATTAAACTCTGATTTGGTCCATAAATGTTCAAAAATTTAAAATGTTGTCCTTTTTATAATAATAATAATAATAATAATAATAATAATAATAATAATAATAATAATAATAATAATAATAATAATAATAATAAAGTTTCTTTTTTTTCGTCTATAAAATTCTCTCTTTAATCTCTTTTTAAACAAAAAAAAATCCAGTAGAGTTTTTTGTGTC
This sequence comes from Labroides dimidiatus, assembly GCA_030710495.1. Lineage (NCBI taxonomy): Eukaryota > Metazoa > Chordata > Actinopteri > Labriformes > Labridae > Labroides > Labroides dimidiatus. The sequence continues at coordinate 9,198,064 of CM061145.1, forward strand.
CTTGCGCTAAATTGATTTAATCTTATTGATAACTTTCATTCAGTGGCTTTCAGCATCTTGAATTTTTCACTAAGAACAGCACTGATGCTGAACTGAAACCAAAGCTTAGCAGCAACATTTTGTTTAATTTTTTCACCTCATGTTTTTTCTGTTCGTCCTGAAGACTTACATCACAGAATATTTACAAGCTTGTGATTTGCTGCCTCACACTGACAATCTCGTCTTTTGTTTTAAGGTTATGGGGAAAATTAACAGCCATGTATTTGGAGGATTTGTTTTCTTCATTGTGTGTTGTTTCTTTCCAGGATCAGCCTGGAGGAGAAAATGCATCCACACTGAACATGTTCAACAATAAACATTTATGAAATATTTATCAATGATATAAACAAAACAAAAAAAATCCACTTTTTAATTCAAAACAGAGACAAACAAAATTTTAACAGGATGATGGTATTTGGTTCAGTCCTCAAAGCCACAGTGTCACTATCGTGTAGACATGTATGTCACAACCCTGACTGAAGGGAAACAACATAGGAGTCTCACAGGACCTTCAACTGTTTTTTACACACAACAAAAGAAAACAAGGAATAAAGTGTAGTTTTTCCTTTAGTGTTGTTGTGGTAGCCAGCCCACAGGTGCCAACGGTAAGGAGGCAGGTTCTTGTGGCCCCAAGAAGAAAAAAAAGAAAGTGTTTCACATAAAGTGTCACTAAGAAATAAATGAAAATAGTCGGTTTTAAAATGCAACACTGTCAACATTTCTGTCTTCTGAAAGTTTTAGTCGGACAGATTTTTTTTTTTAATCTTTGTGTACATCTAAGAAACGGAACGCGTAGCTGCTCATCTGCCCACCTTACTGGATTTTATTTTTTGACTTTATTTCTCATCCTTGCAAGTTGCCCTGATCACAGTTAGTAAAACACTGGCCCCCACTGGCCGATGATTAAAATATTATATAACGATAAAAAAAAAAAAAAAAAAAAAAAAAAAAAAAAAAAAAAAAAACCTGAGTTTTTGAGAACAGAGACCACATCCTGAAAGTTTCACACTAGTCTTTCGTCTTACATTACTTTACATAGTGCATCCAAGGAAAGTTTCTATTACAATATTTCAACATCCTTTGTATCTGTTGTCTCATGAATTGTTAAATTCCTGAACACTCACACTAAGTAATCAGAACAGTTGAACATGTTGGGAATTGTGCTCTTTTGGATGGTGGTGGGTGGCCCTGAGAAGGGCCTTTGGTTTGTTTTTTTCTACAGTCAGGTGTAAACAGATTAACCTCCGAATCCGTACAGGGTGCGTCCCTGTCTCTTCAGAGCGTACACCACGTCCATGGCGGTCACGGTCTTTCTCTTGGCGTGCTCGGTGTAGGTGACGGCATCACGGATCACGTTCTCCAGGAAGACCTTGAGCACACCGCGGGTCTCCTCGTAGATCAGACCAGAGATACGCTTCACTCCGCCACGGCGAGCCAGACGGCGGATAGCGGGCTTGGTGATGCCCTGGATGTTATCACGGAGGACTTTACGGTGACGCTTGGCGCCTCCTTTACCGAGTCCTTTTCCTCCTTTGCTTTTTTTTTTTTTTAAAGATCTTTATTTAATATTAAATTCGTACATAGATACAAAAAGAAGAATACCACGATACAATACAATACAAAAAAAAAAAAAAAAAAAAAAACAAACAAACAAAAAAACAAAAAAAAAAAAACAATTCAATATACCAATACAAAATACAGTGCCAATATGTTTTCAGAGATGAAAGATATTCCAGGGCAGAGGGCTTCCCCTCTTCAAATCCACAGTCTTCCTCTTCCTTAAGTCAGTTATAATGTTTTTAAAAACGGTGTCACTGGTGATCACAGTCTGATGAATAACAGTCTTCGCGCGAGTTTTCCAGATGTGTGTGTTGGTGATGGACATGATGAGCCAGAACAGTCTTCGGGTTGTGTCTGTGAATGTTTCCTGAAAGAGTCCGTACATGACTGACTGTTCGTTGATTGTAATGTTAAAGCCGATTCCAGTCATTTTGTGTCGGATCTCTTTTGTTCTGTAACAGTCCAGGAGCAGATGTTGAACCGTTTCATCCTCATCACATGAGGGCATTGGACACTTTTTGGTTGTAACAAAACAACTCCACTGAACCACAGCTCTCACAGGAAGTCTGTTCACACTCACCAACCACATAACATCTTTGAGTTTTTCAGACAATATTTTATCATTTATATTTTTTATAATCTGAGGAAACTCAAATTCACGAGCGTATTTATATTGGACCAGACCCCCATTTTTTTGGTCATTAATAATTTTATAGATTTGTTTAGAAGGTGAGTCTGTCCACTTTATTTGTAAGTGGTTATAAAGTGATGTGAAATCACCGAAAATAAGTTTATAATATGGGACATGTGACCTCGATTTTCCTTTAAGTTTGGTCCAGTGGGTGTTATTTTTTTCTACCCAGCTGGCACTCCTGTTCAGAGCATTGAAGACATTTTTGATAAAGGGGATAATGAGGACCGTGCTGAGGTCAGGAGCCCCTAAGCCTCCATTTAATTTACTTTTGAACAAAATGTTTCTTTTGGTCACTTCTCTGTTTGTGTCCCAGATGAATTTAACACATATTTTATTAAATTTAAGAACAGTTTTATAGGTCGGAGGGAAGACCGTAGATAAAAAAAGAAGTTTTGATATAATATGAGTTTTAACAATGTTGATACGGGAATTATAAAAGGTGTTTTTATTTTCCCATTTCTGAACCTCTTCTTTTATCTCATTTTCCTTTTTATTCCAATTAAGTTGACAACAATCATTACCATTTATCCAAATACCCAGTACTTTGATTTCATCTTTTACTTGTGTATTAATATGCGTTTTATTTTGTTCCTTACCTATCCACACTGCTTCAGTTTTATTCTGATTTAATTTGGCACTTGAAGCCTCTTCATAAAGCGCAAGGTGGGAATTCAACACATCCATTTCTGCCTGATTTCTGATGATGACCGTGATGTCATCAGCATAAGCCAGAGCAGCCACTCTGAAGGAGTGTCCAAAGGGAGCACCTTCAATACGGTAATCATTGTTTATTCTTTTAATCAGAGGGCTTATCGCATTGACATATAGAGCAGCACTTAGAGGGCAGCCCTGCTTCACGCCACGAGATACCTGAAAGGGTTCAGTTAAAACACCGTTTATATTTACCTGTACAGTGGATTTCTTATACAACAACTGAATCATTTGAATAAAGTCATATGGGAAACCATATGCTGTCAAAACAGACCATAAATACTCATGTGACAAATAATCAAAGGCTTTTTTCTGGTCTAACCCCAGCACATAAAAATCGGTATTGTCACTATATATAATTTCTCTCAGACAGCTGAGGTTGTCCCACATTAAACGGCCTTTAATGGCACATGTTTGTTCCTTTTCTATTATGATATCTAGGACATCATTTAGTCTATTCATTATTATTTTAGCTAAGATTTTATAATCACTGTTCATAATAGTCAGTTGTCTATAATTATCAATATCATATTCAAAACCCTTTTTATACAATAAACACATCACACCATGATAAAAGGTATCGCACAGGATACCATCTTTAAAACCAGAGTTAAAAACTGAAACTAAGAGGTCGATGACATCATCACCGACCAGTTTATAAAACTCAGAGGGCAGGCCGTCAGGACCTGGACATTTTCCCGGGTTAAGCTGGTTTATAGCTATAGTCACTTCATCTTTCCTAATATCACCTAAAAGTGAGGTAAAGAAGGAAGGGTCGTATGGCTTGATGACGTCAATAAAGGAGTTAATGACGTCCGCATTAGAAGCTAAACTCCCGTACATAAGAGAGCAGCTTTCTACTACAGCTCGTCTTTTCTCCTCTTCATCAAAACATAACCTACCTGAAAGATCTTTAACGCATTTTATGAAGTTACTTTTTCTCCTTTTCTGACTGGCAGAGATAGAATAAGATATATTACCTCTGTCATCATTTCCACCTACCCTCTGTATATTAAACAATAACTCATTATTTATCATATCTATTTGACTTTTCAAATCATTCATTACATTTTCTTCTTGTTCACCTCTATTTTTATTACACATTAATTCAACATATCTTTTAACTGTATCATTATACTCTAGGTTTTTTATTCTGTTTAATTCACGGCATTTAAATTTAAAGAAGTTCTTCACCCTGTTTTTCATCAACTCCCACAGTTCAACATCAGACTTCACAAACACTTTTAGATCTGAAACTTTTCTCATCTCTCCTTTCAGTTCATTTATGAGTTCAATATTATTAAGACATTTAACATTAAGCTTCCAGAACCCCTTTACATCATTATCATTACACATAATGGAAGCTTTAAGAATTAAATGATCAGAGTAATTAGTGAGAAGAGTTTCGTACTTTATCGATTTAATTTGTGCGGATAAATAAATCCGATCGATCCTAGTTTTAGTTTTTCCATCAAATCGTGTGAAATTGACTCCTTGGGGATTTAAGACTCTATAAATGTCGTTAAGAGAAGCATCATTACAAATCTCTTTTAATAATTTACCTTCTCTTGACATTCTGAAGGGAGTGGCAGCAACTCTATCATTTTCCTCCGTGACAGTATTAAAATCTCCACATAAGATGATGTTGAACCCGACATGAATGATTTCTTTCAGTTTTTTAAATAACTGCATCTTACTAGTTCTGTCAGGTGCAGTGTACACATTAATAATACGAATTTTTTTATTCCTATAAAAACAGTCAATCATTACTAATCTACCAGGTATAATATCTCTGCGTTTTATAATACTGATATTATGATTGTTAAAGAAAATGCCAACACCATCAGCACTACTTTCTCCGATTGATATTACACTGGTACCTTTGGACCAACGACGACAAACATCCTCTACATCTGTGCTACTTTTGAGTCGGAGTTCTTGTAAACACAATACATCGAAATCAGTGTTTAACATATAGTTCACCTTTTCACTTCGAGAATGATCGGATTGTATTCCTCTCACATTCCAAGAGCCGACATGAATAAGGCACATAGAGAGAGAGAGAAAAGGAGAGTTATTTTGGACTTATCTTTGTATCTGCTCTTTTCTCTCGTCCATGATCCGCTGTGGAGCCTGGACGCTTCTTTCTGTTAATAGGAATACGATCCGGGGGGGAGGATGAAGAAGTGCTGGAGGAGGACGGAAGGTTCAACACCTCCACTTCTCCTGATGGGGTTAAGGGGGAACTGGTGTGTTGTCCTCCATGGACAGGGGAAGAACAAGAAATTTCACTTTCACTGGCGCTCTCGTACTGCTCTGAAAACTCTCCATCACTGTCGGATACATCATCATCACCGCTAACTTCGTCATCCTCAGCCACACTGTCTCCATCTCCGATGTTACCGCTTTCAACAGCCGCATCGTCTCCATCTGCCTCATCATCCCCTATGCTGGTGTTTCCCTCAGGGAGAGCTGGAGCAGGAGTGGGGACTCTGCGCGGTTCAGGAGCCTCGCACTCGGCCGGCGGCTCCGTGGCTGGGGGCTCCTCAGCTCCCTGCTGGCTGTCTTGCTGCAAGAGGGGAGGCGGCTGATCTGGAGGCTGCTCTGGAACCTGCTGGAAATCCGGTTGAGGCTGCAAAACCTCCGAGGGCTGTAGGGAAGAGGGAGGAGCAGCTTCATCCTCGGAGACAGCCTGGGAAGATGGAGGGGGAGGATGTGGGTGGACAGGAGTCACGGTGTGAACTCGTGAGCTTTTAGCACTCCTGGCTTTATTGGCATATGACAGGGGGCAGTCAAAGTAAGTGTGTCCTCTCTGTCCACAAAGGGAACACTCGCTTTCTCCCCGGCAGTATATGGCTTTGTGGCCCAGCTGACCACAGCGCCAACACTTGACAGTGGGGCAGTCTTTGACTTGATGGTCTGTTGCCTGGCAGATGAAACACTTGGCTACTTGGCCACTGTAAATCACTCGGCCGTTGTAGGGACCCAGTGAGATCGAGTTTGGAATCTGCACAGGATGTCCACTGCTGTCCTTGAGAAACTTTACTTTGTATCTCCGCACTCCGTACCAAATCCCATATTTATCAACAGGTTTGGTGGGAGGCTGAAGTATCTCACAGTATCGTTTCAGGAAAATCTCAACGTCAGAGTCGGCGATTTTGCCAGTCCAGAATTTTACCACAATGTGTGTGACGTCCAAATCCAGAGCTGACTCAATCATCCACTTCTTCCAAAGTGGATCATTTCTTCTGGTAGAGACGATTCCCAGAAACCGTCGAAGAGGAGCCTCTTGACAGAAAATCAACTCAAAATCTTTTTTGTTTGGTAAAGCTATGAACGAGTAAATGTCTTGAGCACTGATCCATGTGGTTTTTAATAAAAGCTCTTCAGCAACCAGGTCTCTGGAAGGAGCTTCGCCATCACCAACATATTTCAGTCTCACCCATAAGTTTCCGAACCTGGAAACATAAGGAGCAGGACCAAGGGGTGCCATAACGACCAAATGCAGTGGAAGGGGCACAGAGGATTATTAACTATATTTTCCTCCTTTTCCTCTTCCACTCATCGTGAAGTTTTTCTGCTCAAACTCGAATGACTCCGCTTCAGATTTCACAGTTATTTAAATATTTGCTGAGAACCTGAGAGAAACCAGCTGCACATGTTCTCTTCTTCCTCTTTGAATTTTAATGGCGCCTGACAACTCCTCCGTGAGCCAGCACCATCTACTGACCTCTCTGCAGAGCCGGAGACCAGGACTTCATTTCTGGGACCACGACTCCTCAACTGTCTTTATTTTCGACCTTAGCAGCAGTATATTGATTTTCAATCGGTCAGTCTGTTTCGATCGTTCGCAGCTGATGATATCTCATCATGACTCATTATAAACAGAGCAGGTCTGGAGCGTGTTTCACATGATTCATTCCACAGAGACTTCTGTTCCCTGACTGAGACTTTTTTTTTCCTTTGACAAACGAAATATTAAAAGATAAAATTCTGAAAATCTCATAGAATTTGGAACCTCTCTTAGAGCTGAAACACACTACATTAAAGTTAAATGTGGTTTATTAAACATTTAATCCAAATCTTATAAAGCAGTTTTTATAAATGAACTGATATCACAGGGTGCATAAAGCTATTTATTGGAACTTGATGCTGATGTGCCAAAAGAACCACTTTTTATTTCTTATTTGTAAAATCTGTATTAAAGTATAACTTCACGAGATGCTTCACGTTCCTCATTTTCTGATACTGTAGTGTCTAAAACAAGGATTTGATTCTCATTAATTTATGACTTTATTCTCGGAGACTGACTTTTCTGAAAGATACTTCAACATGGCCCTTATCCTGTTTACAGGAACATCAACCGTTCCATTAAAAAATAAAATAATAATTCGCCTTGGAGGAGATCTCGGTGTCAGGATGGAAACGATTTAGGACCTTGTGGACGTAGATGGCGTAGCTCTCCTTCCTGGTCCTCCTTCTCTACTTGCCACTCTTGGTGGCAAGTAGAGAAGAGTGGCAAGAAACGGCGGCCTTGGACCCCTTCTTTGGCGCTTTGACTGTGTCAGGCATGTTTACAAACTGAGATGTCTCAGGACTGTAATATCTCTCTCTCTCTCTCTCTCTATATATATATATATATATATATATATATATTTCTTTTTGTTTAACGTTGTTTCAATACTTTGCACCAGTAAAAATGAATTATTCGTTGAAGAAAAATAATTATGGATGATTAATTTGAGAGTATCTGAGCAGCTATCCGTAGTGGTATCTTAATCCGCAGGGGGTTAGAATGGTTTGTCTTAAACAGGTTTTAAACAATAAGGTTACGTTGATAGTGGAGATGTTCAAAACCGGCGATGTACGATGCGATTGGCAGTAAAAGGTTGTTGAATGCTGAGACAAACCAGGGCAAATATGACATCTGAAGAAGTGTTAAAAAACAAAAAACACACTGCATGTTTGAGGTGTAATTCACCTCTTTAAAAGTTCTAAAGAAATAAGCTGTACCATGTCCAATATCGCCTTTTCCAGCGCTTTTCAGGAATATAAATGCTTCAGTTGTGAGTGGGTGGCTCTTAAAAGAGCCGTTGGTTTGTGTTGACAGTAGAGCTGTTTACTTGGAGCTGGTGTACTTGGTCACAGCCTTGGTGCCCTCAGACACGGCGTGCTTGGCCAGCTCACCGGGCAGCAGCAGGCGGACGGCGGTCTGGATCTCCCTGGAGGTGATGGTGGAGCGCTTGTTGTAGTGAGCCAGACGAGAGGCCTCACCGGCGATGCGCTCGAAGATGTCGCTCACAAACGAGTTCATGATGCCCATGGCCTTAGAGGAGATCCCGGTGTCGGGGTGGACCTGCTTCAGGACCTTGTAGACGTAGATGGCGTAGCTCTCCTTCCTGGTCCTCCTCCTCTTCTTGCCGCTCTTGGTGGCTTTAGAGACGGCTTTCTTGGAGCCCTTCTTGGGAGCTTTCACGGTATCAGGCATGTTTCCTGGCTGCGAAGTCAGATGAACCGTTAGACGGCTGGGGGCGCCGATTTAAACAGTTCTCCATGTAAATAAAGCTGTGCTGGAGCTCATGAAGGATTGGCTGGGGCTGGTGTTTGAAACAGAGACCGGACACAGGGGAGGGGGTTCAGGCTTTGTGTAAATCCCTGACCGACCCGCGCCTCATCCATGCGCTGTGTGCTATCTTTCTTTGTGCGTCCTGATCACGTAAATCGTCTCATTGTTATGATTTGCAGTGAAAGCAGCACAAAAAAATGACCTGAGATACAATCTACAGTTTAAGAGTTTGGAAGTAGATGAAATCATGTCAGAATAAACAGGATTTTTTCTTTAACAAAGACTTTGTGAGGTTGGTCAGTTTTAGATCTGATTTCACTGTATCGTGATTTAGGATTTACTTTTTACCACCGTTGCTCATAAAAACACAAGCATTACAAGCATCTATAAACCAGTTTCATTTTCCCACATGTAAAAATGTTATTGCGTCTTTTTCAGTAAACATAAAAAAAAAAAAACTAGATTTAAACTCGCCCTTCCTTTGGAGTTATGTTCCGTGTCTACAATTATTTTGTGGTTTCAGACACTCGGAGAAAAGGCCATTAACACTAATTCAGGTTTTTTGCGCAGTAGCTGACTATTAGTTTCACCTGGGGACCTCTGATAATTTGTAATAACAGTTGAGGACGTCTGTGTTTTTAATCTCGTGCCAGTCGATTATGTCCGTAATTTGTGAAGTCAAAATTCCAGGTCAAATCAACGAGCATATTTCAGACACACAGAGGTGCTCTGATAATAATAATCAGGTCTGAATCAGCATCTCTGTGGTGATGTTTTTTAAGATGGTCTCTGCAGCTTTTTATCTGATCATTTTCGGTCAGAAATGATTAAGGCAGCGTTGGTCTTTCTAAACGGAGATTTTAACAACACTTTAGACAGAATGTGATGGAAGGAGACTCCATGTTTCCCTTTGTCACCGGTTAATACGCTATAGATAGTCTAATTTATGAATTTAAATATAACAATGAAAAGATGCACACCACTAGTGAATGTTACTGCACACTGACATTAGGCGAACACAATCATGATAAAAACAAATTAAACTATATTCAGATATTTAGACAGATCTATAACCCCGGAGGTCTAAAACCAAGTTACCTAAAATGATTTGGAGTCTCTCTGCGCGCAGCAGATTGGCACTGACGCACGGTGTCAGAGCGCACAGTCATGTTGTTGATAAAATCAGGGGTTAGACTCAATAAGAACTGATCTTTAGAGAAGTAGCTTTAGAGTTTTAAGATTTATTTGTATAGTATGTTCGGAAGTTTTCAATGCACAGGTTTGAAGCCAGATGTGGACGTCTTCATCTTTTACCAGAAAATAGGGCGACTGCCTTGCAGCGTGAGGTGCTGCCGCTTGCGCACGGTGGGTCTGTGAAGCGATTTGAATCAGAAACACGAGAAACGCCAGTTGACAGGCTTTGTTTATCTTGTTCTGTGCGAATGTGCCACACCGAAACCAGAAATCAGGGAGTAATTCTTAAATTATATGTACGTAATACTGCGAATATTCATAATGTGCTGTAAACCGAGTCACATGTCAATTGTCCACGAGGAGGTTTTCCTTTCTTCCCCTCAGTCTCTTTGCGTAATAGCGCGCTCCTTCACCCTGCTCAGTCAAAACCTTAGCGGCCTCTTTCTAAAGTCTTCAAAGTTTGATATAAAGGAAGCTGAAAGTTGATGTCACACTGCTGGCTTCACTCTGACCGCTCTAATATTTTTTCATATTTTATGGTTCTTCCAACTTTTTTTTTCGTGCAGCTCATCTGGGCTCAAGATTGAGATGATTTTTTTTTTTTTATAACGTCACGATGTAAAATGCTGTAATCCGTGACCAATCTCGATGTCTAACGTAAACTCCAGAGATGTAACAACTGTGCAGGGTTTCAGCTCTCTGGTGGGTGTGTGTGGCTCTTAAAAGAGCCTTTGTGTTGTTTGCAGTCCGCTGTGAGGGGCAGGGAGCTTTACTTCTTGGCGGGCTTCTCGGTCTTCTTGGGCAGCAGGACAGCCTGGATGTTGGGCAGCACGCCGCCCTGAGCGATGGTCACTCCGCCCAGCAGCTTGTTGAGCTCCTCGTCGTTGCGGACAGCCAGCTGCAGGTGACGGGGGATGATACGGGTCTTCTTGTTGTCACGGGCAGCGTTTCCGGCCAACTCCAGGATCTCAGCGGTCAGATACTCCAGCACAGCCGCCAGGTAGACGGGGGCGCCGGCACCAACACGCTGGGCGTAGTTTCCTTTGCGCAGCAGCCTGTGGACACGACCCACCGGGAACTGGAGCCCGGCACGAGATGAGCGGGTCTTGGCCTTAGCTCTGGCTTTGCCGCCGGTTTTGCCTCTTCCACTCATGTTTAAGCTTTCTAGAGTTTGGACCCAGAGAAATGTGCTCTCACCGACTCAAAGTCTTCTTAATATACGCTCAGAGCGCGCGTGTTTTCCCGGCGCACCAACCAGAAAAAGAGGCTTCGAGCAGAGCAGCAGAGGGCGGCCCGAGCTCCGCTCAGCTCCACACTCTCAACACATTCGTGTCCAATAAGCAGCGGAGCTTGAGGCTGGGGGCTCACCCCCTCCTTCCTCAGCCGGCGGGGCTGAGCTCCAGGAGCGGCCTCTCACCAATCACGAGCCGGAGCTGTCAAGTAGCGTCACCGTTTCACAGCCGCTCCTCCGCTTTAAAAGCAGCGCGGCTCCACTCTCTATTACACTTTTTTCCAACTCAGAGAAAGAAGACAGCATGGCAAGAACCAAGCAGACCGCTCGTAAATCCACCGGAGGCAAAGCCCCCAGGAAGCAGCTGGCCACCAAGGCTGCCCGCAAGAGCGCCCCGGCCACCGGCGGCGTCAAGAAGCCTCACCGTTACAGGCCCGGTACCGTGGCTCTGAGGGAGATCCGCCGCTACCAGAAATCCACCGAGCTGCTCATCCGCAAGCTGCCCTTCCAGCGCCTGGTCCGAGAAATCGCTCAGGACTTCAAGACCGACCTGCGCTTCCAGAGCTCTGCTGTCATGGCTCTGCAGGAGGCCAGCGAGGCTTACCTGGTGGGTCTGTTCGAGGACACCAACCTGTGCGCCATCCACGCCAAGAGAGTGACCATCATGCCCAAAGACATCCAGCTGGCCCGCCGCATCCGCGGAGAGAGAGCTTAGACTGTCTGCAGCTGAAACAAGAACACAACGGCTCTTTTAAGAGCCACCTCACCAAACCAAAGAGCTGACATCCACAGAAAATACCATAGAAATATCTTACCAAATATAAAACTATTATCTTATCCCATGCAATGTTCATTTTTACATTTGTGCATACATGCTCCAGATTACACATAATCCTAGTTCCACTTACTTTATCCCCAATGTAATAATCTGAAGTGAGAACACTTTTATTGGATATGTATAGCACTGAAATGGCAGCCTCTTGTAGTTTTAAGAGTCAGTAAAGAGGATAAAAATCAGCTCATGGGCTAGAACTCCAAACAGCCCCACAGCTCTGTTTACCGCACAATGCTGCCACACTGTGGCGGTTTGGTGCTCCTGCATCACAGTTGAAACCATGAACAAGTAGCAGAACCTGTGCTGACTTGTTCTTTTTTGTTTTGTTTTTTTTTGTTTGTTTGTTTGTTTTTTTGTTTTATCTGAGACGCAATTTTTGAATAGTAACACTTGGATTAACCAAGGAGGAGTTATTCAGATACCATGCTGTCCTCTCCCATCACACCTGTTTTCCGCTCACTTCATCAAATGAAGACTTTAGAATAACATGAATTTTGAACCCAGGACTCAGACAAACCATGGACTATTTTCTTCAGTCATGACAGGAGGAGGGATTCCTGTTCAGTCAAAGCTCTAACAGCCTCATGGTGTTTGTGTTTCTCTGTTTGCTCTCTGTTCAAGTTTATTTTCCATCATATGATCACACAGTAACTCACACATGGTGTGGAGCATACAGAAACACCTCAGATTTAGACTGTGTTTGTCTCTTTGTTTGTTTTTAGCCTCATTTACTGAAAGTCTTCTCATAACTATCACTCTACCTGTTTTCTCCCCTTTGGAAGTGCAGCCCTGCTTTCGCTGTCCGAGGTGCGAGGTGAGGTAAAAACCTGTTCTGTCAGTCATATTACAGGTGTTTAACACTTACATAGGTGTTCATATTTTATACCTGTAGGTCAGTTTTGACCAAGACAAAGAAATCCCTCATAGTAAGTGTCTGTACCAAATTTTTAACAACAGAGCTTATTTTAATGTTTAAAAAGCTCATTTCACCTACTTTTACACACTATCATATCCTGTTTTACACATCACATGAGAACATAACCCATCATGATTTAAATATATTTTATTGAATATGAAAATGTAACTTATGGAACTGCACGGTAGCGCAGCTGTTAGTGCTGTTGCTTCACAGCAAGAAGGTCGCCAGTTCAAATCCCCTTTCTGTGTGGAGTTTGTTCTCCCCATGCATGCGTGGGGAGGTACTCCAGCTTCCTCCCACAGTCCAAAAACATGCTCATCAGGTCAATTGGTGATTGACTAGCGACCAGTCCAAGGTGTACCCCGCCTCTCACCCTAAGCCAGCTGGGAGAGGCTCCAGCCACCCGCGACCCTGAATAGGACAAGCAGTATAGAAGATGAATAAATGAATGAACTTCTGGAACTGTCAGGATTTAACATATAACCGTGTTTAACCACTGAAACCGTTATGGGCTGTTCTCACTGCTTTATCAAAGGCATCAGAATTATACTTATTAATTTAACAACATCATCAGACATCTATCACCTCAGGCTCAAAAACTGGACATTAAAAAACACTCAACATCAAACACAGAATACCAGAATGTACACACACTGAAATGTAAAATAAAGACTAAGGGACAGTTTACACCAAAACGGTTTTAGGATGAAACACAAAAGTATTGTTGCGTTTCAGCCTCCTGTTTACAAAGAAACTGTATTATTCGACCTAACATTAATTTTTTTTAAAACGCCCTCCAGAATGGAATTTTTCTGATATGCTGCAGCCTCTGTTGCCGTGTAAACAGCAAGCCAGAGTTTTCAGTGGAAACGCTGACGTCACACTCCGCTTTGTGCATGCGCATTAAACTTTCGTAGTGGGAACTTTTAATTGCCATCAGCAAACTGGACAACAACAACAATTCAATGTCGGACTATTGTGTTGTGCTTGTGCTGCTGAATCTGCAGACTGCCTTTCAACAAAATGTGAATCCGTTGCTCCACATCTGCACTCAGATAAGACGCATTCAATATAAACACCAGATGATCCACCATGATCAGAGGGGTACAAAAAGACTTTACAGTTATATCGCTACCTACAGGCCTAGCATGCATACTACAGCAGGCTACATAATGAATAAGATGACACTTGATCATATTAGTTTATGACAATCAGAAGTTTTTTAGAATTATTTATAAGACTAATATGAAAGGGAAAGTCCATTAAATTAAAAATGTAGAACACAGAATTTCATCGGAGGTGCACCAACGTAGAACGTAATAATAAAGTCAATCAGCACTTTTGAGTCTCACTCATAATTGATGGTCAGATCAATTTAGGTTATTAAGTTCAATATTAGTTTGTTGGATTTGTAGTATATGTAGACAAAGATTAAAATATTAAGACAATTCAAACTCAAAAGCTAGCTATAGCATGCTAATTCTTTTAGCATTAAAAAGGATTGGGTCCCATCTTTGCCCATTCTTCTCAATGTTCAAATAAAAATTCAAGTCTTTCTCAAATTCTACATTTTTTTTTTCTTTAAACTTCAAATCAATCCATATTTGTGGATGTGAATTAAGCTAACATCAATCATCCTTTGAGATTCAATATTTGATCACCAGGTCATATTTTCAGCAAACATAATACACCTTCTCTAAATTTAAAATGGTGATATATATCATTATTTCACCCTTATTCTTCAGTTTAAAGCAAATAAAAGAGAAAAAAATAGCTTTACTGAGATTTACCAAACTGCTGATGATGGTGATGGTAAGGTGGTGCTTCTCCCTGCCAGACGTGGACATTTTTTTTTTTCTGCTGATATCAGCACTTGTTGGGCTGAAGTCAGGAAAAAAATGGAATTTTTGTGACCTGTGCTTTTTATATGGCCTGTCACCTTGACAACCAGCAATACAGAAAACAACGTACTACATGAAATAATTTTATAAAAGAAAATATTATGTTTATACCCACAATTAACACAACATATAATCATAATAAATTAATAAAATCAAATACTGATTACATACAACAAAATACCTCAATGTCGCACCATCTTATCTCACCCACTCATGTAAAAACAATAATTCAAAACAGCAGACTACACGGAAGCTCGATTAACACATAATAATAATAATAATAATAATAATAATAATAATAATAATAATAATAATAATAATAATAATAATAATAATAATTTCCCCAAAATTTTAGTTCTATATATTTGACGATGTCATAATAAAAAAAGCAGATATGCCCTATGACTCCACCAAGGTGCGAAAATATTTTCATTTTATTTGATAAATTTGTTCCTCTTCTTCTTTGAGCATGTTCTCTTCCTGCTTCAGGTCTTCCTCCTTCTCCTTCTCCTTCTCATCCTCCGCGGATTCCCCCTCTCACTCTCACTCTTCTTCTGACTCTTTCCATTTTGCTTGAAGATAGGTGAACTCACCTGCTGCCTTTTGGCAGTGCTTAAACCTGATTAGTGTGTCTACAGTTAAGCAGTTGTGTGTTTTTGCACCGGACGGTTGTGTTTAATCGACTGGCTCATAGGTGTGGTAATCTGAGAGTCAGTTCTTTGGGTTTGAACAGAGGTGACATCATGAAAGACTTCAGTGTGTTTCGTGTTGTGCAAATCGTGTATCGTTTTGCAAACAGCATGACGATGACATTGTGTTTTCAGTGGTGGAAATCTGCGCTGATGTTTTGCTCATTGAGTGTATGGTTTGATAATTGTGTAAATCTTCTGATTTTAGTGCTTATGCAGTCGAAAGAAATCTGCAATATTCTGCATCAGTTCTTCTGCAGGTTTTTTTCCCCAGGGTTTGAGCTCCCTCTGCCGGTCAGATGCTGTAACTTCTACATGAAACATACACTGTTTACAAGTCTTTTTTTTTTTTTAATTCCACTCTTACCTTTTCTAAAAACATAAACCATGAAGCAATTACAACAAATTTGACCGCATCAGAGCGTTTTTGGTCTCTTTGACATCTTGGCTCCATGTCTTACTAACATGACTTTAAATTAATGTTTAATCGAGTATTTAACCTGTCTTTGACATTAATGGGTGCTGGTTAATGACCTTAGGTTGTTTCAGCTAGATGAGGCCTCATCGTTTTTTCTTTTAAGAGTTAAAAAATGAAAACTTTGTAAACTTACCTTCAGTTTGTCGTGTTGTTACTGCCCAACACTGCTTTCTGGTTCTGATCCACACTCCGTACCGGTAGGTGGCGGAAATGCACCAATAAGTCGTTTGCAAACCGTCGATAAACCCCGACGAAGAACTTTGGCGACGCACAAGTTCCTCTTCCTGTGTGATTCAGTTCCTTGAACTGACTTCATGTGGAGTCAACTTTGTAGCTTTTTCGGTCTCTGGGACATAAAACGAAATCTGATCGGGGCTTGCCTCAGTCTTTTCCTCGTTTCTACAAAGGATGCATGAAGGCGGGTTTTGGTAAGTGAGGTGACGCTTTGCGGACTAATACCACGTTAATGTAAATAGAGAGCTGTTTCCTGTTGTCAGTACGAATAGGCATTGTACAATTCTTTAGTTTTGATAACTAATGAGCCCGCCTTAAGTTTCGTGGTCTTAGCTTTAGCCGTTAGCTTTTCTTTTTCAGGATGTGGTCTTATGTTCAAACAATCCTATAACTGCCTCTTTCAGCTGTTACTGTCCTTTCATCAGAATAAATGTATTCAAACTTAATAGTTGAGGTGCATTATTTTTAGGTGCTTTGGCTCAGCAAATATACACTTTGAATTAATGAAATGAAGACATGTTTTTTTTTTTAAATACATCACGTGCTGAGAGAGAGAAACAAATATGTAGGTAGACCTATAAAACCTCTGAAACAGACTGGTAATGACTAGTGAGCAGGTTTAATATTTAAAGGTTTGAAGGGTGCTGAGTGGTATTTCCTTCATGAAATAATAATAAGGTTCAATCTTTTCCCCCATGTGTCAATGTAAACCCCTTGGAGTTGGCTGGATTTCTTCATAAACTAGTCATAAATTTGATTTAAGGGGTGTAAAGGTACACAAAAATTTGATTCCATATAGTTCTCAACTTTGAAGCTTTGGTATAGTATATTTTTTTGTACAGCAAGGGACACAAATGCAATTTTCTTTTCTTTCCATTGTGTGTTTCACTGTGAAACCAAAATGTTCCTCCACAGGAGACTTAAAAAGATAGTGGGGGATCTTCAAGCTCAAGCTACTGATTTGTTGTGGCTGCCAGGCTACTGGCCTTCTGTTATGTGTTTTCACTTTGTGGATCACACATTAAAGCACTTTTGTACTGCGTATAACATATTTTCTTGAGTGAAAGCCACATCAGTCAAAAAAATGCATCATGAAAAGAAAAAAAAAGTTTTCACTAGATTATATATTTATTTGTTTAGAATGTTTTGGTTTGTTCACAGTTTGTCCAGAGAGAATTGTTTACATGTGACTCTGAAAAGGAAGCATTTGAATATCAGGAGGTTTTAAATATTTTTCCTGAAGGACCTCATGATCCGTGACCATAGTTAGGTTTCTCTTCGCTACGTGTGACTCTTATCACTTACCAAGCTTAAAAGGATCCACACATCAACACGCACAGGAATGTACAACACTATGTGTGTGTGTGTGTGTGTGTTTGCATGTGCATGTGCATGTGTGCGCATCTTTTATAAAGTGATTTCAACCAAGTGTTGGGTGCTTATTTAATCATTTGACCATTGTAATTCTATGGTCATATTTCAGGATGTCACCAGCAATCACCAGATTCAGATTTTACCTAGAAAACGATCTGACATTATTTAAAATAAATGCATCCCCTCACATGAGCACATCTCAAGCTTACCGCTGTGTATACAGTCTGGAGCTTTGTGTCACGTAACGCAATTGTGTTAACTGACAGCCCAGCAAACACTCATGGAGTGAGACAGGTTTAAGATGAATGTTCAGTGAACATCGTGAGCACACCTACAGACCTGCATTCAGTGATATGATTTTGATTGAATGAACACAAAAAATGTTAAGCTGTTGACGTCAGAATCACAACCCATAAAGTGTAACACAGAGTGGTATTTTCAGTTTTTACACCCTCACTTTTTATTTATTTTTCAGAAACGGCGGCTACAAAGATGGATCTCCAAACTGGTCTCAAGTCAGCTCTGAAGATCAAATATCAGAAACTGAAGAAAGCTTCTGAACACCTTTATCTTCCTTCAAATCTTTGTCATTGGGATAGCAGGAACAATCTTTCCTTGCCTAATTTGCGCCAGCATGAATTTCGTTTTGTTGATAAGTCTGACCTACATACCTGGTGTGTTTATGAAACTGTCCCCCTTGCCAACGTTTTGTCATGTGACTGCAAACACCACAGCAACCAAAGAACAGTCATCACTTTTGGGGTTTGTGGAGTTGGAAAAACGACTACAATTCAAACCTGTGCTTTGGAGTGGGCTGAAGGGAAACGGTACCAAGACATCCAGCTTCTGTTTCCTCTAACATTCTGGGAGTTAAATTTAATTAAACGTAAAGTGAGCCTCGTTGAGCTTCTGCAGATGTTCTACCCTGAGCTGAAGGAGCTTGACGTTTCCAGCCTGAATAAAAAAAACGTCTGGTTTGTTCTTGATGGACTTGATGAGTTTAATATGCCACTTAACTTTAGTAGTCCCACTGTGAGTGATGTATCTGAAGTGTCAAAAGTAGAAATTTTAGTGACTAGTCTGATCAAGGGAAAATTACTCCCCAGTGCTCATATATGGATAACGACCCGTTTTTCAGCAGCAACACAGATCCCTGAATGTTACGTACTTAAAGAGACCAAGATCCAAGGATTCAGTGATTTCCAGAAAGAGCAACACATTCAAGATATAATCCTTGATGATGATCTTGCCAACAGAGCTCTGAACCATGTGAAAATATCAAGGAGTCTGGACTTTCTTTCAGAGATACCTCCAATCTGCACCATCATGGCAAACATCCTGAAGAAACATGTCGCAGCTGCTGACGGGTTTAAAATCAGCCCTTTGAGTCTAACACAGATTTACTCAAAGCTGTTTGAAGACTCAAAAGTGGGTGTTCTTGGTAAGCTGAAGGAACTGGCTCTACTCCGGCTAGGGGAGAAAAGTGTGATGTATGAGAACGATCTAGCAAAGAAGGACATTAGTGTTAGAGAAGCGTCTGCTTTTTCCAAGAAGTACCCGCTTGTGCTGAGAGAAGAAAAGGGACTGCACAATACCTCTGTGTTTCGCTTTGGCCAAACAAGCATCCAGGAGTTCATGGCTGCATTGGCTAAACTGGACAAGATCGAAGTGAGTAATAAGGAGTCTGAGCAACTTCGGGATCTGGTGGACTCGGCTTTGCAGAGCACTGATGGAGAGCTTGACGTCTTCCTTCGCTTCATCTTTGGGCTCGTGAAGAAACGTGGAACTTTGGCGCCTGTTGATCCGCTGTTTGACTACACCAAGAAGAAGCTCCTTCAGGATATTGTGTCTTACAAAGCTGTGAGCCTCTTCCACGCTTTGAGGGAGTATGACAGCGAGGCGTTACTGAACGAAGTCAAGTTCTTCCTGAGGTTTGGTTTTTCTCCAATTCAGGGGTTCACACCAATGCACTGGACGTTCATGATCCAAAGAGCATCAAACTTTGAAGGGATGATGGATTGTTTTGACATGGAAGTGATCCTAAGAGGCGATGATCACCTCCTCAGAAAACTACCTAAGGTTTTGAAATCCAAGAAAGCTATGTAAGTAAATATTGTAAATACAATTTAAAACGTGTTCAACCATTTATGTAGATGTACATCCGTGCATGCTGGGAATATTGTTGTTGGTTGTTTTTTTTTTAAATCTCTCTGTTTTGGCAAAAGCAGTTGAAAGTAGGCACTAAAAGTAAGGCAGTTGATTTAGATGATTTCTCTGTTGTAACAATGCTTCTGGCTTTAAATCTTACACCGTCGTAAAGCCTGTTTATTTTACTTTTAAATGCTGCCACACTGGGTGAGCAGCAGAGCTGAGTATGTGGGTTACGCCCATAAAAAATTTGCCAACTTTTGCCATCTTTGCTCTCCTGATGCCAAACAACACAACTTATTGCCATGTAACATTGTTATGACAGAGAAACAGTCTACCAAACTCAAATGTCCTTACTTTTTATGATAAGTTTATATCAGCAAGGGCTGGCTCATCTAAATCAAAAAGAGGAAAACATCCTTGTTTATATTTAGTGCTATGCACAGATGGTTTCAGATCTCTTTAGCTGGATGTAACCTTTAGTGAAATAGTACATTTACATTCAGCTTTAGAAATCGGACTATGAGCTTAGTCAGCACAAGATTGGACTATTAAAATGCATGTAAACCGGTTAGCTGGACTGAATACAGACAGAGCATAACTCGATTAACCCGCCTAGATAATGTGGTTGCTATCGGACTACGGTTGAATTCAGCAGGACTCAGCAGGTCTCAGAAAGCCTCGGCGCTCAGCCGGAGGAGGAAGTAGATATAGCATCGCTGCACTCATATAGTCAGTTATGTCCAAATTCAGGGACTGCATCCTTCGAAGGACCCGGCCGTGACCCAAAGGCTGTGTCATCTGTTGTTAAATTGGACAGTCTAGCCTTCAGATTATTTTCTGGTTTTGTCAACAGATGTTCCCGCCCTTACCCTTACATCTCGATTTCTGCCACCTAATCATAATAAACTTAAACCTTAAACCTAAACTTAGTTATTTTTTCAATCAAAATGTTTAATTTAACACAGTGCTCATTAATGCCATATGCTAATGAATTACCAGCCTCACATGTTTTAACTGAAAGTTAAAATTTGAAGGTTTTCCAATTCCCCTGAAGTTGAATATATCTGGTATTAGATGTTAAAATGAGGAAAAACTGAATATAAACCCAATACTTACATTTAAAAGTCATACCCACGCCACTAAATGTCACCATTGTGCATTTTTCCCTCTTCTTTTTTTGGGACTGAGCAGTGGTGGGCAAAGGATCTTGAGATTTGGGGGGCTGCAAAGGATAGTAGCAGTGTGTCCTCCAAAAACAGGGAAGAGAAAGCTGCCTTTGTGTCGTAATTAGCCTACAAATGCCGCCCACGAAGGGTGCAGCCTCTGAATTTGGACACAGCGTTTTGCTCCAACACAAAAAACAACATCATGGCAGGTACATGAATGAAAGCATGAAGAGCTACAGCTGCATCCATCTCGGCCATCATCGTTACAATGTTGTTTTCTTTTCAAGTGAACTAAAAATAGTTCAATACCCATGCTGCTTCGCTCATCAATAAAGGACACAGCTCCACCTTTCAAAGCAGAGTGAGGGGTTTTCAGCCACAAGTCCGATTCTCTTTTCTGCATGTATGCACAGAGCCAGACTGCTGGGTGCATGTTAACGTACTGACCGTAATAGTCAATGTGATAGAATCCAGTTTGCCACAAACAACTTCTAGGCGTTTGACTGTGGCAGAATGGCAACCACTTTGATTTTTGTATCCCTAAAAAGCATATCTGGACAGGGTAGTCACACATTGCTCGGCAGCAGTTAGGTAAAAGTAAACATTGGCTCACAGACTAGTCTAAAGGTAAGAAGACACTCAGAGGACTTTTGAAGTTTAGCACAGCTTCTTGAATAGAGCTAAACACTAATCAAGAAACTGGGTGAAAAAAACAGAGACACCAGCAGCCTTAAATCTGTGCTGGTTCCGCATCTCTCGGCCAGTTACTGCCAGTTTTTTTTACCCAAAACTAATTGTGAGTGGCTGTGCTTCAGCTAGACACCAACATTTGATGAACATTTTGGTCCTGCAATAATAATTATAATAAAAAAAATATTAACTGTTGGTTTGATCAACTAGTAATTCTGGGGCAGAAGAGCTAGGGACAGTTTTGAGACCTGACATTGTGGATGTTTAGTCAGCTTGGCATGCTCATGTGGAGCAGGCAGTCTTAACAGCCATATTACCCTTAAAATGACTGTCTTTACAAAATAAACATTGTTTCATTTTGAAAAAGACTTGGAATGCACAGTTATGACCATGACTTGTTAAGAAAATGCAGAGTGAGATAGTAGAGTCACTCCTAAGGTGCTTGGTTTTATTATTTAAATAAGGATGAAATGTCATCTTCCTGCCTGTGTAACCTGAAGTCAGAGAGGATCTTAAGTGGCGTTTTTGGATCGGACCAACTGCAGGGAGAGGGGTGGATTTTTTTATTTTTATTATTATTATTATTTTTTATTTAATCTTTTTTTTGAGGTTTGGATATAAGGCACGAGCAGAGGACTTGATTCGACTTGAAAAAGAAAAATTAGAGATCACAGGGTCATATGTGATAATAGAGGGATAATAGGGAGGAAAGAGGTAGAGTGGGTCAAAGAGCCTGAGACTCCTGCCTAAATCAGGAGTGTTGGCACATCTGGATTTTGACAAATCTGGATCTACAGTAAAACCAAAGTGAAAGAGATCCTGATCACACACATCCTGATCATTTCTGCTGCACATAATTTGTCATTTCTGATCTTTCCCTCCTTCTTGCAGGCTGGGATTCTCAAACCTGACAGATAAGAGTTGTCCAGCCTTGGCAGCAGTCCTGAGCACAAACATGTCATACCTGAGAGAGCTGGACCTGGGATACAACAGCTTCACCTGCAGTGGAATCAGGACATTAGTGGATGGGCTGAGTGAGCCAAACTGCCGCCTGAAAAAGCTCAAGCTGCCGGGCTGCAATGTGAGCGCTCCAACTTGTAAATACCTGATCAAAGCCCTGATCGAGTCTCCCAAACTGGAGGAGCTGGATCTCAGCAGGAATGAAATAGGAAATTATGGCGTGCAGTATCTCTCAATTGGTCTGAAATCTCCTGAATGCCGGTTGGAAACACTTAGGTGAGTGTAACCTCATGGTTAAACAAAGGGTTGAATTATCAGTTTTAAACTTGGCATGATGCTGGTAACAAAATCAGAACCTGTTTTGATAACAGCATTACACGTTCTAGGTACTGAAAGCTGGGATCCATTAGAAACACAGAGGGCAAAACACAGTGCACTGTGAAGTAGAGGTGCACTGATCACAATTTTCTGGCTGATCACCAATCTTTAAAAAGCCTGATACCATTTTTTTTTCTTATAACTGAGAACTTAAACTTAAAATTTTCTGTCTCATTGTCTCACAGACACAGAAGGCTTAACCTAGAATAACCCTGCTTTAAAGGCACCGTGAAGGGAATTGGTCATGATAAAGACTCCATTTCCCATGAGCACCATCACCCCAGTCATAAAGCGTAAAGATGCACATTTGTTTTGGAGAACAGATCGTCTTTTTTGGGGGTTGGAATGAACATGATCAGTTTAGCTATCTACAGTGGGATACACACATCAGGATTTTGGACAGATCAAAAATCAGGCGTTGGAACAGTTTTGTCCTCCAAGACAGAAATCTAACGTGACCAAATGTGATCTTACAAAAACCTAGAGGAAACATAGCAACAGATGGCAGCAACCGGCTAACAACAAGCGCAACATGGAAGAGGACATAGAAGAGGGAATAATGGTGGTCTTGGGACTATTTTTAACGGAAAATCCCTGAACCAAAAACAGAAAAGACCAAGGAAAAATTCCTGGAGACGGCAGGAACACAGACTTTCCTCATGAACTCCCGGTGTACGGTCGGCCATGCTTGATTTGTTTGCATCTGCTTCCTCGTTCCTCGGTCATGACCCAGGAATCGTCAGCTTTCCCCACACCCATGACAATTTTTGGTCATACATATTGAACAAGTTTAATATTTACGATTGTCGGCCCCGACCCGTTTCAAAGCCAATGATCAGGACAAATTCACTCTTAACATACTTCGGACCACAGGATGATCTGATGGTATAATCTGATAAAACAGAAGACAATTGGGCGTTGTCCATCCTTGGTTGAGAAGGAGGAGGGTCGGGACAAAAACAGTCCAATAATTATGTGTACCCCACTTGAGTCATTGTTGTCATCTGCTCTCAGTCAGCTTATTGTAATAATGGGAAGGCTTTGACTTGTTGAGTTACGAATCATCATTTGCATTTAGAGCACTTCTGTTTTCTTCTTTCTTCCTTCTTCACAGACTGTCACAGTGCAGCATTGAGTATGAAGGCTGCTCTTCTCTGGCCTCAGCTCTGCAAGAGAACCCAGGCTGTTTGAAGGAGTTGGACCTGAGCATCAATACGATCAGAGACAAGGGGGCCATTGAGCTCTTTAAGAAAGTGGATGTTGCACAGCTGTCTAAGCTGGAGTGAGTATGACTCAAATATCAATCAGATCACGTTGACCTCAAAGCTTGAATCTCCACTAGTGAGGCCTCTCTGTTTGTTTACAGGTTGTACCACTGTGGACTCACCATGAAAAGCTGTGCACAGATCGGAGAAGTTCTGAAGAATGAATCCAGCGTACTCGTAGAACTCAATCTGAGCAGCAACAACTTAGAGGATGCAGGATTTGCCCACATCTGTGAAGGCATGTACGCATGGTGTGGTCTGGAAAAGCTCAAGTAAGGACATGGTTTTAAATTCCTCCTTCAGCTACTGAGCAGTATAAAGAGTCGAGGTGGAATGGGAGGAAAAGCAATAAAATGTGAAAGATTATTGAAAGTGATCTGTCATCATAATGCAGAGTCACTTTACAAAATTCTGTGGGAAAACTGAAATCAAGGGTGTCCTATTTTTTTTTTTAAAGAGTCACATTTGATTTTGTGAAAATGACCAAAGACCAGAAGCTCTTATTGACATAATTATTAAATATGAAACATCTGAATGTTCTGTTTGTTAGCTATTAGTGATTTCGGTAAAAATCAGTCACTAGGTGTACTCAAACATTATTGTTCCATCACTACAGACTAATTATATTAAACCTCACCTGTCCCTCAGGTGTCTCTTGGTATCAGATGGTAAATGGTCAGTTTTCTGCAGCGTTTCGTGCTGTGTAAACATCAGCAAACTAATGTTCTCCTTTAGGGGGCGATATTGGGGAAATATGTTTGGATGTTTCTATGGCAGGATCAGGATCTGAATTTTATCAGGATTCTTTTTTTTTTCACATTTAGACTATTTTGACCTGCAAACAACATGTTTAGACCCTTAATCTTCCATTCTTAAGTATTTTATGCACAATTTGTCTTTTCTGCACCATTTCATAACTTAATTTAACCCTGTGTCCTCAATTTTATTTTTTCCAACTCTCATGTTTTCACATCCTAATGAAAACATTCATTTACGTTGGCTGTACGAGCTGTTGACTTTCTGTAGAATATATATTTTTTGCTTC
The DNA here is from genome assembly GCA_030710495.1 of Labroides dimidiatus. Classification (NCBI taxonomy): domain Eukaryota; kingdom Metazoa; phylum Chordata; class Actinopteri; order Labriformes; family Labridae; genus Labroides; species Labroides dimidiatus. Next base: position 9,223,144 of record CM061145.1, read on the forward strand.
TTTGATATTACTCTCTGTTTTCACTTTGACATTAAAGATTTTTTTTCCAATAAATTTTTGTGGGGGAAAAAAAATCCAGAATTTATCGACCATGATTGATTTATCAAAGCAACAAAAAGGTAAAACCATAGACTATAATTAATGAACATAGTCCCTGCAAAGTCACTCGTCTGTTTCTGAAATTCATTTTTGAAACAAAACAGCAGGTGCCGCCATATTGGAAATGAGGCAGGTTTTGAGTCTCCACAGTAACAGCTATACGGCACCCGGCAGTCACATGAGCTGAGCTGTGCCTCTGATTGGATGAAATGGTGATCTTAATACATCTTTAACTGCAGAGTTGGAAAAAAAATTCATCCTCCATACATTGCGTGCCGTTAACACACTTGACGATTCAGACGGGAGACATTTTTTGTACCAGGCTACAAACATGTTTATATCAGCTGTGAAATTTTTTTTTTTTTTTTTTGGCTTTGTGTATTTGTGACTTACATAGCCAGCGGACACTCGATGAAGCGGACACTTGACTGCAGATTTTGCCACTTCTGCATTGTCTCATGTTTTCAGACTGGAGGTTGCCACGTGGGGGTTCAAGTGGGTGAATACTTATAATAGCAGCTGTAGGCCTGTGGAAAAGTTTATTTTAGCCCTGTGGTTTGAAATAGACAATAAAACTGTGAATTTTGTTTGGCTTTTTGCTATTTTTACATGAAGAAATAAAAAGATTACCACCATGTTTTTAGAAATTTGTTTTTAAAGCAGTCTCAGTATCAGTCGAGGGTTTCTAAACCTCAGAGTTACTAAAATGATAAAATGCTCAGTAACAAGTTAAATAGTGAATGAAGTGTGAGTCAAACATAATGACAGAGACATAAAAATTAAATCAGTCAGTTGTCCAAATTATCATTAGAAATATTTCACCCTGCCTACATTTACTTTTTCTGTCCTCAGTCTTTGATAAATAATTTTATTTCCCTCCAGTGTTGCAAGATGTGGAATCACGAGTACCGGCTGCAGTTATCTGGCCAAAGTCCTGTGTTCAGTCTCACAGCTGTACAGAGGTTGGGGTCAGAAATCCGACTGGCAGGCGGTGGAGCTGAAAGAGCTCGACATCAGCATGAACTGCCTCAAAGACCAGGGAGTCTCAGAAATTGCTGGTGGACTGAAGAATCCTTACACCAAGCTGAAAGTTCTCAAGTAAATATATTCCAGGTTCATTTCCTCTTCACGTGAACGTCACCACAACAAAAGAAACGCTGTATATTTCATCATGCTCGTGCTTTGTTTCAGCCTGAGTAACTGCAGCCTGACGGATGTCTGCTGCGCAGAACTGGCTGTGGGATTAGCATCGAAGGAGAACTGTGTCAGTGACATCAACCTGTCTGGAAATGAACTTCAGGACAAAGGTGTGAAGAAACTCTGCATGGGGATGAAAAGCCCCTTCTGTAAACTGGAGAAACTATCGTAAGTGTTTGTTATTATTATTATACTGTAAACGGTATAATGACCCTCCACACCAAAGAAAAAAGCAGATATTGAATGGCAAATAATATCTCAAAACTGAAGAAAGTTCCTCTTTTCTGATGTTACCTGTCATCTTGTCAGAGACCTTTTTTTTTCTTTCACTGCATTGTATGCATATCGTTCATTAAACAGCTACAGAACATGTCAAGGTAGAGCCATACAAATTAACAAGCAGAGCAGGCGTGTGCGTGTGTGTGCTTTTGATGGGCTTCTTTACTCTGCATCAAGAACAGATGGGTGACGTCACAGAGACTAAGTCCATGTATTATACAGTCTGTGGTTTAAACAGAGGATTTTTATTTTGGTTCCAAATTAACCAAGTGTTTCCGTCTCTCTCCAGACTGAGGAGCTGTGGTCTGAGCTCAAAGAGCATCCCGTTCCTGATCACTGCCCTGAAGTCAAACCCCCAACACCTGACAGAGCTGCTCCTGATGGGCAACAATCTGGAAGATCAATCAGTCAAAGTGCTCTGTGAACTCACAAAGAACCAGAAATACACCTTAAAGACGCTGGAGTGAGTACTGAAATTCTGTGTTTTTACAAAATGTATTTAGCAGTTAAATATCTTCATTCTCTGCTTGTATCTGTGCCGTTATAGTGCTGTATACATTAAATATGCAATTTATGTACATTCAACCTAGAGTTATTGACACAGATGCCTGCAGATCTGCCTAATTCTGACTTTCACGCTGAACCATTCTTGTGTTCTCTGTTTTCTCATCTTCCAGTGTCTCTGCTGATTGAGGAGAGAAAAAAATAAAGAGGAGTACTGCACACTTGGTGAAGGCTCGCATTCAAATTTCTCACATTTTATTCAGCTGTAAGCACTTAATTTTAGGTTATTATGAAAGGAAAACTTTATGTCTTATCCAAAACTTAAATATATTTGAGCTTTATGAAAACACAGAGTATGTATATATATTTTTTTAGGTGGATTTTTTGTTAACCTCATGATATTTTTAGGTTGCTGTGTAGGAGACCAGAAGTATTTGATTGAAGAAAACATGTTGAATGCTCCTCTGAGGATCTTTTCATTTTCCTGTTTTTTGAGCCTACTGTGAATGAAGCAGTATTTCTGTTGTTAACACAGCTCTTGAGTAATTATATGTAAGTGCTGTTTTCAACAACAAAAAAAATCTTATCTTGATGTGTCAGGCAGTAAAACCAGTGATTTAAAAATATTAAGTCTTATCTGCTTCAGCCCATTAGAAGTGCCTGTTTCATAACCCGATGAAGATCTTCAAACTGCTTGAAAGTTAAGTCTGCATGTAAACTTTGTGCCTGCAGGATTCACTAATCAGTCTGTCACTTTAACTGAATGATTACTGAATCCTCATGCTGAGGGCTGTGTTTGTTTTCAGACTCTTTGTTGACTCTTAATTGCACGTCTCCTGAAAGAATGAATGTCAAAGACTTCATTTTAATTCACTTTGTTAGTGATTCTTAAGTTGGTCTAAGGACTAGATTCATCTTACTTCATGGTGTTCAGGTGTAACAGCTCTTAGATTTAACCTCCCTTATGAAGTTTTGAGCAAATTTCTGGCAACCCATGCCTCTGATAAAACCAAGCTCAAAAAAGTAACATTGCTGATCTGCTTTTTTTTATACTTTCATTTTAAATTTAAACAACTTTTACAACTAGTTTCTTTTGTTATTATCTTTTATGTATAGTTTCATTTTTTTACTGCCTTTTAAATTGAATTATAAACTTTTTCTTTGTTGTTCTCTGATGCCACTGTTGCAAAACGTCTTTTCATTATTAAGTGATTGTAAAAGTTTGTCTTTGAATGAAATGTAACGGTGGAAAGAACTGAGGACACAATAAACATTCTTTGACGCTGTACTGGTTGTGATTTGATCCATAAATTAATAGTTTTGCAAAGCATCAAAGTGCACACTGTTCAAATATTAAACTTGCAAAACCACATTTCAATAAAAAGAAAAAAAGAAAAAAGGGGCAAAGCACAATAACTTATTCAAATCCATGAGTCAAAAACAAAGATATTCAAAGGGGTTGGTTACTATTTATTTACCTTGTCATTGAACAATTTGACATATTGGAAGCTTAAGGTGTGACCTGACTTTTATTGAATAAATGAAAGGAACATATTCTTATTTTACTGACTGGATGTAGTGATTTTGCTCATCAGTTCATCCTGTCGAGTTGAAGCAGCACTCCACCTAGTGGCCAACCCCCGTCATTTCAGTCGATGACGCGACTGACGCCAGTTGACACAGCGATATCTGCTGCGTCTGTCAGTGCCGCACAGCAGGCAGCATCTCCTGTGTCATCGCAGTGAGCGCACCTTAGAGGGAAAGGTAAGCTACGAGACATTTCACAATGACAACACAATAACTGGTTCTTTCAGCTGTGTGAGTATCCTACAACGAGCGTTTTAAAAATGCTTGTTTATTCCAGGCACGTTTGTCAACGCCGTTATGTAAGTGCATCATAGAGAGAGGTGAAATTGATAGTTGAGTGCTGTGTGGTGTCGATGTCGTGGTAATTTGATCAATGCATGCGGTGCCAAAAAGAGTGCAGAGGGGTGTGGATTGGCACTACAGCTGGCTGCTTACTGGTAAGGCCTTTATTGCGCAGTTTCTGAGAATAAATATCCAACGTGACAGACGTGCTGGAATCCTCTCTCATCTGCAGCATCCTGCCTCTGCAACAGAAGAAAATAGTACTGTGTGTTTAAACGTCTGCAAGGTGGATGCTGAGACATGCAGACATTTTTAAAAACGCCCTCGGCTCTGCAGTGTGATGCTCACAGCCCTGTTTATTGCGGCAGTCTTACATATGAATGCAAACAATTTTACGACTCACAAACTTATTTTATAAGGTCAGTCATAAGGACAAAAAGAAGTTAATAAAGTCATATGAATATATCACTTCACCCAAGCCCCGTATGTTCATTTATTATGTAAATACCAGGCGAGTGTGTGTCTTGAAATGTTATTGTGGACAATGACAAAACTGATATCGTCAAGTTTAATCTTTTTTTTTTTTTTCTGTTAATGGGCTGACAGAATGCAAACAGTCAGAGGAAAGTGCTTGAATTGTCCCACTGGTAGTTAAATGAAATGAAGGAACGATTCAATGCGGAGGCACGCAGATAAAGTTAGTACATTATCTTTGTTAAGCCTGCTGACGGAGCAGCGTGCCTGTACGTACTGCCGTGGGCGCGATGACGTAGCAGTTAACTACGTCGAGACCCGGGAGCTAACAGCTCAATCATCTTTACAAGCTACAAACGTGGTAGTAAAACAATTTATTTAAGGTATAATCTATGGGTATAACTTATTAATTGATACATCTTTTTCTTGCTTCAAAACAGTTATTTTGCGTTTTTAGTACATTTTTAATCATTTATTTATTCTTTCTGTCAAAATGATCCCTGAATGATAAAGATTAGCTTTACTTTAATCAAAAACTCCAAAAGAAGATTTACTTGGAAACATCTTTTTTTCACAACTTTAATGACCTAAATAAGTTGATTATAAAAACTTAGAATGATATCTTGTCCCGTGATGGGTGCAAAATGGTCCGAGGTTGGTGTTAGCTAGAGCTCGCTAGCTTATTAAAACTATGCAGATATGGGAAAATTACTTCATTGTGTCAGCAAAGTTTACCTGGTATAACAACTCTCTTCTTAAGTTATTTAAATTAACTAGGATAGTCCTGTGACAAATATCACAAGCTGTATATTAACCCTTACCTACTATTCTGGTCAAATTTGGCACATTTTGACTTTTGACAGCAGTAAAAATGGGAGGGGTCCTGATACCATATGTATACTTGTGCTTTGGATCGGCATCTATAAGCTCTGTGCTGCTCATCAAAATAAAATCACTCATTCATTCATTTATTCATTTACTATAAAGTGCTTTCAAAAAAATCTTGTGGGAGGCTTAAATTGAAGAGAAATGTATAAACACAAGACCTAATTTTTAAAATGTCCTAAAAATGTGGTAACATGGGACCTTATTTTCAGTGGGACACAAAAAACAAAAACAAAAAAAAAAAGCTTAAAAATTTGTGAATATAGGGCCGTAAGACCATTGGGCTGTAGGAACGTACGACTGACCCCGTGAAAATACACTTAACTTCTTCTTTTTATAATTTTTTTTATTATTATTTTTATTTTAGCCTGCAAATTGATGGCTTTTCCGATAGTCATTCATTCATTTGTCATCCTAAAGGTTAAATTTCATAAAGGTAAATTTCATAAACTCAACTGTAACAAAATGAAAAATATGATTGAACTAGTTATTATAATAAAGTAATTAAGACCACCAGATGACTATTTTAAATTATGACAATGTTAGCTAGCAAACCAGGGGACTGAACAACCTCAATAAGGGAAGCTTATCTCTTTAGATGCTGGTACGTGTGATATATATATATATATATATATATATATATATATATATATATATATATATATATATATATATATATATATATATATATATATATATATATATATTTGTTAAATAATATTTTATAATACCTCTGAAACCAGCTGTTGCCTGTTTCTCATGAGTGTCCGTGCATACTGTTTGAATATGACTTTTGGATGAAACCAGCTTGCACTTTAAGCTATCTTACTGCTCACCACTGGCATAATCTGATGTTAGTTACGATTAAGGTTTGCAGAAACTGTAAAACTTCCTCAGTAAATTGCCCTCTTGTTAGTTTTGTGAGTGATCCTCAGTAAATCAATGTATTGAAGTAGGTAATGGCTGTTCTTTAAATCTGTGATTTTCTTGTCTAAACAATCAGAACGTTCACCAAGACTCAATATCAAGTTAAAAAAGGCAATAATTCCCTATTATCTTGATAAAAGTCAGCTGTTTAGTGCTGGTTATCACCCTTTGTCCAGCACAGACACCGAGCTCTGGTGTTCATCAGGACAGTGACTCGTGGGCAGGAAATACCCACCACAGCTTCATTACTGTGCTGTTTTTCAGGTTGGATGGTGGAAGTTTTAACTTTTTTGATTTCTTACCACATCTGTGTTTCTCTGAATGCTCTCTGATCATAGCTCTTACATCTTATAGTCAGATTATTACTGTTTATGAACACACGTTGCAAGTATTTTGCTAGTATTGGTGATGGATGTGGAAATACTGCTCCAATGTCTGGCATCTTTATTTATAATATTTTTAAGTGCATTTTCATGATTTCTGTTTGCTGGGCTCTTTCAGTATCCTCCAGACTGAGCTGCAATGGGGAAGGAGAAACTCCACATAAACATTGTGGTAATAGGACATGTCGACTCAGGCAAGTCCACCACCACCGGCCACCTCATCTACAAGTGTGGGGGCATTGACAAAAGAACTATTGAGAAGTTTGAGAAGGAAGCTGCTGAGGTACATGACTCATTCTGTTTTTATGTCTGTCTGTGGAGGTGCAGCTTGCTCCTTATGTGTTTTTCACTCAACTGTACTGTTCCTTTAGGATGGATGTCTATTTCTGTGTCACTGTCCTGGTTTAACATGTATCTGATTGCATTTGAGGAAAGTGGTGGTTGTAAATTTAGCTTTATCTGTAGCCTAGATAGCCCAAACAAAGAGGAATCTTACAGTCACTATGAGGTCTGTGTCAGTAACTCTGGATCATAGTGAGTTCCTCACAGAATTAAATAATGCAACTAAAATACAAAGTTCACATACAAAAGTTTTTAGCAGAGAATTTGCAAAAACATGAAATATAGCTACATGGCATTTATGCTAATAGCATGTTGACACTTAGCACATTACAGTGATTCAAACAAAAAAGTATTTTAAAAAGAAATAACAAAAATAAATCATAATTTGAGTAACAGGACTGCTCAGTGAGAGTGTAAGTATCATCAAATGTACAGGAAAATGAATTTACTTTTGGCCTTCCCATGGCCTGAGGAGGATCTGAATGATGCTCCTTCCTGTTGCCCATGTGACTTATTACAAATTTTTCAGAGGGGGTGATGTGTGTTAGGATAACAGGACTGAGTCAGAACTCAGGAACAAAACTAAGGTGTGAATTTTAAAACTTTAATTTTATCTTTTTTGGAAAGGAAAATAAACTTGAAGTATCGTTGGGATAAGGAGTTACACAAATATGTAAAAAATATTACATCTCTGAAGGATTTAAATGATTATATTTCATGGTAAGGTCTAATTTAAGGAAGCTGGGACAGGCAACAAATGCTATTTTCCCAGTGTTCAAGGTACTTTAAATTAATCTTTTAAGTTTTTTTTTATTTGATATGCAATCAGATCAATGTGCAGGACATATGGCTGAATACAAAAAATGTATTGTATTATTAAATGTATACAGTTAATTAATATATTTGAAAGGTCAACCATGTGGTTACAATGCCAGTTAAAATAAAACTTTATTGGACTCATTATGAGTCACATTGGCCAGACAAGTCCAGAAAATATATATTGTTTACTCTTTACTGAATTTATTTTACTCTTTATGAGTAAACAACAATAAGAATGGCTCCCACCTACCTGGAGTCCCTCATCCAGGTCTACACTTCTTCCTGCCCACTTTGCTCTGCCTGTGAGAGACGCCTGGTGCTCCCAGCCCAGCATGGCTCTAAATCTCAAATGGTGGAATGAATTACCCAGCTCCTTACGATCCACAGAGTCCCCTTTACTTTTAAGAGAGGTCTGAAGACTCACCTGTTCAACACTTTGGCTCTTAATCTGACCCTTCTCCTCTTTGTCCTCAGGGGTTGGATGAATCAGAAGGTCTCAGACTGAGCTCTTAAATGAAAGCACTGAAAACTGAATGTTGTTGAATGTTGAACAATATTGTCTATATTGAATTTTAGTTGTGGCTACATTATTTCAGATGGAATATTAAAAAAAAAAAGGCGGGGGGGCTTCTTTGGGTACTTGATGGCAGAGCACCTGAGGCCAAACAAACTTTAACTATTTCTTTGCACTCACTAAGGTTTTACCTTTCTGTTTATATTTTTGTTTGTTTTATACGATACTTTGGACAAAAGCATCTGCTAAATGAAATTGTGGTTTGAGCAATTCAGACATTGTTTTGTCTTAATGTCTTAAAAATAAAAAAAAATTTCTCGACTTGTCACGTGAAAATGAAAAATTCATCTCATTTACTCTGAATTCACAGTAGAAATCCTTACTCTTCATGTATGAAACATACATAATTACTGTAATCAGTAGTTATACATGTGAACAGCTTACGAGTACTTGGGATTAAGGAATTAATCAAACATAGTCACTTCTTCCACCGTTTCCAGATGGGAAAAGGTTCCTTTAAATACGCCTGGGTCTTGGACAAGCTGAAGGCAGAGCGAGAGCGAGGTATCACCATTGACATCTCTCTTTGGAAGTTTGAGACCAGTAAATATTACGTCACTATCATTGATGCTCCAGGACACAGGGACTTCATCAAGAACATGATCACTGGGACTTCTCAGGTCAGTCAAGACTGCGCGTAAGAAAAGTAAATGAAAGGAAGAAGCATTATAGGTGGAGACAGACGGCTTTACATCCCTCTCCACTCTCTCTTTCAGGCTGACTGCGCCGTGCTCATCGTGGCTGCAGGTGTGGGTGAGTTTGAAGCAGGCATCTCCAAAAATGGGCAGACTCGTGAACATGCCCTTCTTGCCTACACGCTGGGAGTGAAGCAGCTCATTGTGGGCATTAACAAGATGGATTCAACTGAGCCCAACTACAGCCAGAAGCGCTATGAGGAGATTGTGAAGGAAGTGAGCACTTACATCAAGAAGATTGGCTACAATCCCGACACTGTGGCTTTTGTGCCCATCTCTGGCTGGAATGGAGACAACATGCTGGAGCCCAGCCCTAATGTGAGTATCTGTAGAAGAGCCTGGAATAGAGATACAGTCATCCTCATACACACCTGGTAAATATCTGAAGACCATTTTAAAAATTGCACAAATTTACATTTTGCTCTGTTGGATCTTAAAAATTTCAAAATGCAAAATGCAAAATGCAAAAAAAAAAAAAAAAAAAAAATTATGAAAATAGAAATAAAAGTTTTAACAAAGGACTCAGTAATGAGGAGCTCCACCTTTCTTGTTGATCACTTCAAAAATTGGTTTGGTCATACTTGATGTGAGTGTTTCCAGGAGGCTCATGGGAATGTTGCTCCAAGTGGTGAAGATGACTTCATGGAGGGCGTCCACTGTCTGGAACTGACGTCCATTTTTGTCAACTTCCCTCGCCATCCATCCCCAAATGTTCCCAGTGTGATTTAGATCAGAAGACGCAGGATGGTCCAAAGAGTGAGGTTATTCCTCTAGAAGAAGTCCTTTGTCAGGCAGCCATTGTGAACTGCAGCGCTGTCCTGTTAAAAAAACAGTCATTAGCACGAAGACCAGGGCCCTCAGTCATAAAGGACACCCCCTGCAACATCTTCACACAGCCAGCCGCCATTTGATGCCCCTGAACAACCTGGAGCTCCATTGTTCCATTGAAGGAAAAAGCAGATCAGTAACGTTTGAAGCCATCAGGACCGTCAAGGTGACATTTTTTCTCCTCAGAGAATAAAACTTTCTTCCACCTTTCAGTGTCCCACGTTTGCTGCTCTCTTTAAAGTCCAAACGGGTGATTTTGTTGTGTTGAAGGAGACGAAGCCTTTGAAGAGGTCTGATGGTTTTGGACAGCAGTCGGCACCATTAATGGCCTTAATTTGGGTTGAGGATCGTTACCATTTGGATCCTCCGGCTCAGTGCCTGTGCAATTATTTTGGGTCTACCTCTATCCTCAGCAGCGATGACATGCTGTGAGAGGCCTTGCTTGTGCAGCTCAACAATCCGGCCACGTTCAAAGAGAGAAAGAATTTTTGCCTCTGCCATCAAGAGGTCACGACAGAGTGAATACCTGACAGAAAATCACATTGGATCCACATTTTTGCACAGATGTTGGCTTTTAAAGGCTGTGGTCTTAAACTTTAGATCAGCTGATGAACAGACTATTTCACTTTAAGTAAATAACTTCCAATGAATAGATTTTTTTAATGCAAGTTTGTGCAAAACAGCTGGTCTTAAAAAATAAATAAATAAAATTTTGATCAGGTGTGTATACATGGTCTCTGTGACCCTGTATTGAACTCAGTTATTACAGTAGTGCTTTCAGATGGCATGCTTCTGTAACTCTGCATTCAGTGTCTCAACATGGGCAGTAGCAGAGGACCGTAGTTCCAAGGAGAGAACGCAGCATATGCCAACTGCTAAAACAATCTTCTATTTTGTAAAGTTCGAACTTACAAGAGCACAACAGCAATTGTAGCATCACACAAGATCTGCAGCGGCAGCATAGCTTTTCATTCTTCTGATTGCGTTTCTGCTTTATTAAAAGCTGACACAGTAAACCTGCCTCTCCACAGATGACCTGGTTCAAGGGCTGGAAGATTAACCGTAAAGATGGCAATGCCTCAGGCACCACACTGCTGGAGGCTCTGGATGCCATCCAGCCTCCTTCACGCCCCACTGACAAGCCCCTCCGTCTGCCTCTGCAGGATGTCTACAAAATCGGAGGTGAGACAGTGTGAGCGGCTGTTAGCTCTGCAGGTGCTCTTTTTGTCAGCTTAAACTTGAAATATGTCACAGTAAGCAAGTTTGTCTAAAGTGTTGATGGTGCCAGGTAATTCATTAAGGGCCTGATCTACTATGATTGTGTGTGCAATTGACAACAGGTGCAAAAGTGGTGCGGACCACCCTATTTAAAAGAGGATTTTGCCTGTGCCAACAGCTTTCACCATGGAGAGTTTGGGAGAGAAGACTAACTGTAAAAAAAAAAAAATGAAATTTGAAGCTATGGAGTTGGAGGTCTTGGTGGAGGACACAAATAGAAAATAGAAACACATATATACAAGCCCAATTCCAATGATGTTGGGACATTTTGTAAAATCTAAATAAAATCAGAATACAATGATTTGAAAATTCTGTTTAACCTATATTCAACTGAATACACTACAAAGACAAGACATTTATCGTTCAAACTTTGTTTTTTTGCAAATATTCACTGATTTTGAATTTGATGGCAGCAACACGTTCCTAAAAAGCTGGGACAGGCTCATGTTTCCCACTGTGTTGCATCACCTTTCCTTTTAACAACACTCAATAAGTGTTTGTGAACTGAGGACACTAAGACTACATCCACACGAAGCTGAAAACGGTTTCATTCTTTCTCGTATCAAAAAAGTTTGATGTAAACGTAGAACTCTCACAAAAAATATGGGCATCCGGACGAAAGCGCTGAAACCCACTGAAACCGCTGTAGTATATACGCCAGGGCTTTGGGTGGCACTGTGATGCTGCCAAAAAGTCCACCAAAAACAGAGAATGACACACGGAGCATGCACATTTGGCTCGCACGCGACTATTCTTGCTTGATGTACAACTTCAGTTGATCAACAGTCCGGGGTCTCATAATGACCCCGGACTGGGGTCATAATGCTCCATACATTTTCAATGGGAGACAGGTCTGGACTGCAGGCAGGCCAGTCTAGTACCTGCACTCTTTAACTACGAAGCCATGCTGTTGAAATAAGCTGAAATAAGCAGGGACGTCCCTGAAAAAGACGTGGCTTGGATGGCAGCATATGTTGCTCCAAAACCTGTATGTACCTTTCAGCATTAATGGAGCCTTCACAGATGGTCAAGTTAGCCATGCCATGGACACTAACACACCCCCATACCATCACAGATGCTGGCTTTGAGACTTTGATCTGATAACAATCCAGACTGTCCTTTTCCTCTTTGGCATATTGTTCCATTCATTTCCATCTTTGGCGTATGAAGGTAAATACGTTGCAGAAATGGAGAGCTTGCAGAATGTGATGTGAGAACCTAGAATAAAACTGAACTTGTATGTAAAAATGTTAACTTGTATAAAAAAAATCTACACGTGAAAATAATTTGATGTCACAAATGGAGCAACAAAATGTGAACCTAGTGAGTTAAAATTTGAATCCAAAGAAAATATCGAATATGAAGTCATAGAAAAAATATTCACAGATATGTAGACTGATAATTACACAAATAAATGACAGCTCTAAAACTGCAATCAAACATTTACTCAGGTGTTTGTTTTTTTTTTATTTTTTCTAACGCCTATTATCCTCTACTACCACAACTTCTCCAATCTGCCACTACAACCGCACAAACTACTTCTCTTGAGCAAATCTATGCTGCTTGAGTTTTGCAACACATTTTGCAAGACGTCTTTGTATTTGTTGAATCACACCCCCACCCCCAACCCCAATCTCCCTTGTGTGTATCTGGAGTGATTGACCAATCAGAGGGGAGGCGCCAAGTGCCATTAAAGTAAACAAATGTACCAAAAAAAAGATGATTTTGATTAATAGCTAGACTAATTACCCTGGCTTGGTGTGCCATAGGGGATCACTATGAACTCTGAAACCTGCAGAGGGGAACTACATACTTCATCTCCAATTCCTCCCTTCTGATTGGTCAGTCTCCTCACATACACACAAGAGAGTGAGGGGTGAGGAGGAGGGGGGGTTGGTTGCATTTCTACAAGTAAATATCTGTTTTGCTACAAAACTGTCTCGCAAAATGTGAGACATCTAAACTATTTTTATTTTTGACAGTCCAATTATGATCAAACATGCATAGAAGACTCTCTCTCTCCATTGTCTGTCACTGCACCTATGCCTCCTTCTTGCTACAGTGCACCTGCCTTTCAAATAGACAAAAAAAAAAAAAAATGCCAACCACAATCAGTTTCAGCCTCAAAAAATCATATTGTGGGTGCTAAATTATTACAATTGCATCTCCTCCTCCCAGTATTTTGCACATTCTGAAAATCTTCATATATTCTGCATATGCATAAAGGAAGACAAGCTATATGGATAGCCCATATTATTTTGCTGATTTGGCAGACACAGTCCTCATTTCACCCAGTTAGTACATCAGCTTTACACACATTATAGAGTTTGCACATATTTAAACACGCAAAAACTTTTGTAGATCAGGCCCAAAGTGTATTTTTGGACTGAATCAGGTCTGTCCTTTTCTTAGGGCTTCTTTCAAGTGATCATCATCAGTGAGCTATGATTATCAGTGAACAATGTTTTATCAATGACTGACTCTCTGGCAGGCATTGGGACCGTACCAGTGGGCCGAGTTGAGACAGGAATCTTAAAACCCGGCATGGTGGTGACCTTTGCTCCAGTCAACGTGACCACTGAAGTCAAGTCTGTGGAAATGCACCACGAGGCCCTGACTGAAGCGCTGCCTGGTGACAATGTGGGATTCAATGTCAAGAACGTGTCTGTGAAAGATATTCGCCGTGGTAATGTGGCTGGAGACAGCAGGAGCGACCCACCACAGGAGGCAGCTGGCTTCACATCTCAGGTCTGCTCACAGGGTTCACTTTGGTACAGATGAGTGTGTCAATAATGCCAAAATCAACATACTAATGAGTCTCTGCTTCTTCACATGACTCCATTTGTCTGACCAGGTGATTATCCTGAACCATCCTGGTCAGATCAGCGCTGGGTACGCCCCTGTGCTGGACTGCCATACCGCACACATCGCGTGCAAGTTTGCTGAGCTGAAGGAAAAGATTGACCGTCGCTCTGGCAAGAAGCTCGAGGACAATCCCAAGTTCCTTAAGTCTGGAGATGCTGCTATTGTGGACATGATCCCTGGAAAGCCCATGTGTGTGGAGAGCTTCTCTGAGTACCCACCGCTGGGTAAGTGGGATGAATCTTAACATGATTTGTCAAATTCATAGCATAATTTTAAAATAAAACCTCAGTGTTCATTTCAATTGAAACCTTGCTTACATTAGACCCTGGAGTTCATGAATCCAGGGTCTAATGTGAGGCTAACTCAGATTGGATCGCTGACACTGAAAGCTAAATATGTGACACATTATAAACGTTTTGTCTATCGTTCCCTCTCAGGGAGATTTGCTGTCCGTGACATGCGTCAGACGGTGGCAGTGGGAGTGATCAAAGGTGTGGAAAAGAAAGCTCCCACTAGTGGAAAGATCACCAAGTCTGCACAGAAGGCACAGAAGGTCAAATGAACGTTGTGCTGGGCTGCTGCCCCAAACGCTCACCGAGACCCAAGGCACATTCGCACCCTGCACCTTCTGCACACCATCGTCAGCGTCTGGTCTATTATCACAATGCATCGCAAAAGCAGACGTAGGAAAAAAAATAACCCGCACACTGTTAGTGATTAACATTTTCCCACTGTAGGTTTTACCGTCACACAGTTAGTGGCGCAACAACTCAACACATTTGCGCAATCGCTCTCTGGTTGTGTGATCTTGTAGTTCCAGATAGGCTTTGCAACATAGGTCATAATAAGAAATGTAGTTGCAAGAAATGTTCTTTCTTTGAAGCAATGCTTGGTGTTCCAGCTTTAACCCTGAGATATGCTAACTAGCCAGAGGTAGTTTGGCTTCTTGCATGTTTGCACATTAGAGAGAAAAAAAAAGAAGCTCCGTTCAGTGCAGCTGTTCACTATCTGAAATGTTCATGCACAGCACTTTGCTCGTCTTAGACTTCCTGGCAGTAGCAGTGTTCTGTGTTACTTGTTGCTGTTGATTTCATGCACCTTACTTGCTGTTGTTTGTGAGCATCATTCATGAAAGTAAAGATGTTGAAACATGAAGTCTTGGTTTGGTCTTATTTCTGAGTCAAAACCATTGAAGAGCCCCACCGTCTCACAAACATAAAAGAAAAAAAAAAAACCTTCTTCGTTGAATTTCCTTTATTGATGGATGAGAATAAAAGTTCACTTGCATTTTCATAACATTACAGGCTTCATAAATCTAACTGAGATTATTACTGCTGTGTAAATATGTGCACATAATTTAAATAAATTAAACGAGACAGAATGTTAACATGTCAAAGGCCCATTTTATGCCCAGCAGCAAAAATGATTGCTGATCAAACGAAAGCCACAAGTCAGATTTACATTTAGAAGAAGAGAAAATGAAGACAGTGTTACCGTTTCTGTTCAGATGAACCTAATGCACTTTTCAAGAAATAATTGATATGGAGATGATCATGTACCACAAGAGCAAGGCACCTATATAATGTATGTACTACACATTTTGTAGACTTCATGTTGGAGATGAGGTCTTTTTTTTTTTTCTCCTGATGCATCAGTTTGAACCATAAATAGTGATATGTCTTAATGACATGGCATTCATTCTCAGTTATTAAAAGGTTTGGATATGACAACCTCTTCATGCAAAATATGTTCAAATAACTTCAGAAAATTAAAATCCACTTCTTGAAAGCAAAATGACCCCAAGCCTCCTCAACATACAGTATACTCTGATTATTAAAATGGGTCTTCAATATGCAATGAGGTACTGCAAGCTTACAGTGGTTTCTCACCACTAAGGCGTCGGATGCTTGATGAGTAACATCTACCTGCAGCTGGGGATGCTTAAGTCAGTTTCTTACAGCTGAGAGAGATCCACTTTCCCAGCCTGATCCTCTGTTTCTGTACCATGCACCAGGAATACATTCTGCAGCAAGTCCACTTCAATGAAGCCAAAGTAACCCCACATCATAATGTGTGCATAAAAAGCAAAAACCATGATTTAGAAAAAAAAATTCTTCCCATGTAAAAAAACAGAGCAGCAAAATGCTAAGTACAATACAGAGTAAGATTTCTCAACATTTCTCTCAGTGTATCTGTTCTGAGCCACGACAGAGTGCTTCTCCAAAACGCCTTTTCTGACAACACATCAACCCAAAACATGACATTCAGGATGAGTTTGTATTAGAAAGAGAACTGTCCACTTTCTAGACTGTTCCTCAGTTCCTCTCACATGAGGGCGCGGCACACAGATTTGTGTACATGTGCCTAAAGAGGCGTCTATGTGCAGTGAACAGGAGTGCACCTTACATCAGATGAAGATGACATTTATCAGCAGCATTGGTTTATCTCTTCTAGAAGGCTTTTCCTGCTGTACTCATCAGTCAAAGATCTTTTTTTAAAGAATTTTAGTAATGATGTAATCTCTTATTTTTAATAGAGCCTGGCCGATTATAGCGTATCACCAATTAATCGACTTCGGTCAGAATGTAACTGATGTATTGACTGTTTTACTGCAAAGAGATCCTGTCGCTTTGCTCCTGTGTGTATCGTGAAGTGCAGCACCACCTCTACTCCACACACTCTCAGTCTGCTGCAGCAGAGGAGAGGACAAAGACGAGAGAAACGGTGAGATAAACTGCATCCTTTTTCTTTTTTTGTTTTACTCCATGGTAATCTGCAATTTTGTAAAACAAGGTAACACTACACTTGAGTGCCCTGTGACAATAACACCCTCACAGAAAAGCTTTACAGAGTGTATTACAGCGTTTAACATTGTGTGAGTTGCAACTTTGTGAAAAAACAAAGATATATGCAACTGTTTACTCCCTTGTGTTGAGTTAGTATAAGACTTAAGATTAGGTTTACAGTCCTTATGTTGACAGTGTTACTAATTAAAGTTCCTTATCTTAATTTAGTGGTGCTCTGCTTCTTTGTCTTGAATCATATTTTGGGTTTTATAAGAATTTGTGTTCATGTACAGTACATACACCGTGTATACCAATGTTCTTATTCCATATGTCAGCCCATATATGGGTTATCAGCATTTTATTGTCCCCAATATCGGTATTGGCATCGGCCCCCCCAAAAAAAATCTCAAAATTTTTAATGTACAGTTTGAAAAAGTCTGAATTTGTTCGGTTTTAATTTGTGGGCAGTATAATACCAAAATCAAATTGTAACTTTTTAAATTTGCTTATCTGTACTGAAAACTTTTTTTTTGACCCCAGCTGACATAAAGCTTGAGAGCAGAAACTATGTTAAAATGGAAACTATAAAAATTGTTGGCCCGAAAATATTTTTTTGGTTAATTGAACGAAAAATGTACTGTTGGGTTGCAAACCACTTCAGAGTAGTTATTTTAACTCTCTGTATAAAGCTTGTTGTGTACAGTTGGTCTCATTCCATAAGTTAAGCTGGAAAAACTTAAAATTAAAGTTTTGAAGGTACAACTTAATTCTTTGAGTATTCTTCAGCAAAGAACGGGGTCTCCAGCTCAAGTCTACAGGGGTCTTAAATCCCACACATGTGCGGCCATCTCCTCTGTTCTCCTGTCCTGTGTAAATTTCATCCCCATGAAGGTGAATATTTTTGTTTGAGTATATTGTTTGGAAACTACAGTTGGTCGAGAGTTCATTAGTTTGTGGGTTGTAAATTTCTGGAGCGGCTTTGGATCAGTGAGTTATCGTCTCCCAATTGGATAGTCGAGGTTTGAATCCTGCTCCTGCAAACACTCAAATGTGAATGTGTTTGCTAGAACTGATGGTCCCTTTCCACAACAGGCTGTACCATCAGTGTGAGGGTGGGTGAAAGAGACTAGAAGTGAAAAGTAAATTTTCTGTACACAAAGTATAAGTTGGCACATTTACTTTTTAGAATTCTTAGTATCTGGAACTCAAAATTTTAAGTTATCTCAACAAATTCATTAGTTGGCTCAAATGAAACTTTTAGTAGGCCTCAGAACTCAGAAATCCAGTGCAGACAGTTGCCTTAAAATTTTGAGTGTACACACCTGTTTCTCGTTTTTATTGAAAATTGGTCTATGAAGCAGAAACGTATGCACTCTGTGATTCAAGGCTGGGTGATGTAAAATGGCGTCCTCACTGCAAAAATATTTTATTTTTTATTAAAGTTTAAAAATTAACTTTATGGAGAGTCACCTGCTCTTAAAACATCACAAGCTGCCAATTAGATTTATAAGTCCATCCACTTTTCAAAGTTCTTTACAAGTATTTTGGATAGATTCTGTTACTGGTTATTTTAGGTGAATATTATTTAAAATTTATTTACACTTGAAAGTTACAAACAGTGGTCAGATTTAAAAAATAATAAAAAAAAAAAAATTCTCCCCTTTCACTTCAACTTACAATTAAAAGCCAGTCCCATTTGAAATAAATGACTTGGTAGAGCACTGAAAGTTACCAACTTGGCACAGCAAGTAAAGAAATCACAGTATAAGCTGTTTGGCATTGGCAGAGAAGATTTGGCAAAGTTTCATGGGTGCAACCGGAACACTCGGCTCTACTGCTGATCCCAAAGATGTGTCTCCATTTTAAAGGGAAATGAACAGGCTCTCCTATATTCCTAAATAACCAACCAAACACAAATTTCCTTACTTTTTGTGCTTAATTTAGATGTTTTCACCACAAAAACTTTATTTGAATAATCTGTTGGTGACAAATGGCGAGGCATACAACACCTGTAGTTTAAACTTGCATATTCACTGGAGTAGTTACTGTTTTGGGTTTTTATCTGAAAGGATTGAAAACAACTAAATAATTGGTGGCTTGCAACAAAACTGACGTGAACAGGGAAAGTGGAGTGGCATAAACTTCGCCATGGAAGCCTGTAATGTGATTGGATTACTCATACGTAGATGTGACAGGGCCCAGATATATGAATATGAACCCTCACTTTGTAGGGCCTTCACTGTGATGAGGAAAAGGATCCTTGTCAAGACCAAAAGAAGCAATTGGTTATGGCTTAAATGCAATCTCACAACACATCACATTTTTTTTTTTTAATTTTACAACAATTATGCTTCTTATTAACCTCTATAAACAGACATCTCCATAAGAGTGCAGACCATTTTGGTTTTCAAAGAGTGATCTCAGCTCCAGACACTGGACACGTGTTGTGTCTCAAGTTTGCAGTAGGACTGTAAACTATCTCAAGCAAAGGAGAGTAAGCTTTTTTTTTAATATGGCTTGTCTGTCAGGAATTCAGTGGCCCTGAAATATTGGTGTGTTGATGGGTTCTAAGGCTCCCCGTCGCCCCAAAAACTCTCTGAGAAACACACATTAGTTGACAGAAATCCTGACATTCAAAAAGATTCAAACAGGACTCTATCTGCCATGAATCTTTGTTCCAGACATGTTTCAAATCTCCCTTAACTGAGAAAAAAACACATAGTAACCCATGATGTCATCAAAGTCTATTGACCAAGTTTAGGCTCCATTTACATGACAATGTTTCACATGAAAATGCATAAAACAAAAAAACAAAAAAAATAAATAAATTTCTTATTTTCAATGGAAATACTGAGGGATTGTAAATGCTTTAGTATTCATGACAGGCCTGTAATTGGTGAAATAACTGTTGAGTCTTTAGGTAGCCCTCCACCGAAGTAGAGGTGGGCTGATCATCTGGTGTTCATATTGAATGCGTCTTATCTGAGTGCAGAAGTGGAGCAACTGATGCACATTTTGTTGAAAGGCAGTCAACAGATTCAGCAGCACAGGCACAACACAATAAGTCCACCATTGAACCGTTGTTGTTGTCCTTGTGGAATTGTTGAAAGTGGAATGCACAAAGGGGAGCGTGATGCCAGCGTTTCCACTGAATACTCCGGCTTGCTGTTTATATGGCAACGGTGGCTGCAGCATTTTTAAAGTTACCATTTTAGGCAAGGGGCAAGATCCGGCAGAGAAAAATGAAGCCTATGCAGAAGTGCTTAAAGTTGCTGTTCATCGAGAATCCTCTACAGGCTGGCTGCAGAAAGACCAGAAGTCATGTACACATCAAGCCAAAAAAACAGACTTTTATGGCATTAAAAACACACTTACAGCCTGGTTCAAAAAAAGGCTTGGGTCTGAAATGTTAATTTCTCTCTCGGCACACACTGTACGGGGGCTGATTTTTTTTCTAACACAGCAGTTTAAAAGATGATGGGTTTGTCCAATCAGAGGCACAAATGATAGGCACCCTATAGCTGTTAGAAAGGAATCTCAAAGCCTGCAGTATATCCAATATGGCCCCATCCAACAATCAGCTTCATTTGACTGTATAAGGAACAGGCGGGTGACATAGCTGAGACTACATCCACATTTTAAACAGTGTATGGTTTTAGGTCAGCTAAAACACCATTTCTGTGTAAATAAGAGGCGGAAGCATAAGAATACCTTTGCATTTCATCCTAAAACCATTGTCGTGTAAACGGGGTCTTGAACTCTTGGTGTTGACCAGCAGGAAGAAGACTACTGTAAATATGTAGAGGGAACAGTGTCAGGAAGCTATTCCGAGAGATTTCTCGATTTAGTTGCCAGCAGTCAATTCTTTTGAGCTTCAGGTCTTTGTGTTTGGTGTTATACTTTTCAAATTGCATTCATTTCGATAACTCTGCCTGTTTTTCCCCCTCCCATACATTAGTCCTGATAGTTTTCCAAAACTGTCCACGCATTTTAATTTTTTTCAAGTGTAAACTCCCTCTTACTTTTCTCAGTACCTTTGACTAAAACATGCCATGCTCATGCTGTGTCTCAAGGTCTCATATTTACCTTCTGTCTTCGGGACAAAGTTTTTTTTTTTTCTTTGTACCCATTATGCAAGCCTTAATCTTTTATTTTGTATTTTCAGTCATTCTTTAAAACAAAGAGTAACTCATGCAATGATATGCCACATGTGATCAGCCTGTATGAAAATACTGTGATTTTTATCAAATGGATCAACATAAAAGTAAACAAAATAGAACCCCTTGTCAGACACCCTCCCTCCCGCTCCCCTCCAAAAGGATAAAAACTGTCCGTGAGGTGAAATCTGCGCGTCTTCTAAACTTGTAGGCAAGTTTATTTTAGCCGGACATGCGGCATGTTCAGCAATTCGGTGCTGCCAGCAGAGGGTGGAGACGCATGGCCACTGACCAGGCTACTGTTGGAGCCCCGGGATCCTGCCCCTGATCTGCTCCCTGTCCTCTGGAGCTCTAAGGAGTACTCAGGGGTTTCTGCAGTCCCCAGTGACAGGAAGTCAAATCCCTGCGTCTCCATTTCCCTGTCACTGATAAAGAGGTCCTCCTCCCCCCATCCGACTCCCCCACTCCTGTTTATATTAACCCCACCTCCCCCACCTCCCCCAGGGTCTTGGCTACTGCTGTGGAAGCCAATGGGGGAGTCACTGCTTGTACTCGGGCTCGGGGAGGAGAG
This sequence comes from Labroides dimidiatus, assembly GCA_030710495.1. Lineage (NCBI taxonomy): Eukaryota > Metazoa > Chordata > Actinopteri > Labriformes > Labridae > Labroides > Labroides dimidiatus. The sequence continues at coordinate 9,244,676 of CM061145.1, forward strand.
ACTGTGGCTGTGATGGGCCTCCTGGACACCTCCTGCTGGCTGCATCAGGTCCTGCACTGACATGGATTTGCCCAGACTACGGTCCTTCTTATTGGGGCCCGAGCAGCAGCCCAGGGCTGGCGGCACCAGTGGCTGTCCACTTCGGCTTGGAGGGGGAGGCGGTGGAAGTCTTGCCAGAAGAGGAAAGCCTCCATCTGCTACTCCTCCACCACCACTGCTGCTCAGACTGTTTGGGGTGAGGAGCGGTGAAGAGCTCCCCACAGCCTCCTCTGTGCCACTCTCAGGGGTGGTGGCTTGGGCCTGGCTGTGGTGATGGTGGGGGTAATGTGGATGATGATGGTGGTGGTGGTGATGGTGTGGTAGGGGGGATGGGCTGAAAGGGGAGGATGCGAGGTTAGAAGGGGGTGTTGAAGAGGATGCGTTCAGATTGAGGTTGAGCTCACTGGGTGGTGCAAGGATTAGATGGAGTCCTCCTTTGGAGAGGTGAGGGTTGGTGGAGGAGCGTGTGACGCAGCCACTTGAGGGAGGCGCTCCACTGCTGCTAACCTGGGTGGAGCAGGAGAGGTCCTTGCTGAAGACGGAGGAGTGGTAGTCAGAGGTTTGGTCCAGTTCGAACAGGGGCAGAGAGGAGAGGGTAAGGGCTGACGAGGACCCTTTACGAAGAACCTGACGATAGATGTCAAGTAGCGAGTCCAGCTTTGACTCAATTGACTGGACCTGAGAGGAGACAAGGAGGGCATATAGAAACAAAGAAAGGTCAAAAAACATGAGGAAGAAAGGTTTCAGTTAATCTGAACCCTTATCTCTGCAGATACTCTCAGCTTTTAGGTTGTTTTCTCTCCTGTCCTATCGATCCCTCCACTGTTTGTAAACAGTTACGGCTGCATGCGCATTTGGCAACGGAAGTGCTGCACAATACAATAGCTGGTCAAGCGATGTGAGGGTGTTAACCATCAAAAAATGTTTTTTTCTTATCTAAACATCACCGATTTGACACATGGTAAACGACTCCCAAGTTCATGGAAAATCAGAGAGTGGATGGAAAACATCAGCAAGTGGACAGACATTCAGTGGACAGACGGTTTTAATGGAGGAATCCAGCGTGTACTCAGAGAGGAGTTTGAACACACAGTCACTCCATGCTTATGACTGCATTATCTGTTGACTCTGAGCAGACTGTGAAATATAAAGACATGAACTGTGTCAATAAAGCAGAAACCCTCCCAAACCAAAAAGAGCTCACAGAGAGCTGAGTCTGAGACCTGGGTCACAATAAAGGATCCAGAAAACCAGGTCCAGACAGAGAACTGCTCCAAATCTATCAGAATATGAATGCTTTGATATTTTCAGATTACTAATCAGACTGCTTCATAGTTTGATAATATACCGTAGTTTAACGTTGAACTTCAAATCTGTTTCTGTTCATCATCATTTATAGCTTCACTTATTATTTCCTCTCCATAGTGAGTCCATATTTGGCCAGAACCTCGGCTCCAAACCAACTTTTTCATCAAACACTCAAAGTAAAAACTGGATTTAGAAGATCAGCAGTTAATATTGATTATTGGTGCTCAAACCTGCTTAACTGAGGTTGGATAAAGAAGACACATTTAATAACACAGCTGCAGACGGCGCTGGTGTTTCAGTGTAAAGTGTGACCCTGTTAACTGGAGACTCTCAGCCGACAATCACTGACATGTTCAGCTGAGAGTCTCCAGTTAGCACGGTAACTCTTTACTCCAAAACACCGGTTGCTCTGTAACACTCAGAACTCGATAGATGTTGACTCCATGGTGTAGTATCATTTCCGACAACCAACCACAGAACAACCAGACATTTTTATGCAACAGTACGAATTTAGAGTTTAAAGAATGCCAACTCGTCTGAATGAATGGAGCTAAATGCTGCTTCCATTGCCAAAATGCTTGTGTATCTCTATGTTGACTCCTAACGGGTCTTTGCCTTATTGCTCTTCTAGATTCCCCGCAATTTCTTTTAATCTCTGAAACTCATGAATGGAGCTTTGAAGTGACAGTAAAACTTTAGAAAACCCCAGTTTATTAATATATTTTTTTCCAATGGTCAAAATGTGTTAGTTAAACATGTAGAATTTTTTGTCTAGAATTAAGAGGTGCGAAGAGATCGTTGAGTGTTTTTGTAATACTCAAGTTGGCCAGCAGAGGCTGATGAAAGCATTCATGTTTCAACATGGGTGAGTTTGAATCTTCTGATACACTTCTAACATACAGCGCTTTAAAAATGTATTAGACCATCACCCAGTGTGAGGTTTTTGCCACGGCTGCCCTAAATTATCATGTTGCTGATGATCAAAACACTTGTTATGTTTCTGTGATGGTTAAATCACCAGGATGTGCAAGCTCTTTAATCAAAATGATATATTTCATGCTAAAATATGTATTTTTTGTTGTTATGTAATGAATTCTCAAATGCTGTTTTAGAATAAAAGTAGAAAAAAGAAAAACACATTACTATTTTTTGATTGTCAAATTACAGTTATTTGTCAAATTACAGTTATTTGCTTTCATTCCTGAACAGAAAAAAAAGGTTTTAGGTTGTTTTTTTTTTGGTTTTTTTTTTTGGTTATTTTTGATTAATCTCTGACTTCTCAGAGAATTCTACCTTTCTGGTTTAGGTTTGAGAATAAGAAACATAAAATTAGTTTGAAACTCCTCACTCCTGTTCATAACAGTGAAGCGAAGGAAAATCTCTGAACAACAAAGGGTCAGGGTGAACGCACCTCATGATGCTGGCTGGTTTACTTTGTTTTATAGAAGTCGTGTGAGATATCTCACATGACTGTAATTTATTTTTGTTGGTCTTCATTTTGCTGTGCAGCCTTAGAACATTAATTAGAAGTTAAGGTAAAAAAAAATGTCTGTTCCAAAAGCAAGTTCATGTAGAGGTAATATACAGTACACTGGTTCCCTTTCACAGACACATAACTGTTTATTACACTACACTGCATTATAGTCAAGCGGCTGCTTGAGGCCTGCTCCAGAAACACATGAAGTCACAAACACACCAAGCAAAAAAAAAAAGCCATTTTCACGGCCGAAATAAGTATGTCTACAGCCTGGTACAAAAGAAATGTCTTCAGTCTGAATCGTTAATTTTGCTAAAGGCACGCACTGTACGGGGGATGAATTTTTTTTCTAACTCTGCAGTTTAGGAGATATTGAGATTGCAAGTTCACCCAATCAGAGGCACAGCTCAGCTCACATGACTGACAGGCGCTCTATAGCTGTTAGTGTGGACACTCAAAGCCTGCCTCATTTCCAGCCAGCCAATTTGCTTCGCAACTCCTGCTGTGTCCCAAATGGCGGACTTCTGTATTTACACTGTGTGAAAATACGCAGTGCACTTTGATTTCTCGGCTGGTGCACTCAAAACAGGCAAAAAGACACTCCTCATGCTTAACGGTCGCCATCTTGGCTACATAGACGAAGGGGTGGGAAGGATCAAACGATGGTTAATGGATGTAATCAATGGATAGCAGCAGAACACCTGTGAACGGTTGTGAAATGTGATCATAGTTTTTGTTTAGTTTGAAGCTGCATTGTTTGATTTGGGACACACTGCCCCGAAAGATTTACTGCACTGTCAGTTAGTTCGGAGTGCACGCAGTGCACTCCATGGAAGCGTACCTACTAAAGTATGCGATTTGGGACACAGCTTAAGTTTCGGAATCAGACAGTCGACTACATCCATTTATTATACAGTCTATGTTAACAATAAAGCAAAATACAGACCTGCCGCTCCACTTTACACACCCGACCAAGCATGCTCATGTCCTCTAAAATATCTCCATCAGACAGCAGCTTCTCCCGAATCTTCTTATCCAGAGGGATCTGACCTCTACCAAGGATTTGGTCCACTCTGCAACACAAACACACACACGCAGCACACACCACACCAGCATACAAACGCACACAAAAGCACATGCAAACACAAAGAGACATTAAAGAAAGGAAGAACAGAAAGTGACAGAGAAGAGATCAATGAAGCAGCACACAGAGAGGAGGGAAACTTCAAACTGAAACAATAACAGATTGTTGTGAGTTTAGTAGACAAAGACATAAGTAGACAAAGACAGGTTTTCATCTCCTCACTGGAGGTTTGAGAAACATTATCCACCTTTAAGGATGGGATCTGTGTCAAAACTTTTCTGAGAATAAGTGAGAATGAACATCTGATTGTTGTAATGTTGCTCAATCCAGTGAGTTTCAAAAGAGTGTGGTCAATGAAGACTTTTCTTAAAGGAGAACTCCAGTTTTTCTTTTTTTTTTTTTTAACTTTGGCCAAATTGTCCAGAAACACTCTTGTTAACCTCCCCAAATAAAAAACAGGTATAAAGACTGCTAGGACACATCTTAGGCACCAGTTTAAGGTTACAGATCAGCCACTTAAAATGATTGTTTTATAACTCAAGAGGCTCAAATCTTTATTCAAAATGTCTCAACACAAAGTGTTGCTCTATAAAAAAGCACAATAGTAGGATTTTTTTTTTTTAATTCTGATAACAGTTAGTTTGTCTGTCTTGTTGATGTTGACAACCCTTTCCAACAAAAGACTGACAACAAAGACAAACGCAAACGTAGGAACCTGAAATAACAATTTGAACCTCTCAGTTCCAAAAACAAATCCACACACCTTTGTCTGGTGCAGCAGAGGTTTACATTGCAGCCGTTACAGGATGTCTTGTAGGAATCAAAGGTTTGTCCTTCATATCTGTCAGTTGGTTCCCAATAAATTTAGAAATATGGTTGAAGTTAGAAAAATGACTGGATCTCCTCTAAGTGAGCAGGGTTTGGTTGATCAGAGGTTAAATCAAGGCAGTGCCATGCAGTTATATTACAAACATTTTGGATCAATAAAAATAGATCCTCAACTCTGAACTGGGCTCATGGTGTTGTGAAAGGAGTAATTTGAGGAGCACCCAAAGTGTTTTGACTTCCCCCTCTGTCCAGATGAATCCCAGCTTTGACTGACTTGGTTTAATAACTTCTAAACAATGGACTTCTTTGAGCCTGATAGTGTGAATGTGTTTCTGTCGACTCCCAGTGTTCCAGTTTAAAGAGTGATCCTGTAAACTGGAGACCTTCAGCTGAACGTGTCAGTGGATGTCCAGTTCACAACAGCTGTTGAAACACAGAAGGAGTCCTCGTGAATGCATCCTAGTTTAGCTTTATAAATGTAAATATGTGTCAAACCTCCTCACCAGAGAAATATTTTTTTTGCGGGTACACAACTGGTATTTTTCCTTTCAAGGGTCAACAAAAGGCTAACTTGCAGTGCTTTACATAACATGTTGGCCTGTCCTCTCCTTCTATGGTGACATTTTTGCTGATGGATTACCACCCTCTACTGGTCTGACAGTGTGTTGCAAGTACTCTTATATTCTTTTCTCCATAAAGTGGGGTACACACATCAGGATTTTCTAAATCTGAAGAGATGTTTTATCTGTTAGAGAGCCCACACATGAAGATCAAAAATCAGGTGTTTAACAGTTTTGATCGTACTGTGTGTGGTGTGCACCAACAAAGCTCAACATCTCTCGCCACACATAATGACTGCTTCACCACCAATCTAGAATCTAGTCCTCCAAGACAGAAATCTTGCATGACCTTACAATCTTACAAAAACATAGACAAAGAAACATAGCAACAGATAGCAACAACCGGTAAACACAAAACACAACATGGAAGAGGATACAGGAGAGGGAATGATGGTGGTCATGGGACTACTTTTAACGGAAAATTCCTGAACCAAAAAAAGACAACACTGTGGAAAAAATCCCGGAGACGGCAGGAACACAGACTTTCCTCCCAAGCTTCCTGTGTCAGGTCAGCCATACTTGATTTGTTTACGTCCCTCTGTCAGCTCGCTCCCTGACTGGCTTCATTCCATTCTAGGTCACAATTCACAGAGTCATGACTCGGGAGTCATCGGCTTTCCCATCACATTTGAAGATTTTTGGTCGTAAATACTGATCAGGTTTTATGTTTACAATTAATGGCCCAGACCCCTTTCAAAGCCGATTAGCAAGACAAATTCACTCTTAACACACCTCAGACTACAGGATAATCTGATAGAATAATCCTATAAAACAGAAGATAATCAGGCGTTTGCTGTCCTCGGTCGGGAAGGAGGAAAGATCGAACAAAAACAGCCCGAAACTCTTCATGTGTGTACCCCGCTTTAGTCGCTTACCTGATTTACTTAATCTACCTGGGTCTTTGGCTCATGGTGGAAATGCAGAGAAATAATGGGTCACAGGAACCATGTAGTTCTGTGTCCTGCCAGTGTGTGTGTGTGTGTGTGTAAATGTAATTCATCATACACAGTCACCATGAGGTTCTCTGTGAGTTTTGCTCATGGACTGTATTTTACTTCATTTAAGAAACATAGATTTAAGCTTCTCTGTACGTATCAAGGAACTGTGTCTGCTTCCAGTATACAGTCTAAGGTTTATCATCAGATAGGCAAAGCACATGCTTAGAATCAGAGTCAGTATATTGAAGAGCTTTGTTAGTCTTTGGTTAGAAGGACGGTTCACTCCAAGAGAGAAGTGTGTTATTTAAAAAAAGCAGGGCGTGAAAGACATGCTTTGAAAAAAGGTTTCATTTCATTTTAAAATCAGTCAATTCAAGAAGCTTTTTCTGCCATCCGTCTTTTCCCAGATTTTTGGGGTAAAATCTCCTCACTGAACGACTGAGCTTAAAGGAAATGAAACTGTTTAATCATTTCAGAGAAGTGGGGGCTATTCTGACCCCTGTGTGGAGTTCTTTCTGCCCTGGCTGTAATAAACAGGCAGGGAGGGGGTGGAAAAGGTCTTGGCTCGGCTGCTCAGGGTCTGTGGGCCTACTATCATGTCCAGCCTGTGAGGGAAGCACAGAAAACACAGGCACGCAGAGGAACACGTGCATACACACACATCAATACAAAACACCAAAATGCAAAGATCCATGTGACACAGGTATACCAAAACATGCATAGGGTTAAAGTAAACATGTACAAACATGTACACAGAGCGATACAGATGAGTTACAGAATGGTCAAACAGCTTTGGGTTGAAGGAGCGTGGCTGAAAAATGACGTACGTACCTGGTCTGAAGGCTCTTAATACGACATAACATGTCCAGGTGACCTGCAGAATACTGCTCGATCACATCTTTGACATCATAAGGACGCAAGGTTTCCTTAAATTTCTTCTTTGCCACATGGAACTTCATTATCCTGTACAGAAAGAGTAACTGTTGTTCTTAAACATGCCACAAGAGGGAGCTCTCATACAGCCAGCACACAGTAATATCAGCTACTCTCTGAAGCAGCTGGAGCATCCAGAAAGTCTGCAAAGCACTTCACTTTTTCCACTTTTTGTTCTGTTACAACCCCCTTTTTAAAATGGAATAAATTCATTTTTTTTACCTCAAAATTCTACACACAACACCTCAAAATGTAGCTCATGTTCATCCTGTTGCCTCTGATCCTCCTTGAGATGTTCCTGCAGCTTCATGTGAGTCCACCTGTGGTAAATTCAGCTGACTGGACCTGACTTGGAAAGGCTCACACCTGTCTGTATAAGGTCTAACAGCTAACAGTGTATGTCAGAGCACAAACCAAGCATGAAGTCAAAGGAACTGTCTGTAGACCTCAGAGACAGGATTGTCTCCAGACACAAATCTAGATCCAGGGTCCAGAAACATTTCAGAAGGTCCCACTGATCTCAGTGGACTCCATCATCTGTGAATGGAAGAAGTTCAGAACCACCAGGACTCTTCCAGAGCTGGACGCCCATCTAAACTGAGCCATCAGGAGAGAAGAGCCTTAGTCAGGGAGGGGACCAAGAACCGATGGTCACTCTGTCAGAGCTCTAGTGGTCCTCTGTAGAGAGAGGAGAACCTCCCAGAAGGACAACCATCTCTGCAGCAATCCACCAATCAGGCCAATGTCTCTGGGGAGATCTGAAAATGTCTGACGCTCCCCATCTTAGCTGATGGAGCCTGAGAGGTGCTGCAAAGAGGAATGGACTGAACTGCTCAAAGAGAGGTGAGCCAAGCTCGAGGGCATCAGATTCAAAAAGACTTGACATATTCCAGATGCACTGTGCACAGCCAATGAAAACATCTCCCTTAATCTCGCCTTGATTTGAAATGTGCTGAAATAAATGATAAATGGTCCAGTACCTGTAGAGCATTTTTGTAGTCTCTTTCAGCCATCCACACCACATTCACACACTAATGGTAGAGACTTCTATTAAAGGGAACTGTCAGTTAACACATTTATACCCATCCACACACCACTGATCAACAATGGGAGCAATTTGGGGTTCAGTGTCATGCTCAAGGACACTTTGACACATCCCTGAATTATATTCAAGGGACAATGTTTCACTACAGAGAAGCACAAAGAGAAAAACACCGTACTTTCACTTTATTAGCAGAGAGAAAACATCCAGTCAGCTTGCAGACACGTATTTGGTCTGTGAGGTTGTCAAAGTATCACTCTGGAAAAGCAGCTCTGTGAATTTTTGTTTTGTTGTCTCAAAGACAGAATTTCTTAGTCCTTGAATCAAAGATAGGGAGGGATTGGCTAGCAAAGATAATAACAAAACTGAGTCTTATCGTGAGTGGAAGTTACACCGTGAAGCAACAGGCTGATATCAGTTTTGTCAGTACTCTCCTGGACTTGAGATAAATTTGAAAGAAGTCCCCTTCCCATCTAACAGCACTTACTCTTACTGCACTGCTTAGTGCCTCATGCACATATTACTGCATATGAATTTAATATAAAACAATTATCCATCTGCGAGTAGGAGAACAGAGAGTGAGAGGAAAATGCACAGTAAGATGGTAACTGCAGTAGATAATGACTGAATGTAATAATACATGATTGCCTGCTGTTAGTCTATCTTATGGGGGCGAGACAATGAACAACACATCTTCTACCAGCACTGTATTATGGTGCTTAGCTATAGAGCAGCCTTGTGTGTACAGCCATCAGCTAAGATTCATAGAAAACATAAACTATGATGGTTTTGATGTTTTTATTTATTATACCAAAGTAAAGCTGAAGCATTGTTTTAACCCTGTAAAGCCCAGCATAGCCCCAGTGCTACAATTTGCATGTTCTTTTTTTTTCTTTTGGCGGTAGATTTGAAACCAGATAAGATAGACTAGTCTTTCTTTTTGCATATAAAACCTGGAGAGTTACATGAACATTTCACACATTCAACATGTCTTAGAGTGCATTATCATTGCAGCAATGGGTTTGTAAAAATACACAACAAAGCGCACATACCAAAAACCTCTCCAAAAAATCTTCTTTCTTTCTTTCTTTCTTTCTTTCTTTCTTTCTTTCTTTCTTTCTTTCTTTCTTTCTTTCTTTCTTTCTAGCAATTTATTAAAGTAGTTAAGACATAAGTCGGACCATATTATTAAAACTTGGGATACTGATGTAAAACAAAAATACTCAAAAAAAATGCACTACAGTATTTATAAATGTAAGAATATTTCCTGGCAGACTTGCACAATGGTTGGCCTTAAAGGGTTAACCAACTTCCTGTTACAGTAATATTTAAAGCAGTGAACTCTGACAGTAAAACTAGAAGACTCACTCCAGCTTGAAAAAAAGTGGAGTGATCTTAAAGCTACTGTCAGGAACTTTCTGTCTTTCTGCTTGTGTTGGTTTTAGCACCCCCCTGTTACTAGTTACTAGGATGACAAATTCCAATATAGAAATGGTTAATGTTGTTGCTGATTGATTTCTCTGTTTAAGCAGGTCATTAATAGGCATAACTTTTAATTTTAGTCTGTTTATCAAACAGCTTAAAACTCCCCACAGGAGCTTTAACCACCGAACTGGAGTGTTTTTTGTATTGATGCAGAGGTTATTTCTGTTGCCTCACAGAAAGACGGTTCCTGGTTTGAACCCCTGGCTGAGCAGGAGCCTGTCTGTGTGTATTTTCATGATCTCTGCTTGCATCCTTTCTCTGTGTTAATTGCTCACTCTAAATTGTACGTAGAGATGAGTGTTGGATGGTTGTTGTCCGGATGATATACTACAGGCTTCACCCAGCCTTTCGCTGATCAACAGGGTAATTTTAGATTGAGGGCCCAGAAATGATTCAGACCCCAAAAATAGCGGTGCTGGAGAACAGTGACATCCTGCTGTGGGATAGGCTTATCCAAAAACAGAAAAAACAAACAAACAAAACAAAAAAGAAAAACCCAGATGCTTAATTTAGCTGATGTATAGAAAGTTAGACCACATTTGTGTACATGTTGCTGCATTCCCCAAATCAATTCTTCCACCACCAATCTGATGTAATCCTGGCTTAGCCACCTCGGGGGTCTTGTGGCAAAAAAGAAACATGGGAAAACAGATCTAACATTTCCTGTATATAAAAGTTCATCCCAGTTTTGTTTATATTATTACAGAATTGGATGAAATATGAAATTGTAAACAGTTCTTGATTTTGGAAATGCATTTGGCGACCCCTCTACCAGCGTTTCAGGGTCCCAACCTCAACTTTGGATGGATCTTTTCTGTCTGTCCTACAAAATGGTCCTCAAATTCTCTCTGTTAAATTAGTCCGCAGGGAGTGAAGAGTGTGTCATTGTGACATGATCTCTTTACAAAGCTCTGTACTGTTAATGCTCAAGCTAATGACATTTCCTGTATCTCATCTCTGTATCAGATCACACGAAGCAGAGATGGTCTAAAAATAAACAGAGAATAGATCTTCCAGAACATCTTAATACACACAGTGAATCAGCAGTGCTATTAGAAGGCAGGGTGTAAGCTGCGTTTGTTTGCATGCTGCCTCGACGGCAGGAGAACACAGCATTAGTTTGATGAAGGAGGAAGTCTCATTTCCTCCAGCTCACCTGACGGCTCTGATGACAGATCTGACTGAGGGCAGCAGGTCCTCGACTGAGATTTCACAGTGACAGCCCTTCTCATCAACGCCATCCTCGACGGCAATGTTAGAGTCCGCTGCTGGGGAGAGGACACGGAGATTAGCAATTAGTCAATGTTTACTGACGTGATGGGCTACAGCTCCTCACAGTGAGATCATTTTTGACCATTTTCTGGTCAAAAATCACATCACTAAATCTGAAGCTGGTACAGTTTGGCAGACAGTTGCTTGTGCGTAATGAGCTTTTATGTGGAGTCATGTTGAAACCCATCTGTTGAAAGATAGTCACATAGTCAAAAATATGTAGCTACTTAGCAGCTTATTGCACCACTTTTTCATGAGCTAGTAGTCGTCTTGTCATTCGTTTAGCACATGTTGTGAAGCAGTTGGTGGATACCAGCAGTCTGACAGATATTGATAGCTGTTATGTTCTGCCATCTGAAAGATGATGGAGACAAAAAAATGGACCTCTGAGGATCCATAAGTGAGGACGTACATACAGCTCTTGACTTAGTCATGAAGAGGATACACTTAGTGAACGGTTATGGCCGCACAAACATTTTTAGCAGCAGAAGTACTGCAGCGTTCAATGGTTAGTCAAGCTATACAGGAAGTTCACCACCAAAAATTAGATTTTTTTACCAAAATAACTCAATTTAACAAATGTAAACGACTCCCAGCTTTGTGCGAAATCAGTGAGTGGATGAAAGACATCAACAAGCGGACAGATACTCAGAGTGTAGTGGCAGATTCCTCCCAAACAGTTTTTAAAAGCCACCTGATGGAACAAGCTTAAATGATGTCTTGATGCATGTCCACTTACATTATTAAAATAAATCCATTTTGCAGTTTTGACAGTGAGGATTCCATGATTCAAAGTACTTTTTTACCAACTCGACCCAAAAACAAACGAAATATTCAAAAGATTCAACCTCAGATCCACATTTTATGGCCGAAAAAAAATTCTGCATGCAGCTTGTTTCAACCTGGGGGAAACAAAAAGAATGACTAATAATAAAAATAACTCCACACATGACCAATGTGTTCCATACAGGAAAAGATGAATCTATGAATTAACATCAGTTACCATCCTTTTAAATCAATATATTTACATAAATTTAATTCTTATAAATAATCATAAACTAAAAGTTTTGATTAGTTTACTTGAATAAAAAAAAATCAAATAAATTTGAAATGGCTTCTACACAGAGGACAGATGGTTTTTTTTTTTTTTTTTTGTTATTTTTTTAGTGTAGAAATCAAGCATATTGACCAGAGAGGAGTGAAACACCCAACTCACTCAATGCTTATGATTGCTTATCTGTGGATATTTACAGGCTTCAAAACATAAACGTTTCAATAAAGCAGAAACTCCCAAAACCGAAGAGGAGCTCAAAAGTAATGGTTTTACATTTTAAGCATTGTTTTTTGATTGATTGATTGATTGATTGATTGATTGATTGATTGATTGATTGATTGCTGTCATCTATGAAACTGTTGCAAAGATACGGACGGAACATCCAAAGGATCTCATAATAATATCAGGAGACTTCAATCATGTTACCCTCTCTTCCAACCTGACTAGATTTACACAGAGCAGCTGCTTCGCCACCAAAGGGCGGGTCAGATCGTGGCCTAGTTTTCCTGTAGACCTGTTCTGACCCTGTGCTCTGAAGCAGCCTGCAACTACCCTCACAGTCAGGAAATGGACACCTGAGGCTGGTGAGGCTCTAAAGGACAACAGACTTTATTTAACGTTTTTGTTGTTGTTGTTGTTGTTATTGTTTGTTTGTTTGTTTTACGTAATTTTTATAAATTCATCCGCCAGACACCTGAATCTCCCTTTGGGGATTGATAAAATGTATTCTATTCTATTCTATTCTATTCTATTCTATTCTATTCTATTCTAGTCTAGTCTAGTCTAGTCTAGTCTAGTCTAGTCTAGTCTATTTGAATAGTTAATAATTTGATTACAGTGTAGTTATACTCTGAATGCAAATAATGATCCAAATGATAATCTTCCTTATCATAATCCTTTTGTTGCGTGTGTGTGTGTGTGTGTGTGTGTGTGTGTGTGTGTGTGTGTGTGTGTGTGTGTGTGTGTGTGTGTGTGTGTGTGTGTGTGTGTGTGTGTGCATTTTGCCCTCTGCTCTATACTCCTTCAGGTGATTGGGCTCACCAGCTGCTACGAGCAGGAGGGAGGAAGCCATTGGGAGCCAGTTGTTTTGCTTCAGCTGAAAGAGTGTGTTCAGGCTCCAACTTTGACGTTCCTCATTTTTGTTTTATTTAGTTAAGAGATTGGTTCATTAGTTTGGCTTTTATTTTGTTAGTGTTCTTGTTTTAATAGAAGCTTGTTTAACACTGTTCCTTAATTTTGTAGATAAATCATTTTCTGTTACTTCTGCTTAATTCCATTTTTCTTTTGTCCTGGGTTCAATTATTGTTACGCCCCTATTTCATACCCTAACTACCTTTGGGGTTGTGACACTTGTGACCAACTTTTTCATTACCAACACAAAGTAAAAACTTGTTTCAGAATTTAGCAGCAGGCAGCTGGTTAAATGAGGTTGGAATTTTTAAAGTTTTTTTTTTTTTTTTCTGGCTTTTTATGCCTTTAATTTGAGAGGACCAGAGAGTGGATAGAGTAGGAAAGAGGGTAAGAGTGGGGAGTGACATGCAGGAAAGTTGCCACAGGCCAGACTTGAACCCAGGCTGCCTACTTAAGGGCTTTTTGCCATATGAGGCATGACCTAGACCACTAGGTCATCTGCGCTCCATGAGTTTGGATTCTTAAGTCATGTCTAAAAGCTCACAGCCACAGATGTTGCTGGTGTTTCAAAGGAAAATGTGACCCTGTTAACTGGTGACTGTCAGCTGAGAGTACCTCTTGAAAATGCCTTTAGTTTGTCATTAACGACTTATCTGATGAGTTTATTTTTACATTATAACATTAAAGATTAAAAATAACTAAAAACTAGCTGCTAGGATGTTTTTTTCATTTGTCAACAGAGTGTGTTGATAATTTCTGATATGTTTGACAGAAGGTCTCCAGTTGGTACGGCTACTCTGAACTCCAAAACACCGGCTGCTCTGTTACGGTCGGAAATCAGTACAACTTGAGTCCACGGTGGAGAATTGTTTTTGACAACCAACCACGACAAACCAGATATTTTCATGCTGCTCACAGTTTAATTTAGAGATTAAAAAATGCTGACTCGTCTGAATGGATGGAGCTAAATGCTGCTCCAGTTGCAGAAATAGGTGAGCATCTTTATGATGATGTTGGTTGAACAGAGGTCCATAGAAGACAGTCCTAAGTTAGTACTGATGAGACAGCTCACTCAGGATCCATTTTCTTTTACCTCCTATGAAAAAACTGAGGTAGCTTGTGATGCTTCATGACCTGACCTGTTTCTCCAAATACCCATTCCCCACGTCACTCTTTCTTCTCACAGTGTCTCGTTGCATCCAAATGGTCAGGACTGACTCCAAGGAAATTAGATGATGACAAGTGAAGGCAATTCAAGATGCTTTGCTCTTTGATAGAGACAGAGTAAGAGTGACTCACCTCATGAAAATTGTAACTCTACTGGCTATCATTTGCTCCATTTAACAAAACATGGAATTGGAACCTCTTCCCTCCTTCAAAGTTAATCATAATGAGTAAGAAATGTTTCCTTTCCTCTAACCCAGGGGTCGGCAACCCAAAATGTTCAAAGAGCCATATTGGCCCAAAAAAACAAAAACTAAACCTGTCTGGAGCCACAAAAAATTAAAAGCCTTATATAAGCCTAATATGAAGGCAACATAGGCTGTCAGTATATTAGCTATATAAGCCTATTATTAAAATGACTAAGTAGGCTACAAATAAAAAATGAGCATTCATGATTAAATGTTTATTTTCCCGGCAGCACATCCTGGAGAGAATGACGCACCACGTGACTACTCTGCTGTACGATATTTGGTGCTTCAAGTTTAACTTCCATTACAATATTAATGTTTTATGTTTTGTTGCATTGATTAAATTATAGAAATACAAGTGTGGCGCCCTGAGGTATCATTGGGTTGAGCACCGCGGAATAGCAGAATAGCATCGGTGAATGGTTTCCCACGCTTTATTATCTCCCGGGCTGCAACAAATCTTGCAGCAGTAGTAGAGTTTGGAGATGCAATCCACTTCTTGAAACTATTTTTACGGTCCTCTAATTTTACTGCAATTGCACTTTTTCTCTCAGTCCCAACTGGGTGCTTGGCTGCAAATATAGCATGTTTTACCTGGAAATGTCGCTCCAAATTGCCCTTCTTGTTATTTGACAACTTCTCATTGCAAATCAAACATGCAGGCAATCCTTCAGCATTGGCAATGAAAGCAAACGATTCTGTCCATTCTTCTTTTAATCTTCTGTTCTCAACAGCAATCGTTCTCTTTTTCCCTTCCCATTGCCCGTGACACACCCTCGTTTGTTTACAACAGCCACCTGTACTGTGTGTCGCAGGCTATGACGCAATTCTGCTATTTGGTGCAATTCTGAAATTCAGTATTTATTGCATTAATTTTTACAGCATAAGGATATTTGTGTCAGCCCCCCCCCCCCCCCCCTAAAGAAACCATATTAAAACAACAACAACAACAAAATATCATTTTTTTTCCATTTTCACACATTTTTGAAAAAGCTCCAGGGAGCCACAAGGGGAGTGCTAAAGAGCCGCATGCGGCTCCGGAGCCGCGGGTTGCCGACCCCTGCTCTAACCTCTCAGCCAGCCAACATGGCAGAGACAGAATGATCAGATGGAGTGTGGCTAAGAAGAAATTCAGTTCAGTTCTGGAGCAACTGGTTATTGGATCATCTCCACCAGAAGACCTTGGCTAACACGTCACCCATACTCCTGCCTAAACTCAGCACCCCTCCTTCCATCAATCCATCAGTCTAACTACACACTCATGACTGGCTGTGACCCAAGAGGGCCTGCCAGGGTAACAGGGCCAAGCCAAAGGAAGGAAGTGCTAATGACCACAAATGTTCATCCTGTCAGCTGTCAGAGATGTGAGCACAACCAGTTCTGGTGAGCTGAGTCACTCACCAAAACACTTCAGTTCAGTCCATGGAATCAAACCTGGGGGCTGAATGATCTCAAGACTGGAATCAAAGAAGAAATCAGACTCCATTGTTGCCGTTTTCTTGTTAACTTTGGTCAGAGTTTGTAGTTGGTAACTAGGTATGTAGCCTGTAGGTGCTTTTCACCCAGAGGTCTAGAAACCGTTAGTTCCTGGTGCATTCGCAGAAACTGTATGGTTGCCATTGTTGTTGAGTGTTAAAAAACAAGCCCTTTATATGACGACTTTCAGCAGGATGCATCCTTCTCAAACGGATTAAGATCATCATTAAATACTCATCTGATTATGATATTTAGACACATATATGAAACCAAACTTGGGTGCATTCCTGAGGACTTCTTCTGTCTTTCAGCAGCTGTTGTAAACTGGATATCCACAGACAAGACCAGCTAAAGGTCTCAAGTTTACAGGGCTGCTCTTTAAAATGGAACACTTGGAGCTGACAGAGACACATTCACACTATTAGTCTCTTAAAGAGACCATTGTTTAGGAGCTATTAAACCAAGTCAATCACAGCTGGGGGTCAATTAATGAAATCCACATAGCTCCATAAATAGTCCTTAGTTCCTGTTAAAAGTTCCTGTCTAAAAGCACATTAAGATTAGCTTAAGTGGGGTACACACATGAAGATTTTCTAAATCTGAAGAGCTTGTTTTTTATCTGTTAGAGAGCCCACACATGAAGATAAAAATCGGGCACTGAACAGGTTTGATCGTACTGTGTGTGGTGTGCTCCGATAATCTCAACACAGCTCACCACAAACATAATGATTCTGTCCCACAACCGATCGAGAATCTGGACCTCCAAGACAGAAATCTCTAATGACCAAATGTGATCTACCAAAAATGTAGCAGAAGAAACATAACAACAAATTCACTCTTAACACACCTCAGACCACAGGATAATCTGATGGGACAATCTTTTAAGACAGATGATAATCAGGCATTTGCCATCTTTGGTCGGGAAGGAGGAAAGTCGGGACAAAAACAGCCCTGTACCCTTCTTAAATTCAACTATTCTGGGTTCTGGTTTTATTCATATTCCTGACATGTTGTGAACTTAAGTTTTTTTTTATAAATCACAAACAGCAAACAAACCTGTCTCATTAAAGCCTCAAGACTCTTTGTAGCAAAACGTTTGCACAGGTGTAGGTAGCCTACAACCCTTCTTCAAGTTCAACGGCTTCATCTTGGCACAATAACCAACCATTCAAGGAAGTTGTGTACCTAGAGTCTTCAAGGATAAAGTATGATTTTTGACATCAGGTCTGGTAGCTTTGGAGAAGCATTAAAACAGCTGCTCTGGTCTATAAATAAACAGATGAAGAGGACGCTGGGGGCAAACACCTCCAGGGAGTATGTTAGAGCCTTTATAAACTATCAGTCACTTAATACGAAAACATGGAAAAGAAAAGTTTTGGTTTTCCCTTAATCAAGGATAAGGTCAGTTCAAAGACTGTATAAAACATGTTCAGCACAACAGCTCCCCCGAAGTGAAGCCAAAACTTCTAGATCTCCCACAGTAACAGTCAAAAAGTGTGCTTAGCCTTTGTTACCATTGGGACAAAACTAGAAAACTAGAATGTAGGTAAATTAACATATTAAATGTAATTCCTGACAAAACATTTGTCCTTATCATTTCTGTCAAATCACTTTCTAAACTCTTGGTGTCAAAGGTATAAATAAAGTTGTTGTTAAAAAAAAAAAAAGAAGGCTGAATGATTGGTTGATCATCAGGAACAACAAGAGTCACTCACCATCAGTGGTGGAGCGCGACTGGCTCTTAAGGCGGAGTGAGGGTCTGAAGCGTGTTCGGTCGTTGAAGCTCCAGCTCTTCTGTACCTTGGCTGGACTGGTGCCCTCTGCTGCAGTTTCAGCCACTGGAGAGCGCCGGTCGTTCACCGAGGAGGTCTGCCTGTTCTTGATGCTCTGACCTCGCGGGCTTGCCAACCTCACCCGTTCTTTGAAGCTCAGCTTCTGACTGTGCAGCGACACAAGCAAACAGTGACGCAGATGGGAGTTTCAGTAAGGACAATGATGTTGCAAGGTGGAAAGACAGACAGGGAAATAATGATAACAGCTAATCACATTTGGGGGCAACAAAGTTAAAGGTCCACGCCAAACGACTTTTCTGATCACATTCTTACAGCAGTTATCATTCAGAAGTTTATCAACCTGTAGAACAGTGCACAGCTGCAAGGTAAGATGGAAAAAGCCAGCATGCATTGCAGTGGTGCAACAGGAGCCAAACAAAATGCAAGCACAACTTTGATGCATGATGCCTCATCTTTTTTATTTTATTCTTTTAGTTTTTATTTGTCAGTTTTAAATACATGTCTGCTATACTGTGACACTATAGTTAAACCATTAGTGTTTTTATTGTTGATGTGACATAATGTGATATAATGTTGATGTAAGGTGTCCCATAAGGTGAGGTTATGGATTAAAGTTGATAAAAATTACTTGTGGAAAGTCAAAAATAAAGTGCGAAGAGATGAAGATAAAGGAGAGGTTATAACTACATGCAAAGGCAGTGCAAAGCATCAGGCATGGCTTGTTTAAAGTGGTGCAATATGTTGGATTGACCATGTGTAACAGAGCATTGAGGGAAATATATATAGAAACTATAAGGAAAAATAATTGAGTGTAAGAGATGCTGGAATGATATTACCAGTTAATCTGCTGATTGTTAATGTTATGAGCAGGAAAACGTTTAAGAAAGGACATTTTATAGTTTATATAACACTTGTATTTCTGTCAAACCAACAGTTCGAAGACTTTTTGATCTGTTTCAGGATTTTAAAAAGCAGTGATATCTATTTACATCAGGTGCAGTGGCTGGATTTTCACCACTACAATCTTATCTAATATGATCTCTGACTTTAAAGGCACTGTGGGGAGTTTTCTGATGACCCCTGTGATTAAAGCCATACATTTTCCATGACGCAAATAGGGTTGCAAAATTCTGGGAATTTTCAGAGTTGGAAACTTCCCATGGAAATTTTCGTAAATTAACTGGAATTTTTCAGGAATTTATATCAACTACATTTACCTGGTCATACACATGTATGAATATCAAAGATTTTGGTTTGTTATAAGCAGATGCAATATTTTTAAATGATACCATTAATGAATTTTTCCAAACTTTGTCTGACTGTCATGAATACAGGCATAAATACTTGACATAAGCAAACTAATGTGTTTTTAGAACTGTAGAATTGTGATGATTTCAAATATTGCTAAACAATAGACAATTAGCCAAATAAGCAGTCCCATATCCAGCATTTACTGACAAATAAACAGATATGTAAATGAAAGCTGGTATTCATAAACTAAGCTAGATAGCTAGAATCCTAGGCTATGTATTTAACTTAAGAACAGTAACTGACAGAACATTGTTTTACAAGCTAGCTAAGTTAGTGAAGCCAACATAATTCATTGCAAGTTTCACAAAATTAAGTTTCCTAGCTATGTTAAAATATGTTTATTTACCAATGTTTGCTCACTACGATGTAAATTACTTACATCTGTTAGTTGGTGGTCTAAGCTGGCTAAGCTAACAGAAAACTGGCTAGCTAACTGACTAGCAAGCCTCTAAAAATATTCACATTTTGATGAGCATTTTGTTAGTTTAACTTAAATGTGTCCATTACTTAAAGTTAAACAATGCCATCATTTATATTTACCTCAGAACTATCATCAAAACTTAATTTAACAGGACTTTTAGAGCCCAAATCCAGGAATGTGGTCTCAATGGATATGCTGTATGCTCCTGAAGCAGTGAGTGATGATGATGTACTTGGAATTGTTTGCACATGTGATTCATGGACACAGCTGAATTTTTATTAAATTGTGTTGTTTCAAACAAGATCGTTATTGAAAACCTGATTTAAGTCGATAACAAGAAAAAAATCTTAAATTTCTGTGTCCAATTTTCCATGGAGATTTTCAGGAAAGCCAGGGCTTTTGCTAAAGCACACTTTGGTTGTTTAAGAAAACAAATAAACACACCCCACATTTCTTTTTTTTTTGGGGAACTTTTTGCAAAATACAGAGTGAAGAGGTCAACATGATTTGTAGCTTTGTCAAATCATTAACTGTAACTGTGACATCTAAATTCTGATTTATTATCATTAGTTAGCCAAAAAAAGGTACTTGCATATAGCTTGCAAAGCCCTGGTTGTAGTTTTTTCAATCTAAAAAAAAAAAAAAAAAAAAACTTCAAAAGAAAATGTTTGTCCTCTTCAAATCCTGCTTCAGTATCAGATAGGACAAAACACTGTCAAAAGTAAATTATCTAAAGAAAAAAGATATTTCTGCTTGCTAGCCTACTCCTCACTGTTAAACATGACCATCAGAGTGAAAACATTGACTTATGTCACTGAGGGCTCATTACTGACCGAGTAGTTTACATATATGTACCAGTTTAAAGTGTCAACCTTTGAAAAGTGAAACTATTTTCCAACCAGTTAAAAACTCCTCACAGTGCCTTTAAAGAAACTTTGTCCATGGGATGTTTTGACATAAAATCAATTAATTAACCAGACTTATCTCTGGACTGATGATGTGTTGGCTCATGGTGTCTGTGTGTGAGTTTCATCAGTGGCAGAAGAGAGAGCACCATAAAGCTTGAAGTATTTGATTTGGGAAGTGAAGCTTGATTTCTAATATAGATGCAACACCAGGAGCTGTTTGAAGAAAGAGGAGTACTTTTTTTTTTTACGATGTCTCAGTAAAAAACTAATAATTTCAGTAGATGTTCTGCAGGTACTGAAACCTTGTTGGAATATTCTGAACAAATGCAGTCAAAACCAAAGTCACAACAGGCAGAAGTAGCGCATTGCTCAGGCAAAGATCAAACAAAGGCAGGTAGGTTTTTTTTTTTTTTTTTTTTTTTTTACTATAAAGGTGACTGATGTCTCCCTGAAATAACTCTGCAGCCTCTCTGCCTCCTACAGATACTCATGCACCAAGAATTAGTCAGCATTCCCATATAGAGGCGTCACGTAACCGCAGCAGAAATGCTGTGTATACCTATGTTTCCGAGTCGTACGCCTCCTCAGTAGCTTCTGTTTATTACTAAGAGTTTTACTAAAGAAAAACAAAAAACAAAAACCAAGAGCAGATAGACAGATGGTGATGTGTTACATGATGCAGAACCAGAGGAGGGAAAATATTTACATGATGTCTTCTGAGGCAAAACATTAAACTTTCCTTCTTACTGGATTTAAGTTTTATAACCAAAGTTAACGTTTAAGATCCTCTCAAGTCAAGGGCGCTAGATGGCACAGGTGGTGGACCAGGTGTACTGAGGCTACAGTCCTCAATGCACTTGTGGGATCCGTTCCTGATATGATTTATTGCACGTAATGTTCTCAAAACCTTTACATCCTGATCCAAAGACTATACAGACAAAATGTTGAATACAAATTAAAATTTCATCAAGTATTGCTGAAAAACAAACTGTATTGATCCAAACTGAGTGCAAAGACATTAGTTTTGCTTATTACCCAGCTGTGTTAAATACTTGTTTCTGGTTGGTTAAATCCAAAGACAACAGTTATTAATCAATTTAATTTGATTTGTAATTTTGTCTTATTTTAATAAAATTCTCATTAGACTTAATATGAGCCACCTTCACCTGACAAAATGAGAAAATATCTTATTTCAAGATATTAAATACAAAAATGACACCTTAATTACTGTCCACGATTAAAATAAAGATGTAGTTTAAATGTAGTTGGCAGATTTTTTGCTACTCTTTAAGAGCAATTCAGGCATCATTTTTGCCTTTAATATCCTGAATTCAGACAATTTTCAACTTTTCAGTTCTTTCAGTTTTTCTAGTGTGCCCAAAACGGCCTGATCACACCAGTCAAATAATCTACACCCCAACCCCGACACTCTGGTTGAAGAATGAGGCCCCGTTATACAATAGCGGTATTAGGATAAAACACAAAAATATTGTTGCCTCTTGTTTACACAGAAACACCAATTTAGCCAACCAAAAATAACAAAATGTGCATCTGTTGCTCCACCCCTGCACTCAGATAAGACTCATGTAATAGATACGCCAGATAATCAGCCCACCTCTCCTTTGGCGGTAGACTACATCTCTGCATTTTTTTTTTTTTTTTTTTTTTGTGTGTGTGTGTGTGTGTTTTCGAGTGAAACGATGTGAAGCGTTGTGGTATAAACGGGGCCTGAGTGTCTGTCTCAGAGTGGGGAAATAATGAAAGTTAAGGTCACAGATGTAAGAGCAGCCTGAGGAGCTACTGAACTCCAACCATCTCTGATAGAGAAAAGTGGAGCAACATCCTGTCTTGCAATCCAGACACCAACAACAATAGATCAGATGAGAGCATCTCTAAGCTCAGTTCAACCCAAGATGGTAGTGGTAATTGTGATAATGTTTAATATTGTGGAGAGCTGGATGTGGACAGAAATGTCAACATTAATTTCCCTGAAGAAGCTCTGTTTATATTTCCACTTAGAAGCCGGGTAATAAGCTGGATTACACATAGTGAACAGGTAGCTATGAAAATTATTGGAACCTCTTTAGGGTAAGAAGAGCCCAGGTTCAGGTAAGAAATCTAATTTGCATTTCCACCCATTCACTATACATTATCCTTTTCATGTTCTTATTTCACTTTCTGATGCATTCTGAAATGCTTCATTACACATAAAACTCCTCCTAACCGTAGGTTAGTTTCTGAACTATTTTTAAAGGTTTTTGTGTAGCCATACCTGGCATCAAGAGTTTTAGACCTGTTGTCAAGTTTCACAATACATTTAACCGTTAAAAGCCCAGTGTAGTGCCAGCGCTATGATTTGCATATTCATGTTTAATTGTTGTCTTATTGTTTGTGTTCCTCTATTCTGAAGTTTCCACTCAGTAAAAATTATTTTCTTTTATTTTCAAATGCAGTTCTTATGGCTGACCACGTTTTTTGTTGTTGTTGTTGTTGTTGTTTTTTTGTTTGTTTTTTTTTTGTTTGTTTTTTTTTGTTTACACTATTGTAAATAGGTTGTTTTGATATTTATAGTGTCTTAGCAAATTTTGCACTCTTACTTATTTTCACAAATTGAAAATTCACTATATCTAAAAAAGCAAGTTGTGTACAGACTCAAAATAAATTTCCAGTGTATTGGAAAGATATTGTGCAACTTTTTTTTTTTACATTTTTAAGTTTGAGCGACACAGCTATGCAATTTCTGTATGTTGAAATACAAGTGAAAAAACAGAAAATATTTTCATGTTTTTTGTTTGTTTGTTTTTTGGGTTTATTGCACTTTTAAGCAATTTATTGTGGCCCGATTCTAATAAAACTGAAGGCATCAAATTCAACATGTTGCAGCCATGAAATTCAAAATGAGTGAAAATTTGAAAAGGAAAAAAAAGGAATTCAGTTGAATATATGTTAAACAGTAGCTGAAAATCAATGTATTTTGTTTTTAATTTATGTTTTACACAACATCCCAACTTCATCAAAATTTGGGTTGTAGTTAATATATATTATTAAAACGTGGGATACAAGGATTGTATTGATGTAATGCAACTAAAAATACTCAGAATAATAGCACTACAGTATGTAAAAATGTTAGAATATGTCCTGGGTGGACTTGTTCAATTAACAAATGTGCAAACAATAAAGTCTGAAGCTCTTACAGTATGTATATAAACACTAAAATAAACAACCATGGTGAAGTGGCTGATATGTAAGGTGATGTTCAGTAAAAAGGTATCCAGGCTGTGAAGTACAGAGCAGCACAGTTTCTGTTGGCCCTTCAAACTCTCAACCACTGACATTTAGAAGCAGCAGAACAGATGCAATTGAACCTAAGAGAGGAAAATGAACAACCACAGCAGCTTTTGAAAAGGCAGCAATTTGGTGACTCAGTACTTCATGTCCATATTCCTCATTCAACTGTGAGCATTCAGATGGGCCATGGCAACAAGTGCCTGAGTCACCACTGTGAAGCTGCTAACCTTCAGACAGAAGCCTGTGGGTTCACCCAGGGAATGATGATTGACACATTTCATTTGTCTCAGGTGTTTGTGTCTGATAGCCAAGCTTCTAGGATGAGTTACTTTTGATATTCAAAGATAAATCCGGTTGATAAATAAAGCAAGGCAGCAGCAGTCAGTGAGTGCGCTGTAGCTTTAATCTCCTCCAGCTCTTCAGCAGAGATTTAAATGTGGGACTTCAGTCTGAGGCTGCAGCTCTCCACTGTTCTTTGTGAGAGATGCGCTCGACTGCGTGGGATGAATTCTGCTCTTACAGGAAGGCTGACTCTTTACACTTCCATCTGCTTAAGTTTGGTTGTTTTTTTTTTTCATACTGACTCCACTCTTTTTGCTTCCTCTGCAATGTGCAACAGCGTCAGCATGATCTTACAATGAAAACTTCTTAAAACTCCTCTGAGTGATAATGGGATATCAAGTGTTAAGGCTGCTTTTGCCATCTGACACAGTTAAGGACAAGAAGTAGGTTTCTTCTGTGAAGGCAGAAAGAAACATCATGTTGGGTTTAAAAAATGTAGCTGATCACTGAAATAGATTCAAGTATGGGTGGTAAACTATATTATGAAATAAATAAGTCCAGAGATTACAAAGATTTTAGAAGTGTTTCATCCAATCACTAGGATTGCAGATATTCTTGAATATTTAGGTGTCAGTAAAAAGCATCATCAGTGACTGAGGATATTATGAAGCAACTTATTTCCTTTCTGTTGTAAATGAACCAATAAATACAAGATCATTAAGTAAACTACATAAAATGGGTTTTGAGACTAGTGTTAGCTGAGCAAATAGCAGTTAGTAGTTCTGAGGTTTTGCACCAGTTTAACCAGGCACACAACTTCTTTCTCTCATCTGTGCTTGTTTACATCCAGGTAGTACAGCATTATATCATTAGCTGTTAGCTGGAGCAGCAGCCCCTGCTAGTGACAGGCCAATGAGGCTTTTAATAACACAAATATGATTAAATATAAATATAACTACAGGTATATAAAAACTATTTATCCAGGTGTCGACTAGAGCGAGGGTCACAACGTTTAATTGGTTGGATATTCAAGCACAATTTCCCATCATTGAATTTCACTTGGCATCGACTCCACATTTCATGTTTCAGCCCCTATGGTTACAGTGAAAGGAGGTTGGGATCATTGGAGATATTTTAGTGAGTTCAGGTTGCGTAACTTCTATGTGGCACCGGGCTCCCACAGGAAAAACAGAATGACTGTGTTCAGGCTGCTGCGGTGTTTTGAAGACAAACATTTACTCAGAGTTTCATAACTGCAAACACAACATCTTACATCACGCAGCTCTCCATCCTGCACGCTGGTCTACCTTTAGGATCGAAATAACACATCAGCAAACAAACCAGCGCTGAGGAGCACTGAGATCATCCGAACATTGACGGATATACACACAGACTGCAAATATCATTTATATTTACCAGATAATAGTGGTGATGCAGGAGGATGGTCACAAATTAAAGAGAGTGGGTGTAAATGTGCATGAATGCTTCTTTTGTTCATAAAAGAAGCAAAATGTGCACAGAAATTAAAAAAAATAAAAGTCTGTTTGATGTCAGTTGATGCACTTTCTAGTAGAGTGACACAAGTCTGAGTAAAATACTGTTTTTGTACAAAAACTGACCAAGTATGTTAGTATTTGAAAATGTAGCGCAGTTATTTTCAGTTTAAAGGTGCACAGCAGACATGAACAGAAACTAAGCACTGACCCACAGAAAACATTAAAATCTAAGAATTCCTTTCTCATAGAAAGGATACTGGTCTTATCTTAATCACTATACACACACCTTTTTTTTAAAAGACAAATAATACACATTTATATGTTCTAAGCTTTTAGCCCCTGTCTGAAAAATTGTGTTATAGCTGCTGTCTCTTTAAGACGCTTTGCTTCACAAACCCCCTTCCCTCTGATTTGCCAGCCCTCTAGAGGTTTGTTGGGGGTGGAGCTATGGTCAGACCTCGATGTTTGATGCCATTTCAGGAAGTCTCACTACATCTCACAAAGATCTTGTGCTACATGCTAAATTTTTTTGATCAGTTTACATACAAATTCAGGGATTTCTACAATATATGAATATATAGCAGTTTCAAAATTTGAATGGTTAGTTTAAAATTTGGGAAAACAGAATACCATCTCTTTAAAGAGCACCCCATACTCAATATTGGACTTCTGAAAACATTGAAATCTAAGAATTAATTTTCTGAAAACATTGAAATCTAAGAATTAAATTTTTAAAGAAGGGGTATCGTGACTTTCTTTATGCTGTCCCTCTGGTACCCAGGTACTTTTACATGATTTTTACACGATTTTCTTTCACAGATGTTTTAGAAAACCACCATTTAAGTCTCTATCTGAAACACTTAATTTGAGCTGCTGTCTCTTTAAAGCTCCCTGTTGCATTAACCCCCTTCTGTCTGATTGGCCTGGTCTATTGGGGCGAGGCTATGGACAGACCATGTTGTTCGAGGCCTGCCCCTCCACTGTATTATGAACAGTTCTGAGATCCTCATGTGATGACCTCATCATATCAGGAAGTCTGATGGAGATCTCTTGCTTTTTTAGAACAGATCATTTAGATTAGCTTACAACATAGAATAATGCCTGGAAAGTTGCACATTTAGTGTAAAAATTCAGCATTATTACTTTATGTCCATGTACTTATGTAGTCAAAGTTTAAAATTCCACTTATGTAGTCAAAGGAAGCTCTCTGTACTTCCTTGAAGCCATTACCGTAAACATCAAAGAGCCTCTGTGGGTTTGAACACCCAGTCCTATCACTGAATTATAGCAGAAGGACATGGAGGTGTGTGTGAAGTGATACAGCAGTCACAAACCTTGTTGTCGACTCGCCCTGCTCCTTCCTGCAGTTGACAGATAAGGAGAAAGAACAGGAGTTAAAAAACATCCTCACAAAACTCTGTGTAAGCACTGTACATTAAGTATGATTCAACTTTTCTGTTTGTTTAGGTCCATTCACCACCGAACACAAAGACTTCACGTCACAGACAAACAAGCTGCAGAGCACAGTGCAAGCTGAACACATTTACCCTAACTCATAAATCCATTACAGACTCTCAAAACCTCTAAGTTTGTGACAGCTGAAGATCTTCTGCTATTAGGAAACAAAGGGTCAGATATTTTAAATTGATCTTTACCGTAAATTCATTTTTATTCAATGTGCAAGGCTGACAAGAAAGTCTGCGCACTGTGATGGATTACACAACCGAAGCT
Source organism: Labroides dimidiatus (assembly GCA_030710495.1). NCBI lineage: Eukaryota > Metazoa > Chordata > Actinopteri > Labriformes > Labridae > Labroides > Labroides dimidiatus. The sequence goes on from CM061145.1 coordinate 9,272,005, forward strand.
TCATCAAGAGTTGAGTTTTTTTGTACTGATAAAATAAAATAAATAATGAACTGATTGTTGCCTTGATGTACAGCCTGGTTTCCAAAAATAGTTTGCAACAACATTTGGTGAACAGCATATCTATGGTGAGAGTTAAATCTACAAACAGCATGATATGGCTTTTAAATTACAGGTGAATTTCTGTCTAAATTCTTTCTACCTTAAAATTCTGCACACAACACCCCATAATGACCACAGGAAAAAAGATTTATTTATGCAAGTTTATTAAATATATATATATATATATATATATATATATATATATATATATATATATATATATATATATATATATATATATATATATATATATATACAGGTTGGATGGGAGTGTCAGACATTTTCAGATCTGTCCAGAAACGTTTGATCAGATTGAAGTCTGGGCTCTGGCTGGGCCCCTCAAGGACCTTCAAAGAGTCCTCCTGAAGCGTTGTCCTGCTGAAATATGAACTGTGGCCCCAGTCTGAGGTCTAAAGCACTCTGGAGCAGGTTTTCATCCAGGATGTCTCTGTACATTGCTGCATGCATCTTTCCCTCAATCCTGACTGGTCTCCCAGTTCCTGCTGCTGAAAAACATCCCCACAGCATGATGCTGCCACCACCATGCTTCACTGTAGGGATGGTACTGTCCAGGTGATGAGTGGTGCCTGGTTTCCTCCATACAGGACATCTGGTGTTCGGAGGTCATAGAGTTCAGTCTTTGTCTCATCAGAGCAGAGAGTTTTCTTTCTCCTGGTCTGAGAGTCCTTCAGGGGCCTTTGGTCAAACTCCAGGCAGGCTGCCATGAGCCTTTGACTAAGGAGGGGCTTCAGTCTGGACCCCCTACCATTGATTGGTGGATTGCTGCAGAGATGGTTGTCCTTCTGGAAGGTTCTCCTCTCTCTACAGAGGACCTCTGGAGCTCTGACAGAGTGACCATCAGGTTCTTGGTCCCCTCCCTGACTTGTGCTGGCTCAGTTTAGATGGGCGTCCAGCTCTAGAAGAGTCCTGGTGGTTCTGAACTTCTTCCATACAGATGATGGAGTCCACTGAGCTCATTGGGGCCTTCAAGGCAGCAGAAATGTTTCTGGACCCTGGATCCAGATTTGTGCCAGGAGAAAATCCTGTCTCAGACGTCTTGATATACTTCCTTTGACTTCATGCTTGGTTTGTGTCTGACATACACTGTCACCTTATATAGACAGTTGTGAGCCTTTCCAAATCAGGTCCAATCAGTTGAATTTACCACAGGTGGACTCACATGAAGCTGTAGGAACATCTCAAGAGGATCAGAGGAAACAGGAGGAACCTGAGCTACATTTTGAGCTTCATAGCAAAGGCTCTGAATACTTATGAACATGATGTATTTCTTTTTTTATTATTATTTTTGATAAATTTGCAAAAACAAAATAAAAAAAGGTTTTTCACATTGTCACTATGGGGTGTTGGGTGTAGAACTTATAGGGAAAAAATGAACTTTTTTTCATTCTGTAATGAGGCTGTAACATATCAAAATGTGGAAAAAGTGAAGCGCTGTGAATACTTTATGGATGTTCTCTATATCTCAGTCATAGTTACAGCGCTATCTGACTGATAGGTACATAAACTTTTTGAGTCAGCAGCTGTGAGATGGGCTGAGGTAAAACGTCTGGTAAATACCCTGGAAGGGGAAATACATCTAAAATAGCATGTATACTAAAGGTGTTTATTTTTACTGCTGACACACTCAGATTGTTATTCTAGTAAGAAGGAACAGATATGAAGAATATATAAAAAGGATACGACCGATCTTTGCAGGGAAAGGATGACATTAGTTCATAAACTAAGAGGATATTTTGGTGCCTCAACACAATATCAAAAACTGTTGTCTTGTGCTTTTTTTTCTTTATTATGATCTTGTGTAAGTTAAGTCAAACATCTTACTCTCTGACCTGCAAAGGGATGCTTCTCTTTTTGCTGTCAGACACTTCAAAAACAGCAGTTTATATTGTATACTATTATGCTATTAAAGGTCTGCGGCAGGAAAAAAAAAAATAATAATAATCTGCCATTACTGCACTGCTCATGTTGTGTCTGCTGACATCATTCAGTCCACACACACACACACAAAAAGGGTTTAAATTGAAATTAAAGCTGTATGTAAAACCCCCGAGGCTTTGACACCAGCTGATGTAATTTAAGATTATTTCCAGTAAAATGGACCTAAACAAACAGCCGACTGTCTAACAAACATGCAGGTCAGTGCAGACTAACCAGACACACTACTGAAGCACTTGCACAAAAAAAAAAGTGGTTGACTGAATATCTGTTTACATAATCTCTAATAATCTATTTTATCTGTACGCTGTGGTAGAGATGGCTTTCCTAACAGTCTATTTCCAGGCTCCATGTTGAGGTTTCTCTGCATTAAAACAGTCTAGGCTGTCACGACAACACAGTTCTGGTTCTGGAACTGGTTCCATTGTGGGTTCTCAGAACTTTGGTGCTTTCTAGTGAACCAGCACGTAGTCATACCAGTTTAAGCAGAACAAACATGGGAGGGTGTTACCCCGATTTCCTACTCATTTTATCAACACAGAATTTGACACGCTCACAATTATGTCACAGTTCCAGCTGGAACCAAAAAAGTTGGTTCCAGCTGCGAACCAAGTTTTTAGGTACTAAACCATTTTTTTCAGTCTGAACACGCTGGCTGGTTCAAAATTAGGTTCTGGAACTGGAACCAGCACAGAGCCGTGCCAGTGTGAAAACCCTCTGTGACACCTGCATAAAATAAAAGCAGATTTGATGGGTTGCAAATCATTTCAAAGTTGTATTTCATTGAAGATGCTACAAAGACAACAAAACTAAAATGTTTCATTGTTTCTTGAAAAATGCTTGCTTATTTCAAAATAGTTGAGACAGAAACACTACAACTGAAAAAAAAGGTTTAATGTCATGTCATTTATGCCTAGTTCTCACTTTTTAGTTCTCTTTAGAAAACCTCACTTCCTGCCCTGATGTGTTTCTTGCCTTTGTGATTGTTGTCCCCACCTTCACATTGCTAACTGTGTCCCATTACTTCTTGTATGAATAGTCGGTGTCTCTCCTAGTCCCGTGCCTGTTCTTTAAGATTTTTTTAAGTTATAACTTATAGCCAATAGATTTATGTGATTTTCGTTGTTGTTGTTCTTGTTGATGATGTTGTTGTTACTTCTTCTGCTTTGTTTCCTCCACTTTTGCTGCAGTTTTGTTTTATTACTTTTCTCACCTATGGCCAGTAATTTGTAGTTCGTATTTTGTCTTGTTCTGTACTATAATAAAAAGCCTATTTTTGAGGGAACTTTTAAAGTTGTGCACCTCGGTCCTTGAATTGTGTTCTGTCAAGCATACGCTTAAAAAAAATAAGAAAGAAAGAAAGAAAGAAAGAAAGAAAGAAAGAAAGAAAGAAAGAAAGAAAGAAAGAAAGAAAGAAAGAAAACACCTGAAGGAACATCCCAAACTACTTAAGTTTTTAAGTCTCTCAGGAGAAAAGCTGGGAAGAGGTCCACAACATATGGGGGAAAGTTTTAAAAGATGGAAATGCTTCAGTATCTCAAAAAGCTAGCACTTACATATGTTAGCTAGCTTTTTGATCAGAGCCAAGGAGATAAACATTTGTTGTGATTTGGCGCTATATAAACAAAGATTGATTGACTGATTGATTCTGTCTTGTACTCAGTATATTTCACTCTTCATTGTGCTTCAAAAGATTTGTTTTGAGGAATTTTAACCTTTTATTTCGTCAAGCAAAATTAACTTGCTGTGTGGGAAGATAATTTCACTAGTTTAAGGCATTTTCTTATTAATTTTTTTATTTTTTTATTTTGTGTATATGTTGTGATCCTCCTGGCTGCGTGGAGCCTTGCTCTCCCCCTCCCTCACCTGTTGATTCTCTCCTGTGCCTGATTCTGCCACACCTACTTCTAATCTGCCATCATCAGCGTCTGCACTTAAGCTGCAGCTGGAGGTGTGATCGACGCCGAGTCGAGTATTCCAGCTCGTCTTGTGGTATTACGGCCAACATCTTTCTCAGATTACAAGTTTCTAGTGATTTTTTTTTTTGTGATTTACCTGTGATTAATTCCTTGTGTTTCTCCGTTTTTTCCAGTGCCTCCTCGCGTTCCTACCTGCAGCTCATACCAGCTACGCAGCCACGGCTCTCAGGATTGATTGATTGATTGACTGATTCATTCATTCATTAACTCACTCACTCTGTGCAATAAATCCCCTTTCTCCTCTGCCTCTGCCTGTATTCTGGGTCTGACTCAAATCAGTTGGTTTAAACAACCATAACAGTATTTTTATTTATTTATTTGCAGTGAACCTTACTGTAGCAAGGGATCAGTTTGTGGCAGCTTGATTTAGAGCCAACAACGTGATGAAAGTTAGTTCATGAGGAATGGACTGACTGACTGAATGACAAGCATCTTTAGCCTGTGGCAGTTAAGCTCAGCCCCTCCTGACATCCTTTACACTTTCATCATGGCTCTGCTGTATTCAGTGTTTCTTCCTGTTTCAGTGAACCCTTCTGTTTTCACGAGTAAGACAGCAAAGTTTTGTTATGTTTAAAAACTTTGTAGCTTGTGAGCATCAAGGGATTATTTTGAGACCCCGATTTCCAAGTTCACAGCCCATCCGGTTTTCTGTCCACAGTGAGGTAGTTTTAAAATGACAAAGGGCATCAGTGCTCAATGGCCTCCCAGCTCAGTAGGGGAAAAAAAAAAAAAAACCCTGATTGGCTCATTGAGGCCAGAATTGCCATCATGAATATAAACCACTGAAAAGGATGAATAATGAGTCTCAAAATGACTGCAGCTAAAGCCCCAAGACCAGGACCTGAGTTCAGCCAAACACAGAGAGCCTGAGTCATTGTTTGGTGTGAAATATTCATTTGGTTCATAAAGAAAAAGTAAAGGTTTATAAAAGAGGCAGCTTTTTGTGCCTTTTCTGTCTCTGTACTTCTCTCTTTTAAGTAAACTAAAAAACTGAAGGAGCCTGGAAATTTTCTGTTATTATGAACATATCTCTCATGAGGAAAGATAAATTATAAAATCCATTCATTTATTCTCTCAGTAAAGACTGAAAAGCAGCAAAGAAAGAGACAATTACAATCCCAGCTCAATAAAAGAGGGACACTGTGTAATATGTTCATAAAAAAACAGATTCTGATGATTTCCATATCACTTTAAGACAACAAATCCAACATTAAGACAATAAAGTCTTCCTGCTTTATGAAATATGTACTGCCAGAGTATTATGTATTCCAGCAGTACATATTAAAGCTCAGATGTTTCTCACATCTGTATGCTATGGTGATATTAAGATATTATAAGGGTGCAATTTGTTCAAGTCCTCTTTTTTCTGAAAAGCATCTTTTTTCATTTGTTATTAGTTAGTAGACATTAAAAATGAATTTGTGTCTCATTTAAAGCTAATTGACAGTTGCTTCTTGATTTATATATATATATATATATTCTGATTTTTTTTCTAATTCGGAAGATTCGACAATATTAAGATCATCAGTTCATCCAATCAGAGGCACAGCTCAGATCATGTGACTGTGGAGCGTCCTATGGCTGTTTCTGTGGAGACTCACAGCCCGCCTCATTTCCAATATGGCCACGCCGGTCTTTTTGCTTCAAAAGTCTGTTTCAGAAACTGATGGGTGATGTTGCGGAGACTACGTCAATTAATTACACAGTCAATGGCTTGTTGGCTGACAGTCACTAGTTAACAGGGTCACACTTTTCACTGAAACACCAGTGATGTCTGCAGCCATTTCAAGGGTTGTTTGACTATTCAGAGACACCGTAGGCTACTTGTAAAGTCATCATCATCATCATCATTTAATTTAGCTGGCTGATTAATTTATCCCTGATAAAAAATGTAGGGTGAGATGGGCTGACACATTTTCTTTCATTTCAGGCTGTTTGGATGATGAATGAAGACTTGTGTATGTGTCTGTGTGCCTCCGTATGCGTGTATGCGTATGTGAGTGTGTGGGTGTATGTGCGCCTACTTCAAACATAGTGACAGCCGCTGCTCAGGATAAGCTGCTTGATCACTGCTCATTGATTCCATTTTCATCAGACTGCATATTTTTGCAGTTAATATAAAGAGAAATGCATCGGATTCAGTATGCATTGTGTCTTTGTGTGACGTTTTTTCAGATTACAGATCAAAAATCACATCTGAAAATGACAGACTCAGTGTTTAAAGACCTTTAGGGCGAGAGGTGGGGTACACGTTGGACTGGTCTCCAGTCAATCACAGGGCTGACACACAGAAACAGACAAATTTTCACACTCCCACTCACCTATGGATAATTTAGAATCACCAGTTAACCTGATGAGCATGTTTTTGGACTGTGGGAGGAAGCTGGAGTACCAGGAGAGAACCCATGCATGCTCGGGGAGAACATGCAAACTCCACACAGAAAGGCACACCACGCACGAACGAGGATTCAAACCGGTGACTTCCTTGCTGTGAGGCCATGGCGCGAACCACTGCACCACAGTGCAGCCTGCTGAGGATGCTGCTGAAATTGTTCAACTATTTGCTCTGAGTAAATGGGGAACCTTTTCCCATCTTTACTTCTACTCAGCATCTCAAAGATGTTTCTTTGATACGCCGTCATGTAACTTACCTGCTGCAAGTTCATCTAAAGAGTTATCAGATCAGAAAAGTTTTTTTTTCTTTCTTTTTATTAACGCAATGCTGGTATTAAATCTTATTTAAACAGATCACCTAGGGATTTTTTTTTTTTTCAGTTTTAACTTTAGATTTGTTGTCTTGCCTCATTTTCAATCAAATACAGAAACAAAATCTGTTTTAAACAACATTTTAAACAGTGTCCCTTTTTTCTGGAATTGAGGTTATAAGAAAAAAAGACTGAGTAACACAGAAAACATGATAACATGAAATGTGAACAACTGAAGTACAGAAAAAAAAGATGGCTACAGAGTGGTACAGACACCAAATACAGACATCAGCTGCCATAGTTGTACCTACTTTGTAGGGCTGCAGGTGTGCAACGCCTTCAAGTGAGGCTTCCAGGTAGCAATGGAAACCGAGTTCTCATCAGCTGCATAACTTCGCCAAACACACTGCATGCAGAATACACAAAACCAGGAGGAAGAAAGCAAAGAAATAAAAAAGGACACCCCCCCACACCCAAAAATAAAAAAAAAGTCAGAAGAGGCAGTCAGAGGGGAGAGGAAGAAGAGGATGAGGAGAGCAAAACAGAAAACAAATCAAAATGCCGATTAGTAAAACAAACAAACAAACAAAAAGAAACAGGTGTGTCACTTGTCTGTGGTTGGGCGGAGGTCAGGCATGGATACATGCCTGTGGGAAGGCAGAAGGCTCTCATAGTGCCGCCATGTGGCGTCCAGGTAGGGCCTGGCACTGTCGGTGGAGTAATAACGCCACGCAGCCTGGTACAACATGGGGATGAACAGGATGAAGAGGAGGAGGAGCAGTGGGGACGCAAGATGAAGAAAGGAAAATGGAGAAATATGAGGAAGGAAAGCAGGCGAGAGAGCAGAGACAGAAGAACCCTTTGTGGGAAGAAAATATAAAAGAAATAAAAAAACAGAATGAAAGGGATGAAGGGGAGTCTGCATCACTTAAAGTCAGGATGAAGGAAGGAAAGAAGGAAACGTGGAGCAGGAAAGAAAGGTGGAATGGCTTTTCCAAACTGTTTCTCTCCAGGCTGTAATACACGAGTGATTGAGAAACGGTTGTGATAAAATTTTTTGGAGTTCAGGAAGCCTCTGCAGAGTGAGAATGAGGGGGAACTGGGTCGCTCTGTGAAGCTGCATGCTATGAGCTGCTTCATCGGTGAGTTTGGGGGTTTGTCGAGTCAACAGCAGAAAAGGAAAACTTGAAGGACATTTAGTATGTGTGACATTACTCTGCGTATTTAATGTTTTCAGTGATGATTTTTTATTTTGTAGCAGAAAGCAGAAGTAGAACAGAGTGGATCTCTCACCTGGATGAGGTATGCTGCTGGGTTTCTCCTCTTCTCAAAGTGCTTCTGTCTGTGCTGCTCCTGAACCTTCAAGGCAAAACCTGAGCCCAGAATACCCTGGTGTGATATAAACAGAATGAAACCTGAATGCATGTGTACACCATGGACTCTCATGAAAGATAGCGAGATAAAAAAAATCACAAGTTAAAAATAAAACCATGAAATAGATTTGCTTGTATGAGAAATGAAGACACACGAGATTCTGCTGATGCATTTTCTCAGTTTTGTCTGTTTTTTGTCACTTTTAGCTTAAGAAAATCTGAAATGAACAGTTTGCTAGCAGCCTTTTATAACTCTCTTATATAATCATGCTTAGTGAATCTCATCCAAGGCATAGTTCAGTTTTTGAAGTGGGTTTTTGTGTGAGGCACTTGTCCGTTATAGTAAGTACATTTGCCACAGGGCAGCTCTGTCAGCGCACTCTGTTATCTAGCTACTACTTCTTATGGCACAAGCTACAGAGGCAACATGTGAGTTTGGGGTTTCACCAACTAATCAGCAAGTCTACTAAGAGACCTCTTTAACCACTAGTCTGTGCTGTAGGCATCAAGTGGCTCTGACATGCAAACAAAGAGGCTCTGGCTCAACAGACTCAGCACTCATATGCAGGGCTGGGGATCCAAGAAACATTTTTCAGGATCAAACCTCAGTGAGAAATCTGCCATGCTTCAATACAGCGTGAATTTGAGGGAACACTCAATGTGCTGCTGTCTCTTCTTCATCACAACACCCACGCCACAGCTGTAGTTCAGTCAGTCAACTCATGTTTTAAATGGTTTATTACAACAGCAAGTATATTTTCATGTTGCAGAAAGGTTTACATGGCAACATTGAGGAGTGATGAGTAAAACATACAGAGCGTAACCCCCCTCGGAGCCTGCAGGTGGATGCTGGGGGCGAAAGAACATGCAGCAACACAAATACAGAGCAGCAGTGGCGTTGACAGGCAGAGGGAGGGATGGGAGATTTTCCCCAGTTTAAATAGACCGCAGAACTGAGAGGCAGAGAAGATGATTGGAAGAAGGTTATGACGAGTGGGACATGTGACGTGAGTAGCAGCGCAGCTCAAGTTGTCCGCCTGAACTAGCTCGCAGGCGTCGCTCCATTAATGGCTCGTCTGAGGTTGGGGAGAACGGGGTTAGTCGTCACACGGGTTGGTCGTCACATTTATTATATGTCACCACCAGAGGGCGCTGTTTCTCAAGTGGTATGGGAATTTACAGAATTGGGATCGGAGCTCACCTACAGTCTTCTCTGAAGTTGAGGTAAAAGGACTTTTTTTCATGTCAAATGTAAATATTCAGCTCCTCAATATTTTTCTTCTAGGCTTTCACACAATGAGTTTATAACAAAACAACTTTTACCCCAAAAAAGAGTTTAGAGTGTTATCTATCTATCTATCTATCTATCTATCTATCTATCTATCTATCTATCTATCTATCTATCTATCTATCCATCCATCCATCCATCCATCCATCCATCCATCCATCCATCCATCCATCCATCCATCCATCCATCCATCCATCCATCCATCTATCTATCTATCTATCTATGGAAACAGGAAACTCATAAACCCAACTCGCGTGAACAAAACTCAACCTTTAAAAAATGGTCTGAAGTATCCTAACTTCCACATCAGATACATTATCTCCCAATCAAGGATGAAATTTCAAGCATCTATTTTATTCGTCTTTGTTATTGATGTCAGGAACGCAGAATATTTCCGTTTAGCTCAGCCATTTGAATCCAGCTATTAAAAATCTACCTCTCCTTCTCTGAAGTTAATTTTCCTTTTGAAAACTGCTCACAGGTTTGAAAAATGAATGAATACTGGACAAACATCTTCAGATCCAACCAGTCAGGTCTGGCTGTGTCGATAACTTGGCAGCACCTCAACACATGAATGAAACACTGAAATGTGATCGTTTCACAGAAACAGCTGCTTGCTCTCTGACCTTAAATTAAAAAAAAAAAAAAAAAGAAAAAAAAAAAAAGAGGATTATCTGTCAGAGTTCAGACTTACTGCCGGCAAGGCGAAGAAAGAGATACCAAGGAGAGCAAACCCTGCAGACAGCATCCGTCCAGTCCACGTCTTTGGTGTTTTGTCTCCGTAGCCAATTGTTGTCAGTGTGATCTGTGAATTGAAGAGATGCTCCATCAGACTTTATGACAAAACACAGATGTTATGCAGAATTGGTTGATGTTTTGGTCACACATGGGCTGGTTTAATGTGTCACAAATTCTGTGAACGGCATCAAAGCTTAATGGCTGCTCTACGTTTATCAGGGGTCCACAAGCTACAGCCTACAGGCCAGATACGACCTAAATCTTATTTTGAAAATAAAATTTTTACTTTTTTTTTATTAACTTTTTACCATAGGCCTATAAAAGTCTGGCATTTTAAATAAAATGTTCCTTAGCTGTTCAATATTTTTAATATTATCTTTTAGGAAATTAATTAGTAACTCTTTCACAAACACACAGGACATAACATTTGACATCTAGTGATGTTCCATGTTGGAAGTGCATGCCAGGTTTATCAAGAGCAGTGAGCCTGTGAGAAACCTCAACAACTGGAATGCAGAACCAGAATGCAGGATAGTTGAAGTTCCTGGAGTTTTCTAAGTGATCTTGAAAAAGTCTCTCTTCTAGATATATGCCTGATTGCAATTTCACAACAAAAAACAAGATTATAAGCACCAATATAGGTTATTTCTGAGTGCTATTTCTTAGCTTCTCAATTGGGCCGGACGGGACTGGATTGATTTATGGCATGTTGAAGTCTCTATAGCTGTGTTTCCATTACACCAAGAATTGCGCAAAACCAAAATATCGCAATAAAAAAATGTTAATGGAAACATTACAATTTCAAAAAACCTCTCATATTTTGATAAAAAAAAAAAATTTAAGCTCTCATAACCTGGTTTTTCAAAAGTTTGGATACTGAAGTGTATCACAAAAGTGCAATAGAAACACCTTATTTGCAAAAACACCTCACTAGACATAGGTAACGGACACACATCCCTCACCTCCTCTCCCAGAAGTCCCTCGTACACATGCACTGCCACACATACGGACTGTGGCGTTCATATTGTAACAGCTCTGCTGTTAGTCATGTGTTCAGTGCAGATGTTGGTGTTTGTGACAGTGTTTGGACATCTCAGATCACAGCAGGAGGGAGGGGCAGAGGTGTGTGTGTGTGTGTGTGTGAGCCTTCAGGTCTATCCTGAGGGACAGGCAGCATGAGGCCATTGAACAGTGCCTGTTCTTTCAGATCTTAAATTGTTGTGTTACAGCTCCTGCACTTTTAATCGAAAACACTATGATGTAAATGTCCTGCTGACATCTTTGCCAGATCACTCCAAAGGATCCTGGGAGATCTCAATGGTTTTTATCTGGTTAAACAAAGGTTAAGAATAATGTGTCCCTGAAAGAAAAAATGTTCAGGGAGCCCCGCTTTATATTATCTAATATGTCTGTACTTTTTCTTGATCCACTTAGAAAAACAGAGCGATGTCTGCTAATTTGGTAATCTATCAAGCTGCCAAATCCCACGTCCCTGTCCTGCACCTGATCTGTGCTCTAATGTTCAGCCCCAGCATAAAGGTAAGAGTCCACAAACAGGTTTTAATGAAAACAGTTTGGATCATGTTCAGCGGTTTTGGTCCTGAGCTGCACGTGTGCTCACTGAAGTCCTGAAAATGAGCCTCTCTTCAACTTTTCACCGCTTAATGACAGGAGCAAATAACATGGGCTGCGAATCAGAACTGAATCTGTTTACTTACTATGTTTGTCTATTTGTCCATCTGTCTTTCCATACATCTATCCAGCCTTCAAATCTCTCTGCTTTGGCAGGCAGGCCGATCACTCTGGACTCTCTTCATTCAGCCTGATAGAGCTGACTGACAAAGCTTTCTGCAGCCATTTGGTATCAGTCTGTATGGAAATGGTGTTTAATGGAGCCTGGTGTTTATGGAGGAGGAGTCAGTGCTCAGGGGCAAAAATAAACAGACGTGAGAAAAGAGTGATTTTCATTTTTAATGCAGAGGAGAGAGGAGGGGGCAGCACAGAGAAATCGGGTGATGTGTAAGTCGGAGGTTTTCTGTTTCTAAAATGCACAAACTAAGACCAAAAAAAAAGTGCATCAATAAACTCATTGTTTGTTTCATTGGCTGGCACCATGCTGAGGCCTGTACAATGAAGCTGGATTTTCTCTTAGAGAGGTTACTTGTGGGTTAACCCTGGATTTTCTGTCCTACGAAGCTGGTTCACTTCTTACTGGGATGAATCACCATGGTAATCTATGCTGAACGGCTAACCTGCTCCGGAGCAGGTTAAGATCTTGATAAGAGATCGACGAGTAGAATAACAACACCTCCTGTCCAATGAGCTTTCTTGTAAAAGACCCTGCCCATTTTTAGAAGATCCTGTCGATATTGGTGTGCCGAGTGCTTAGGAGAGAGATAGTTTTTAGGGAGATATGCGATCCTTTTGATGTTCACGATGTCATCCTGCAAGAGATTCAAATTTTTATCAAATGGACTGAACTACATTTGTCAACTGACGGATCCATAAATAAATAAATTCAGTTGATTTCATCCAAACATCAGAGACAGAGTGAAGAAATAAAGCCTTGTCACTGACCGCTTTGAAGGATGTTTTTGTGCTTGTTTCCAAGTCTGTTCAGCTCCACTGTTTGCATCTTAAATAATGATGTTAATAAAAATGGAATTTATGGAATGCAGAACTGCGTAGGAGTTGAGTAATTAATATTAATATTATTTATTAATATTCCAACACAAAACGCGCTCAGACGGGGGGCTGAACCTCAGAACTCAATGACAAATATAAACCAAAGAAAGGACACTGATGAAGAGCTCTGCTCCAAACGTCTGTGCCATAATTTAGTCAAATTGAGTGATCGGAGTTCTGTCTGTTTGTATTTTCCTATGAATTATTTTTTGATAATCTCACAAATAATCCATTAATAGAGTCAGCAGTTTACTGCCAGCATTCCTTCCTGTTTTTTGCTGCAGTAACAGTGTCGCTCTTAACCTGGATGACGTGTTTAAATTCTTTGTATTTCTAACGAATAATTGTCTGCTCCTCCATGGTAAAGTAGGCTGCTCTGTAGGGTTTCTCCTGTTTCTCCATGTTTGTGATTGGTCAGACGCTGCAGACTCCACCCCTTTAATGTGAGCATGCACTGATCAAGACTTGAAGACCCTGGATTCACTGAGCGAGTTGATATCAAGCTTGCGAATGTCTTGTTAAGTCAACCCAGGTAAAGGAGAGAGATTCCAGATGTGTTAATAGAGCTTCGTCGTACAGGCCTCTGGTTTTGATGAAGATGGTCACCATAGTAAAGGCAGGAGGAGCCTCAGAGAAGGGATAGGCCATGATTTTCAAAGCATCAAATACTTATTTATTTACTTTTCTGGTTTTCACCATTGCCTGGTTGTGATATGGCTGTTTTCTAATCCCATTACACAACAGAAGAAGAAGAATAGTGACTACATTAAATAGAAAAAGAAGAAGAAGAACACATTAGCGACAGTAGTGGAGAAACAGAGAGAGCTTGGCAGTAAAAAGACACACACACACACACACACACACACACACACACACACACACACACACACACACACACACACACACACACACACACAGAGACGCACACACACTATTTCTGCAACTTATTCTACTCACATGATTTTTGCTGCTTCAACTTCTTCTCCTCCTACTACTTCATTCCTTCTTTTTTGATAACGTTTTCCACAATTTAAGCTTTGTTTTACAGGCTTCAGCTTCAGCATTTCAACGCATTTTCTTCAGGAAATGCAATTTTTCTAGTTGTTTTTTCAAGTATATTACATTTAATTTGACTGTTCATCAAAACGGTTAAATATTGTGTTTGCGCTGGATGTAGAAAAACTAGCTGAACAGGACATGGAGTCCACTCTTTCCCCAATTTTTCATTTTTATGAAGAATAGAGTAACCCCCTTAGATCCACAAGAGAACTTATCTGTAAGGTATTTTTGTTTTGACTTTAATAGCGTGCTACAAAGAGCTACATGTAGTTTCTGTCTTTGTTAGTAATTTAATCCAAACGTTTGAAGTGCAACAGATGGACACTTCTCCTGACTCACCGTGCCCCACCACAAGGCATCAGCATAGGTCGCAAACTCTTTGTTGGACTTGGTCTCCACAAGGTAGACGAGGAATGAAGAGAAGATGAGAACCAAGAAGCCAATGTACCAGGCGGTCACCAGCTCCTGCAGGCAGAGATCAAACCTGACTGTCAGAGAGTAATCATGGAGAAAAGGTTATTCTGTTAATGCAAAACACTTCAGCATGTGGATATTAAGCATCCAACAAATTAAAAAAGACTTAAACCCAACAAACAGAGCAGGTGATGTGATTTGAAGTTATGACCCTTCAGTCGGGTTTGTGTTTAAAATATGTTCACATTGCAAAAGTGCACACAGGAATGTACATGTGTTAGAAGACTGACACTTTCAGTCATTTTATTCAGATAAAGTTGACTCCAGCATGCTGAGCTGTGGAAAGCAGCACTCAAGCTTTTAAACCCAGAGACAGATGTTTTTTCGTGGACAGACATTTTTAGTGGAGAAATCCAATGTGTCCACCAGAGAGGAGTTTAAACACACAAGTCACTCAATGCTTATGGCTGCATTATCTCAACATTCACAGGCTGTAAATTACAGAACAGAAAGTTGTGTCATTAAACCAAAAACCCTTCCAAGACAGAGACGAGCACACAGACAGCTGAGTCTGAGACCTGGGTCATTATAAAGGAGACAGAAAACTACGTCCAGACAGAGAACTGCACCAAATCTATCAGAATAATAAACATTTTATATTTTAGGATTGACTGCTCATTATCATAGTTAATAGTTTGATAATATACTGCAGTTAAACTGTGAACATGAAATCTGCCAATCAAGTTTTAATTACCTTTAGTATTTATTTATTTCATATCCAGTCCTAGGTATCATATTTGGTCAAAACTTTGTCTCCAAACCGACTTTTTCATTAACTACACAGAGTAGAAAGTGTATTTAGAATATTAGCTGTTAATATTACTTCTTTTTTTAGTCAAACCTGGTTAACTGAAGTAGGATACAGAAACACAAATAAGAGCTAACCACCACAGACATCTCTGGTAAGTTCACTCTGTGGTATAGTATGTTTTCTGACAAATGACCATAGAATAACTAGACAGTTTTATGTCGCTCATATGTTTAATTCAGTGTTTAAAGAAATGCAAACTCATCTGAATAAGTGGAGTTAGAATGGACGTAGGTTGTAAAAGAGTTTAAAAGAGGCACCATTTCATCACAGGTCACCACAGACATGCATGACAAACTGCTCTGAGTCAGAGTGAAAACTGAACAGAGCCGCTTGGTTGTGTAGGGTTCAGGACGTAATGTAAGTGGCTGTCATGAAGTCAAGACGCCAGCAGAGATCACAAAGTGGAGACCCCCCGCTGTCAGACATTATCAGGAGCTGTGTGCACTCACAAAGACCATGTGTGCAGGTTTGTGTGTGTATCTGTGAGAGAGTTATTGTTCTTTGTGATCTCACCTTGCTGTGAGCGTAGACCACAGAGCCCAGCAGCTTCCAGGTTCCTCCTCTCCGGTCCATCCGCACCATACGGAGGATCTGCAGGAAACGAAGGCTCCGCAGGACAGAGGTGGCAAAGATGTTTCCCTGGCTACCAGCTGACACCACCGCCACTGACGCTATCAGCACAATGATGTCTGGAGAGATAGACAAAAAGGCCCAGCATCAGAAAGCTACTAAAAATGTTCATTTGTGGGTGTATTGTAATTTACACTCTTATCCATGCTTTAATAACATCTAAAATCAATGACAGTTCATCATCCAAAGTCCTTGATAAACTCAAATACATTCAACCACCTGTCTACTCCCTCAGCCCCACTCCTTTGACTACATCAACCTGTCCTTGAAAACATCCACTGGCTCCTTGCTTTCCAACACATTCTGTTCAAAGTCCTTCTTCAAACTACAAAACCTTTCATAACCTTTCATAACCTTTCATAACCCGGTACATTCCAACCTACTCACCTCTTAGGACCAAGCACCAAGCCTGGCTTGACAGTGTTCACTATTGCTACCCCCTCCGTCTGGAACTCACAACTCAAACACATTTGTGACAGCACTGATCTTCCCACATAAAAATCCCAGCTCGAAAACCATCTTTTCAGATCTGTTGATGGTGTTCCGACCATTGTTTTACTGAGTTTCGTCTTTAATGTAAGTTTTAATGGGGGCCAGAAGTACTTAATGATTACTTAAAATGTGCTTTGTAAATAAAATGTATTATTATTAAATTATTAATGATTCTAAAGGAAACAACCCTGGAAATAAATGAAAATATGTCAGTAGTTTACCACTACCAATTTAATTCTTTAACAACATCAAGACAGTTGTGACTGAATGTAAATGATAATCCAGAGTGAGGCCTCCAGAGCTTTGTTTTATTTTACAGAGGTGCTTTTCCACCACAGGAACTTTCCCAGGAACTAGATACATTTTGGGGAACTATTAATGGAGCAGCTACAGTATTTCCTCCCTCCCTCTGTCCACAATAAGATGGCCTTTAAGATGTCTTCCTTGAGCCTGATAGTGTGAATGTGTCTCTGTCAGCTCCTGATGTTCCAGTTTAAAGAGTGACCCTGTAAAGTGGAGACCTTCAGCTGAAAGTGTCAGTGGATATCCAGTTTACAACAGCTGATGAAACAGAAGAAGTCCTCAGGAATGCATACTAGCTTAGTTTTATATTTGTACATATACATGTTATAATCTCCTCCTCTGATAAATATTTAACAATGATCTAAAGCTGTTTGAAAGGATGCATCCCAATGAAAGTTGTCGGATCAACACAGACACTCTTTAACATGGGTAGATCTCTGCTGTCTAAAGAAAGAAGATGGCAAAGATCTATCAGTTTTGTTGGTTGAAGCTCTTTCAAGAAGCCTGAAACGAGCTTAGCAGTAATGAACATAATAATCATAGCCCATCTTCATCTTCTGGTCTGGTGTTGTATTGTGATTACTTTTATTTCTTTCTCAGGCCTGGGTAGAAACATAGATAACAATGGTCTTCATCTTGTTAGTTCTCATTATTTTTTTTTTTGCACAGCTGAAGGATCACAGTGATTTAGGGGTGAACAGATTAATATGATCTCCAAAAACACCACACAACTGTTGTTTCCAGCTCAGTGTCCTCATGAATTATTTCAATATAAACAAAATTATACATAACATTTAACATATTTTGAGTTACAACCATTTTGCTCCATACATCACAGATCTTTTATTCTTGGTCCCAGTGAGACTAGTCCAATGTGAGTTTTTGGTCTTAAGGAAGTGGAACTGTGGAGCTCATCATCTTTTGGTAACAAAGTTGTCAGCTCTTTGGAAAGTTTTTAGAAGGAAACCAAAGACTGATCTTTATTTAGATAAGGCTTATAATTTGAAGTAGCTTCATGTCTTTGGTGAATGTTTTTATTATTCTTCTCAGAGGACATGATGGAGAAAAACTTTGAGGTTCCTCCTCCACATCTTCCAAGGGGCTCCCTACTTTTTAAAATTGTTTTATCTTTTTTAACTTTCATCCTTATCATTATCAAATGAAACATTAAAGAGTCACACAATCAGTGATACGAGTCAGAGCAGAGTTTGATTATTTATTTTCTGTCTATCATTGAACAAATCATGTTGTTTTTTGGTTTTGCTTTTTTAACCCAGACTAAAAGCTTTAAATGATTAATTTATTTTTTTGACATTTATGAATGTTTTAACTAGTGGGTATTTCTGAATAAGTTCAACTATAAATTATGAACCCCAACATTATGATTAAAAGATGAAAATGAGCCGTATGCATTAACTTATGAAACAATCGACCATTAAGAGGGAGTGGCCCCGCTGAAGTCACCTTCGAATGATGTGGAACGAAGTGATTGGCTCATGGACATCCAGACAAACAGATGGGGTTTTTCACTCAGCAAAAATTAAGATACCTGACTGAAGCAACCTGTGTGCTACTGGCCGAATGTGTTAGCTCAACCAAATTTATTCAGTTTTTTAATTGAAAATTATTCAGTTTAATTTCTCATTCTGCTCTGAAATAAAAGTATATATAATGAAATATAATAAAAAAATGAATAAATAAAAAAATTAAATAAATAAATAAATAAATCATGGAAATGTCCAAAATGTATTCTAAACTTTGGACACCTTTATCAGGTCTGCAGCTGGGCACACTCCTGACATTCTGTCTTCAGTGGAAATCAAATATTCCACTAAATGTTGGTCATTTGTAGGTTCCTCCTAAACCAGCTCCACAGGGTCTAAGTCTGCAGACTGAGACTGTGCTGGCAGTGCCCTCCATCCACTCATGTTTTGGCTCATTATCTTGCTGTAGGATGATACCCTGACCAACCAGGCTCAGTCCAGAGGGTCCTGCATGGGGGGGGGGGGGGGGGGGGGGGGGCTGCAGAATACTGTGGGAGCTGTTTTTGGTTCAGGGTCCCTCTCACTCTTTATGAGTCACAGACCCTGGATCCAGTAAACAGCTCCAGACCATCACGCTTCCTCCTCCATGTTTACATTTGATGTCACACACAGAGGAAACATCCTTTCACTGACTCAACCTCCATTTCAGACTTTGACTCATTAAGCCCATAGTTCCATCTTCTGGTGGTGTTTCATGCCCCATTCAAGCCTCATTTTCTTCTCCTAACTCTTAGTGATGGAGGTCTTTATTTCTTCAGTCTGACCTGTTAAACCTGCATCTCAAAGTCTTAACTGAAACTGAGACTTCCACTCTACGACCTTTTTGAAGCTGTGAAGCTTGAAGCTGTGAACTCTCAGAAACTGGTCTTCTGATTCTGGTTTTGTCTCTGGCTCTGTCAGACCTCTTCCTGTCAGAGTTTCCAGTCCCAGTTTCTGAGTCTTTGGATGCTGAAGGAAACTCTCCTCACTGAGCTCACCTGGACTTTCTTTGACTTCATTTCTCTGTAGTAAAGACCTGTTTCTGCTCTAGTGATCTGATGTTCTGTCTCTCTTTCATTATTAATTTTTTTTTCCTGCTCATTTTAGGACATAACACGACTTTCTGCAGTACAATACTGTTCAGTGATGCTCACCCATGAGGGTCTGGTCCCACAGTGTGTTCAGATCTACTTTTAGACACACAGAGATGGTTGGAAGGAATCAAGACAACTTGGGACACCTGTAGGAATTGGTAGCACTAACTTTCAGGGCTTGAGCAGTCTCCATTAAGTTGTTAAAGGGCCGTTTTGTATAATTATGTAATGTTTATTTTTTTACAGCTTTGGGTGACTTAACCTTTTTAACCTCTGGCAGTTCGACGCTTATTTTTGAACCAGTTTCAAGCTATTCATTGGACTTTAACTGCCTGATTTTGAATTAAAAAAAGTGGAATCATTGGGCTGTTCTAAAACTTTGACCAGTAGTAGTAGTACACAGCAAAAAACAGAAATCTAACCAAGTGTCTGTCTTATTCTTAGACTTAATGTAAACAACATTCACCAGACCAGTCCAGAAATCCATCCATCCATCCATCCATTTTCTATACCGCTTCTCCTGTTCAGGGTCACGGGTGGCTGGAGCCTATCCCAGCTGGCTGAGGGCGAGAGGCAGGGTACACCCTGGACTGGACGCCAGTCAATCGCAGGGCTGACACAGAGACACAGACAACCATTCACACTCACACTCACGGGCAATTTAGAATCTCCAACTGACCCAGTGAGCATGTTTTTGGACTGTGGGAGGAAGCCTGAGTACCCGGAGAGAACCCACGCATGCACGGGGAGAACATGCAAACTCCACACAGAAAGGCACACCGTGCCCGAACCGGGATTCGAACCGGCGACCTTCTTGCTGTGAAGCAAGAGCTCTAACAGCCGCGCTACCGTGCAGCCCCAGTCCAGAAATATAGACTGTATATGGAATGGACAGCAGGGCTCTGCCTTTTACCATTGTATGGATTTGAAGTCAAAAAAACCTTCATCACAGGAGGCGCCATCATGCAGACAGAGACTATGAGGGCCTCTGAGAAAACCTGATTGGAGCCAAGTGACGAAAATGATTTGTTTATTTTTTCTTTCGACAATCTAATCTATTCTTAACGCTATTTTCCTGATGTATTTTATTATTCTCGAGAAAACTGCACATGAACAGCAGCTGTCAGTCATCGTTAAACGTGACATAAAACCCTCTTTTTAACATCTAATAACTAATGAAAAACAAACTTCAGAAAAAAGTGGACTGCAACACAATGCAGCCTAATAATACCTAATTATCACCACAGCATATGGATGTATTAATTTTTTGAAGTTTGACCACAGTCCATCTGGAATGAATAGAGAGGCAGAGTTTTTGACATTTACTTCAGCCAGTCACCACAGGGAGCAGATTTTGTGGAGACCTCAGTTTGAGTCGAGTGAGATGACATACATTTTATTTAGTCTATGGTCCAGAAACATGTCTTATTTCTAGTTATTTAAAAACAAAAAAGGTCTGATTTGCTTGCAATGAGTATAACAAAAATCTGCCACTGGGATAAGAAAATGTTGTATTAAGTATTAAGACATAATGTAGTTTCAAGACACTTGATTATTAAATTTTCCAAGTAATTATGATATCATTTTTGTCTTTAAATATCTTGAAATAAGACTCTTTTTTTGACTAGTCCAATGAATGTAGCTCATATCAAGTATAATAAGAATTTTTTAAACATAAGACAAACACTTACTTAGATTTCAGGTTTTGCAGTGTAGTAGTACATTCAGATTTTCAGTTCGGGGTGTGTGTGTGGGGGGGGGGGGGGGTGTTGTATAGAGAGCTAAAGAATTTGCTCATTAAGAAATTTTTACAAAAGGAACAAAACAAAACTGAAGCCTAAAATATATATCTGAATATTGCCTAGTGTCTTGTTTTCTATGTAAGCATCTGAAAATGTGAGCAAGAATATGTTTTATTTTTAACAGCTTTGGTGTACAGCAATACAGTCATTTCAGATGCAACATATAAAAGATGATATAATGGAAACTGATGTGTGTGAGAGTGTATTGAATCTTGTGGCAGAAACAGGTTTCTCGATGAAATCTGATCCAAACATCGATGTTGGATGAGACTCTTCAAACAGACGAGAAAAAAAAAGTTTCAGCCTTTTCATCGTCTTTCATCCGTGGACACCTTTCAGACTTTTCAATCAAGAGAAAAAAATCAACAACACTGGGATGTGAAAAGAGATATTTTAGACCAGAAATAAGATGTGAGTCTCTAAACTAACAGCAGGTGTAGGCAGACGTGAGCATAAACACAACCGAAGGACCAGAATGGGGCTGAAGTAAGAGGATGCACAAAGAGTCATCGATCCACCCTCAGAGCTCAGAATCACAGCCTAAAGGCACACACACCTCATCTTCTCCCAAACACACTGACTTCATCTCTGATCTAATGTTAATCTTGTGATGCCTTCATACTGTACGTTGTTGTTCTGGTAGCTTACTGCCGTCACCTGACGTCACCACAGCTGACGTGATCTGCCATGAGCATCAACAGCAGAGCCGTGTAATATTTATTCCTCCTATATTTTCAGTACATCTGTGTAAGCCTCTTGGCTCGATCGATAAATCTGCAGCAGACACAAACAGAACAGAGCGAAGAAGTAATTGGCTGAGCGCTGCAGCATGAAGAATATTTATTTCCAGACGTATCTGGACTTTATGTCTCTGAGATTCAAAGCCTCTGTGGGTTTCGCTTTGTGTCTCTTTTATTTTTCCATTGAGCACATGAAGGTGCAGGCCAACTCTGTTACAGTGGATGCTGCAAATAATGATGGGCAGATACACAAATATCAACAAAGAAAGGCAAAGAGGAAGCCAGACGCACACACATTCAGATTTGATTCACACAGAAACCACAGCGAACAAATGAATAACATCAAAACCACAAAGTAACAAGCTCCTTTGAACACAGCAATAACAAACTTTCTCCTTTTTCCCTCCTCCATCCGCGCTCAAACAGATCTTCCACCTCAGTGACGCACCACATGAAACTCTAGCCTTATTTAGTTCACTGAGTGCAGGAGGGTTTTTCTCATAATTAACCACCAACTTCCACTCCTGTCCTTCTGCCGAACCCACTTCTTTATAGAGAACATGCTGACCAAGATGCGGCTAATGGCTCCAGTTCTGAGCCGTGGACCAGCTGAACCAGACTGGGGAGGGAATGATGGGGAAAAGTCAGCAGCAGCATAAAAAATACATAAATGACACCCAGGTTTGCTTCCTGTGGGGGTGCAGAGAGTGTACGATGATGGGTGAATGTGTGTTCACCTGTGAGTCAGTGTGTGTGGTTGTGTTGTGTGCTCCTGTCAGAGAAAGTGCACAGATCATCAGTCCTGAAGCCAAATCAGTAAGCACTCTTCTTTACCTGACTATCAAATGTTTTTGATTGGACCCTCATTCTGCAGGAGTTTGGACACTGCGGTAAAAACAGCTGCTGCTTAATGTTAAGCTTATGTTTAAATGAGACGAGTGCAAGAAAACAAATTAATTTGGTAAGTTTAGTAAACGTAAACAGAGTTCACCCCGTCATCGGGAGAAGGAGGGGCAAAAGTCACAAGGAGCAACTCATGCTCTCCCTTTCTATGTTTTACAGCAAAGGTGGTCAGAGTTGATTTCACCTGAACTTTGCAACAACAACAACAAAATGACAATTTGTTGAACCAGCTGTGAAGCTGGATTAACACACCCAGGATCTCTCAGGGTTGACTTAATGAGACATCCGCAATTCTGATCAGCAGTACTATGAAGCTGGATATCAGCTTGCTCAGTGAATCCAGGGTTTTCCAGTCTTGATTGGAGCGCACTC
Source organism: Labroides dimidiatus (assembly GCA_030710495.1). NCBI lineage: Eukaryota > Metazoa > Chordata > Actinopteri > Labriformes > Labridae > Labroides > Labroides dimidiatus. The sequence continues at coordinate 9,295,031 of CM061145.1, forward strand.
GCATAAAAAAACCCTGCAGAGCAGCCTACTTTACCATGAAGGAGCAGACAATTATTCTTTAGAAATACGAAGAATTTAACACTTCATCTAGGCAAAAAGGAACACTGGTGCTGCAGCCAAATCCAGGAAGGAATGATGGCAGAAAACTGTCGACTCTGTTAATGTGTAATTCATGAGATTATCCAAAATGAATTCATGGGACAGACAACATCCTGATCACTCAGTTTGACTTCATGATGGAACAGACGTTTGGAGCAGAGCTCTTCATCAGTGTCCTGTCTTTGGTTTTTATTTACCACTGAGTTCTTTTGAGGCTCCGCCCCCTTGTGTGAGCGCATTTCGTATTAAAATATTAATTCCTCAGCGTGACGGCACAACTCCTTGTGCATTCCATAAATTCATGTTTCTGCAGTTATGTAATGTGTGACCATTATTAACAACCTTATTTCAGATGCGCCCAACTGCAATGTGTTACATTTGTAAATTATGACTTCATCAGTTAACAAATGTAGCGCTGTCCATCCGTAGAAAATCTGAATCTCTTGCACAGGATGTCATCGTGGACTTCAAAAGGACTGCATCTCTCCCTAAAAACTCTTTTCCTCTCACAATCCACACACCAACATCGACAGGATCTTCTTAAATTGGGGAGGGTATTTTCCAAGAGAGCTGACCGGTCAGGAGGTGGTACTATTATACTCGTTGATCTCTTCTCTAAATCTTAATCTGCTCCAGAGCAGGTTAGCTGTTTAGCATCAGTTACCATGGTGATTTATCCTGCTAAAAAATGAACCAGCATTATAGGACAGAAAAATCAAGCTTTGTAGTACAGGCCTCTTCGAACACTTGCTTATTTATTTATTTATTTATTTATTTATTTATTTATGTAAAATAAAGTGAGGATCTTCTGTTCACATCACACACCACGCACTGTCAAAGTGGGAGCCATTCATTCAGGTTTACAGGGGAAGATTGAAGATGATAATGATGATGATGATCAGTTATATGGTTAGGGCAGCGTCTGTGGATCAGTGGGTCTTCTCTCAAATGTTGGGTTTAGGGTTTGATCCCAGCTCCTGGAGTCACATGTCAAATTCTCAAGACAGCAAACACAGAATCTCCCCCACTGTTTTTCAGCTGTGTGTGAATGTGCTGTGAAAGGGTGAATGGGTCAAGCACACTGAGTGGTCAGAAGGACTAGAAAAGCTAATGTTTTACCCAAATGTAGGACAACCCGGATTATCAAACAACACCCACTCACCTCTTTTTAAGAACAATCTTCAGTAAAACACTCTCATAACCAAAATTTACTTTGTTTAAAGAAACTACTTTTTAGTTTTTGAACTTTTAAAAAAATCATTGAAATAAAAGAGACTGCTTTCTTTTTTTGCTCATAAATACAGTCACTAAGATCTGTATTTTAAATGCAATACCTAAATGAACCTCTCACTTAGCAATTTGAACATTTTAATACAAGATGCTCTTTTTGGACCGGCCATCTTCAGACCTTACACTCAGTAATGTCCGAAGCGTGTTTAGTCATTTGGAGCTAAACTGTCTCATTCTGAGAATCCAGGCATAAGACAGTGTTTATCTTGAACACAGTAACATAACATAACTAAAATGCTTTTCGTCAAGTTATGTACACATTGTTTCTGTTTGCACTACGTTACCAGTAATCAAGGTATAGATAGTTTTTCTGCCATTCTCCAGCATACTTGGATCCCTCTTGGTTATGTGCATCAAATCAGGGCTAGTGCACACCAGCAAAATGTACACGCAGGATGTGGGCAGAACGCCAGGACGGGATTTGATTCATTTAATAAATTGGCAGCCAAACGCTAGGATTGGTTGATGTTTTACCAGGTTTACTCCTACTGTAGACAGTGGATATTTTTCACTCTGTTTAAAGAACACATCTTGTCTTGATTTCCATTGGGACATAAAGATCATTTTAACCAGAGTAACAGAAAGTCTATCTAAATCTGATTACCAAGCCTGCCTTTCAGAGACTTTAAGACTGCTGCTGATGTTAGTGAGCCAAGTCATGTGGGTGTTTTAAACTGTTTCTGCTTTGATGTGTGTATATAAAGGTGTTTCTCTCTGCTGTAGGCAGGATTTACCTTTCTTAAAAGAGAGAAAACAACATGTTTGAAAATGACCGGCATACGAGAGAGTCATGCTGATCTCCACCCCTTGGCTAGTTTTAAGGTTAGTCCCAAGTTGAAGTCCACGTCCATGTCTGTGTTTTCTGCAGTCCTTGGTCTAACTTGACTCAGAGTGGGTGATTGACTCCTTATATTATTCATAGATTATTTATTGCCTCCCAAAGTTATCTACTGAAGTAACTAAAAGGAAACCAATAGATGTTTGTTTGTAGGTACAGGAAGGATGACCAACAACCAGAAAACATGAGCTCTGACCACAGCTGCTGCCCTGCTGGGAGCAGCAAAATCAGGACTTTGGTTGGATTTATTTTATCTTTAAATGGGAAAGATCTAACTGTAGATTTTGTCCCAGCAGGCTGTAATAACTTTTAACATGTTTACTCTTTTGGCAAAGCCCTTTGATATTTTCCTGCTGGTCTGACATTTTTCCTCCTCCTCTCGTCCACCTAAATGATACCTGGTTTCCCCTCTGCCCTCAGCCTAAGCCCATGGGGAAAAAAAAAAAAAAATCTGTAACTGCTTTGGCAAATCGTCTTACCTTGGCACACCATAACTGGACTTTTACGAACACATTAACTGACTAAAAGCACAGTGCATGATGGGACCTGTGCAGCACAGGTCTTTCAATCAGGCTGTGAATCCTCCAAGGGCATCTACACAGTAGGATTTAGTTTGACTCGACTCTTGTGGACAAACCAAATGTTCGCATGACTTCCAGTCACCAATCTTTTTCTACATTTTGGTCACTTTGAAAACTTTTTAGGCCCAGATTTATTTCCAACAAAAAAATAAAGAGAGCCACACACAGCCCCAGTTTATCTTGAACATCAACTTTTTCTTACACCTGTCGTTTTGAAAAATGTGTCAAATCAAGAACATCAAGGGCCAGTATCTAAAAACAGTACAAGCTGCCAGGTCCCTGCATCTTGTACTTCTTTTTTATTCTTTCATAAACTTTTCTTTTCTTGTTTTTTTTTTCTGTACAAACTACAAAAACAGCTACAAAGCAATGGTGATGACAGCTTCAGTGTGACCTTGAAGCCCAACTCTCCCTCCCCCGTGTGTCCCGTCGTGTTTTACTCCAAGGCGAGCGGACAGATCCATGTCTAAACAGTGGAAACAATAAAAGCACTTAACGGAGCCTCATTACGTAAATGCTCTCTGCTCTTATGAGCTCTGGCCACAACTGAAAATAACACCAGCACACTCTGGTCAGTGGTGTGCCGTGAGACTGTGCTGCCATCTGATATCAAACTGTATGAACAAAGAGGACGACTGAAAGCCTGAGGAGGAGAAAGATGAAACAATGGGGGAGAGGACTGACCTCTCAGACACTTTCTGGTGGTTCTGAGGAAATTCATAACTTTGCAAAAACATCATGAGTGCTTCAAAATCTGGTTGTTTGGTCTAATTGTTGAAAACAAAAAACAAAAAAAATATTTCATGATCAGTGAAATGAGAAGGATTGAACAATTGTGAAGAGCTCTCCACATGTCACAATGTGTTTAAGGGCTGTGCACCCTGAATGGTCTGATCCTTACATTTCTCCTCAAGGAGGGGAAACTGGAAACCAGAAACATGAGAGATTTTCTACTGGTCAGAAAGAAAAAGTCCACCATAGCTGTTTCTTGGGAGGTATTTTGAATGCCTTTAAATTGTTTGGGTCAATGTCAGATTCAGCATCTAACAGCACACTGCAAAACCCATCCTTTAGTGTTCTTCTATTATTTTTTTTCCTGTATTTTCTTAAGCAGAGATTAACTATGAGTCTCCCAAAACAGCAAATGAAAGCATTTTTAAGGGGAAAAAACATCATTTACCCATGTGTTGGACAATATTAAAAGAGAAAAAAACTTGATTTGTCTGCAACCTTCACCAGTATTGATAAAAACAAAAGTTCCTCACAGAAACTTTAGGTCTTTATCGTTTATGAAAGTTTCTTAATCTTACTTTATCTTGTAAATGTACAGGAAAAAAAAAAAACTTTCTGATTGCTCAGTTTTTTTAATCTGGAAAATCAGAGGCCTATGAAGCTGGATTTTTTTCTTATCGAGGTGACTTCTTGGTTAACCCTGGATTCTGTCCTACGAAGCTGGTTCACTTCTTACTGGGTTAAATCACCATGGTAATGTATGTTGAACAGCTAACCTGCTCCGGAGCAGGTTAAGATCTGGATAAGAGATCAACAAGTATAATTGGTCACCTCCTGACCAATCAGCTCTCTTGGAAAATAACCTGCCCATTTTTAGAAGATCCTGTTGATGTTGGTGGTCACCAACACCAAAGCGGAGCGCTTAGGAGAGCTTTTAGGGACAAACACAATCCTTTTGATGTCCCCGATGACATCCTGTACAAGAGATTCAGATTTTCATCAAATGGACTGAACCTCATTTGTCAGCTGATGGATCCATAAATAAATAAATTCAGTTGATTTCATCCAAATATCAGAGACAGAGTGAAGAGTGAGTCCAACATAAAACGCGCTCAGACGGGGGGCTGAACCTCAGAACTCAATGACAAATATAAACCAAAGACAGGACACTGATGAAGAGCTCTGCTCCAAACGTCTGTGCCATAATTAAGTCAAATTGACTGATCAGAGTTCTGTCTGTTTATATTTTCCTATGAATTAATTTTGGATAATCTCACGAATAATGCATTAACAGAGTCAGCAGTTTACTGCCAGCATTCCTTCCTGGATTTGGTTGCAGTGACAGTGTCGCTTTTAGCCTGGATGACATGTTTACATTCTTCCTATTTCTAAAGAATAACTGTCTGCTCCTCCATGGTAAAGTAGGCTGTTCTGCAGGGTTTCTCCTGTTTCTCCATGTTTGTGATTGGTCAGATGCTGCAGACTCCACCTCTTTAATGTGAGCGCGCTCTGATCAAGACTGGAAGACCCTGGATTCACTGACTGAGTTGATATCCAGCTTTGCAGTACCGCTTTTCAGGATTGTCAATGTCTCGCTAAGTCAACCCAAGTAACGGAGAGAGATTCCGGATGTGTTAATCCAGCTTCGTACTGCAGGCCTCAGGTGAAAAAGGATGTTTTTAATCATTGTTGTTGTAGCGCTTATATTGGCCACAAGGGGATGAGTGTCACAAAACAAGTACACTTATTGTTAAGTACTTCTGAGCGGTATGTATGAGGGCATCCAAAATAATATCTATGTTGAATTGCAAGTGACTAAAAACTTGAGAATACATCAAAGATTTAAAATTTATAAATAAATAAATAAATACATCTTATTTCTACACTGAAAGTTTTCAGTTTCACAAAACTGTGACAGAAGTCATTCATAAAGTTCTTGTCGAAATATATATTTCTAAGTCGTAAAATTTTGGAACCAGATTAGACTTTCCCATCTTCAGACCCATTTTCTTCTCTCTTTTATTTCAGAGCTTCTACAGTTTTCACATAAAGAAGAATAATAACAGGTGCTGCCTGTAAACTCACCTATGACACAAAAAGGCTTGCGGGCGAAGCGGAGGCGTCCCTGCCATCCTCTGTAACGGCAGCAGCACCCTGCGGACCAGATCCGGATGATGTACTCCAATCCAAACACCACGATCATCACAAACTCCTGTCCAAACACAGAGAGCCAGGAAGAGTTCAGTCATCGTGACGAAACCAGCACAGCGTTTTTCTCTGACGATGATTCTCAAAGGTAATCTGTTCATGTGAAGTCATATAAACAGCTTCCATTGGTTCAGGTAAACAGTTCTGACAACAGCCGCTCTGCACCTTCATCAATCAAGGCCGGAGAGGGCAAACAAAAGTAAGAGGAGTCCTCCATAATGTTGACAGTTTCTGTGTTTGTGTTGCATCATGTTTAAGGATATTTAAAGGGGAAGAAAAAAAAAACAGAAGTAGAAAATATAATTTAAGCACCTAAGCCGGGGGGTAAGGAGAGAAAAATATTCAAGTGCACGAAACAATCTGAGGGAAATGATTCCTGTGTGCTTTGAGTCATCTGCAGTGCATAAGGTTGTAAGGAGCTGAATCACTGCAGGTGGCTTAAACATTAATTTCTGAATGTGATAGAAGCACATTTTCAGTAGTTTATCACAAACACATGCATAAAATCTGATCACTTTACATTTTACACACTTTACATACACATTTCCCATATCTTAAACACAGTGCTGGGAATAACGGTGTAACTAACGCTGTTACTGTTTTCCTGTAATGGGTAATCTTATTAACCCTTTAACTACCTCTCCTTTTAACCCTACAACGTTCACTTTTTAAATGCAAGGGACATGAAGTTTATTTAATTTTTAACCTTTGAATGTTCCATCCCCAAAAAATAAAAAAATAAGATTTTTTTTTTTTGTTTTTTTCCTGTGCTGTTTGGGCACTAAAATGTAGCCAGAAACTACGAGCAGTTTCACTCTTTACTTTATGGTTATTTGTTCCTATAATGTTTTGTTAACTAAACAATGTGTCTCCAAACAAATTCATTTTTGTCTAAAAAGAAACAGAGAAACTTAGAACATAAAATAAATAAATAAACATTATAAAAATGCAAATGAACTCACTATTGTCAACATATCAATAAAAATGTCTGTTCCACTCAGTTTTTTGAACAGTATATTTTTTCCTAGTAGTCTTCAGGCCAGTAAAATACTGTCATGCTGTGCAGAGGAGCAATGCACACGGTATACCATCCATAATATGGATGTCCTGTCTTTATGAAATGAGCTGAGTTTTAACCTGTTAGAGGAAGAAAAAAACAACTTAACAGAGTTTTTAAACATTAAGCCTCATATTAGAATGATTTTAGGAAAGACTGTAGACTCATTGTCTTTTATTAAACCATGGTAAAGGTTGTATTGCCTATAATAATAAATGGAAAGCTGTAGCGGTGCAACCCGCTGATGTGTTAGCAGCTCATTGGTCAGTACCATGGAGAGCGATTGCAGGTAGATTTGTCTGATGCACTAAAACCTTATAAAAGTCAGTAAAGTATCAAAGGAGCAAAAAGCAGCTAAATCTGCCTTTAAACCACACACAGTAACAGCAGTACATCAGTCATTTGAAAGTGTCCTGAGAGAACATTTGTACGTTCGTGTTTTATGCATTATATAAATAAAGATTGATTTATGATCTCAGCGCACCTTAGACCCTTAGTGAGGCGGGAACAGGGCACAGTGATCTAGTGATGGGAAAAACAGTTTTTTTCATGGACTGAGTCATGATAATCAGTTCAGTTAAGTGATTTGTTCAAAAGATTCGTTCACTGAATCGTTCAGTGCTTTCTAAAGCTCTGCCTTTGAACCAGTATTTTACACTGAAACCGGGCCAAACATTTAGTTCTGCTCGTGATCATACTGAAAAATGCCAGAGGTGAATAATAAGCCAATGAGCTGAGAATTTGGTGGGATAAAACCACATTTTTCAAACTAAAAGCTGCCAAAACAGTCACATATATTTAGTATATAGCCTCAGTCACACACAAACACACTGTACAGACTGAAACACGAATCAAATGTTAAAACGGTATCACACTGACATGGAAGGAAGAGGGAGGGCAGGCTTGGGCAACTCTTAGGGTTAGAGAGAGAGAGACAAAAGACAGGACAGCGTAAACTGAAGTTGAGAAAAGAAAAACACTTTTCGAAAAATGATTCAGTTCAGTTCGTTCCCTCGAGATGATTTGTTTGTTTGAACGAATCATTCACGAAAGACACAACACTACGCTGATCCTCAGCAGTAAACTGTAAATTAATGACGGTGTTTCACTGTTAAAACTGTTGGCAATTGTTAGTATTTCTAGAATGCAGTGTTTAAAACAGTATTATTCTGTTTTACATTACTGCTGGGATTCTGCTGTAAATTGACATCAAAGTCTTACAGTTCAGGCAGCTCAAACTAAGCTTTACAACCTCCTAATGCTGAGGTCAGACTTCACATTATAAGCAACATTATAGCCTGAACCGACAAACGTGAGGCTTCGGGAACCTGCCAGCTGAGAAAGTTGATCAGATTGTCCCATGTGATATTTCACATGAGTGAGATATATCATGTGTTAACCTCTTATGACTGCAAACTGAAAAAAAAGTTGTGACTGAAACATAACAGAATAGTTGAACAATGGTTGGGTGGAAAGGCGAGTCTGTCGTTTGTAGTCAGCTGAGAAGAAATGTGAAAGGAGCGACCAAAAGCAGCAGGATAAATACGTTCTTCATTCACAGGTGTTTTCATTCTGGTGACAACTATTTGTCAGTCGGTTGTTTCTTACCAGGATGAGGAGACAGTACGAGGAGAAGTCTTGATGAGCCGGAATGGTTGAGAACACAGACAGGACCAGGCAGCTGAAGACCAGGATGAACCTACACAGAAAAAAACAAAGAACAGTCATAAATACAACAAACACTCAACTGGAATCAGAATGAATGACATCAACGGTGGTAACGACTGAAACCACCACACTGACCAGCAGATCAAATCTTTATTTCCACTGGTTACAAATATGCTCTGCATCAGAGGCTTTTTTCCTTTGTGACAAACTCTTGAACTCATTCTGGCACCGCTCGAGCACCACACAAACAACCTGGCAGCGCAATCACAGACTTTATTTCCTCAGCAGTGAACCATGAGCCCGACTATTATTCAATTTCCTCAGATATCGAGTTAATCATGCTTGTTTGTGTAACATGATTTGCAAGAAACAAGCAGAGAAACGCAGCTATTGGAAAACAAGCAACATCCGACCCATTTCCACACTCTGACTGTCGCTGCCTCGCCAGGAAACTGTATCTTCATAACCATAACATGTTTTTTCCATCGCGTAAAGATATCAGGCTCCTGATGCTGAGCACTGAGAGCACATCTGTGTTTTATCATCTTAGATCTCATCTGGAGTCGGTTCTGTGCACTGTCTCTTTAATGCCATCCAATAAGAGGCTTAAATACAGCGGACAGCTTTTCTAAGTGGTGTCCTGCCTCGTGTCTGCACAGGTACACATTCATAATTCAAACTGGAGACCTTTAGCAGAGCTCTGACCTTTTTGCATCTACATTTGTGATCCACTTTTACTTCAAAAGGGGCACACTTCAGACTCTAGTTACTGTTTTTTTTTTCCAGCAGGAAGGAAAGGAAATGAGCATTGACTCTAACAAAGAGCCTGTCACTGAAAACAGATGTCCTTGTGAATTTTAAAAGAACATTACAAAAGAGGTGAAAGAGAATGAGCATTTAGTATTCCATACGTTTTTTTTGCATTTTTCACAGTCTTCAAATTTTCACAGATTTGCACATTTCAAATTGTAAAATGTTCAGCATGTTCAGGAGAATTTTGAGTGTATGTTTCAAATTTCCACCTTTTGTAGATTTTAAAATATTCAGCGTTTTCCAAAACTTTTTGGCCCATTAAAATAAATGGAAATGTTCTGTCACCATGGAAACTACACAGCAGTAGATGCCATAAGGCCTCCCAACTGATGTTGTCATAAATTCCATCACCTTGGAAACCACACAGAGGACCCTCAGAACCCCTTGATGTCATAAGGGGTTCTGAGGTTATAAATAGGACTTCTGCAGTTAGGTTTAGGGCTCAGTATTTCATCCAGCATTTGCTGCAAGGAAATGCAGGCCCATCCCTCTAGTTGGTCTCTGCATCGCTGCTTCTCTGTTGTTTTAAATATTATCATAAAAGTTTGATCAGAGCAGCTTGGGTCCACTTTTATGTGTTGGCTGCACCCAAGACCTTCAGGCTGCGACTCACCCGTGTTTCAGTTGCTTCCTTCAATGCTCTTTATGCTTCACATTTATTTTCAAATCCTATTATTTCTCAACAAAGAGCTCGATGTCAGTTTATTCCTGACCCACTCACAAACTCTAACTCAAGCTTTTTTTTTTTTAAACCCCTAACACAGAGTCACACTGAAGTCTGCTGAGGGGGTCTTCAGTTACAGTAACAGAAACAAACTGTTGGCTGATCTTAGGTCCATCACAAGTGTGTCTGCTTTAAAACCTTTAATCAAAGTCCAGCTCTTTTCTTCAAAACATGAATTGTTACTCTGTTAGTGTGTAAGGAATAAAAACTATAACTGTTAGGACTTAAAAAGCACTACACTAAGCACTTAAAGATAAATACAGTAGGAAGAATATGGGGTTCCTTTTATGAGTGGCAATGCTTCTGTAACACTTTTTATGATTGTGTTGTGTCTGATTTATGTTGGTTGTGAGCTCTCTTGTCTGAATTTTGTCATTCATCCCTGTCATTCAACTGTTGTACAGGGTGTCCATAAAGTCTCTTTACAGCTGCTGCCTCGCCACCACTGGGCAGGTCAGATTGCAGCCTGGTTTTCCTGCAGACCTGTTGCAGACCCTGTGTGCTGAGTCAGCCTGCAACTACCCTCACAGTCAGGAATTGCATCTGTGTATTTTGAGTATTCTATTGATAAAAGAGTTAAATGAACCCCTAGTGAATGTCTACTCCCGGAGAAAGGCACTGTGTGTGTCACGGTTTATGAAGTAAAATCTGATAGACTCAATGAAACTACAAAGCAAAGTATGGAGTAACAACAGTGGACTGCCGGCTAGGCTTGTGTTGCTGAATCTGCTGACTGCCTTTCAACAAAATCTGTTGCTCCTTCTGTACTCAGTGAAGACGCATTGGATATATACGCCAGATGATCAGCACACCTCTACTTCAGCAGAGGGCTACCAAAAGACTCTACAGTTGTATCGCCAACTACAGGCCTGTAATGCATACTACAGCGTTTCCATGTAACCGCAGATTTTTTTTCACTGCATTTTCTTGTGAAAGCCCCCAAATCATCCACTCAACACTGAGCCCAGTGACCAGAAACTGTTCACTAAATCGGTCCTGTACCACAACAAACATGGGAGTTTTTGACATCACTGGTGAGTTTGTGTGTCTCTTTTAAAAGGGTTAGCTCACCTTGAAATTCAAAAGTGTTGCAAAAGAAGAGAAAGTGGAAAGCAAAGCACGACAGGCAGCGAGTCAAGCAAGTGAGAAGGATCGTAGCTTCTGCATGTGTCACTTTGATTATTTGGCTGATCTCCAACATCTTATGATTTTTATTTTTTTTAAACAAGTATGTAAAGCCAGAACTGTGATGGATAACAAAGAGCTAAGTACTTTGAATAATGATCCTAAAGAAGACAAATATAAGTTAAAAAAAAGAAAAAAAAAAAGATTACAAACAAAAAAAGACAAAGGACCTCACAATACTTCACAAACATATCAAACGTAGAGTTTCAGAGTCAGGACTCATTAATTTTTTGAGTCTACGAACAGAACTCCAATTTTAAAATTGTCATCAGTGCTAGAATGACATCCACTGTGTTAAAGCAGAGACTGGGGACTCCTTACTGTCAGCTCCTCAGTGTCAGATTGACCTCAGAGTATAACTGAGCTGACAGGAAGGCTTTCAAGTCAGACCTATCAGATCACACTCAATGTTTTGAACACTGCCTGTGAGAGACGGCACGCAGGTGCCACATGGTCTCATGTGCTTCTATCAACCCTGTGAGCCCATTTTGACATCTCAAGAGTCAAAACTGAGGTCAAAAATTTCCAGGATTGTCACTAATTCTCTGCTCATGCACTTTTCCTGCTCTGTCACATGATTCAGTGAACGGCTGCAGGCTCGGAGAACTGAAACGCACAAAGTGTTAGAGGTTCTGAATAAGGGAATACTGAATGAAGGAAAACACGGAGTGACGAGCATTGTTGTGCTGTCAGCCAGAAAGCAAGCTCCTCGTTACGGGAACACCTACGCCTCTCACACTCACCAGAGAAATTACAAAGTGACAGTCAAATCCCTAAACCAGAGACCAAACCTGTTTCCATTTCAGATGTATTTTCAGATGTAATTCATAGAGTACAGAAGAACTGGAGAGCACACCAACAGAAGCATTCAGCTCTTAGACAAGTTCACCAATTAATCTCAGAACAGCGTGCTCAGCCAACCTCTGACCCCGGGTGTCATGATGCTCATACTCATATGTGGCATTAATCTGCAGGGTCTCAGAGATCGCTTTTCACCCTCCTAAGCTGGCTTACACACTCAAAGACACACACACACACTCACACACATTTACAGAAATGCACACACGCACTATCAAAATGAAGCCGCCTGTTCTTCTTCTTCTTGAACCCATTCAGCTTTTCTTAAAGCCCCCTGCACCCTCTCACACCTCACACAGGATGAGACTGCACCTCACGAGTGGGAGGTGTTGAGCTACAACTTCCCTCAAGTGTGTCACTGATGTGTCAGAAAATTATGATGAAACACTCAATAGATGCCATGTTTTAAAATAATAATTTAAAAATACATTATAATATGATAACTGCACAAAAAGCAACTTCCTGATGAGTAAAGGTTTCCATTTACAGGGGTGTAACACGTAAAGAATGAGACACAGAACCATTACACTGCTGGAAAAAGACTTTTAAAGAGATAAAAATCAACCATTAACAAGAAACGAACACTGAGGCAACAGAGCACAACAAGACAAAAAAACAACTTCAGGCAAAAACTTGAGAAAGAGATGAAAATTAATACAAAACAAAACCTTAATAAACCCCAAAGTTGAGGCATGATGCAAAATAAATAAAAACAAAGGAAAAAAAAAACATGAAACAACCAAAAAGAGACCGAAGACAACTTCATAAAGCATATAATGAAACTTTTCAAATGAGGACATAAAAATGAGATTTTGAGATTCTAATGATGCTGCTAGCACACAGAGGAACAACACAAAGAAATTGGAAGAAACTATGATGAGAAAATGACCATAAACAGACTCATGTTGTACAAACTACAAAAGAATGCAACATTTTTACTATGATGCACAAAGCTACCACAAGGACACACAAAATGTAACAGAAGAGATCAATAAATCTGAAAAATGGTCGCCAAAAACGGTAGCTGAAGTTGTGCCTCATGAGGTAGGGGGTGGCTTGGGTTCAAATCCAACCTGTGGCCTCATCTTGCCCTGTTTCCTTCTCTATCCACTGTCCTCTCCCCCTGACTAAGGGCATAAAAATCCAGAAGATAAAATAAAATAAACAGCAACAAATCACCAAAAACAAATAAAAAAAGGTGAATAAATAAATAAGTAAGTATTCCAAAACAACTACAAATTGCACACAAAACTACTCCAGGGAAATGTAAAATAGAGATACAAAGAGACAGAACAATACACAGAATCACTGCAAATGATTTCAAACTGCAATTAAGAGACGTATGTTGAGAGACCAAAACAACCAAAACAACCTGAAAGAAACCAACCAGAGCTGCACACATTTGTTTACCAAAGTGAGCACAACAAAAAACAATAAAAGAAACATAACGATGATAAATAGAGGAGGTTTAGGGTACATTCTTCTTCTTCTCCTTTTTACTATTATTATTATTATTATTATTATTATTATTATTATTATTAATAATAATAAGCTGGTGGAAGTGGCCGGGGATAGGGGCCTCTGGTCTTCACTGATGACATTGCTGCCCCCGCGACCCGGAACCGGATAAGCGGTAGAAGATGGATGGATGGATGGATTATTATTATTATTATTAATAATAATAATAATAATAATAATAATAATAATAATAATAATAATGCTGTTGATGTTGGTGAGAATGAAGACTAGTAAAATCTTATAATAGTATTGCTAACATTATTACAATAATTTTGTAGTAATTATATAGTATCCTATAGTTATTATTATTGATTGCAATAGTCCAAAGAAAGTGGGATAGAATATTACCTCTTTTGGAAAAAACTTAACATAAACAAAACTAGAATAATATAGGCCAAAATAACTCCAATCATTACAAGAAAATAAAAAAATAATAATAATAAAAAATAAATTTGAAAAAAATTAAAAGCACACTCCCAACTGATAGCAGACACAGAGAAAGTAGTCACTGGAGATATCAGCATCTTTGTCAGGTTTTCTATCAACCCCTCATCAGTTCAGCTCATGCGTTGGTGATTCAGCATACTGATTAAATAACTGAACTTTGATATCATTGAACTGATTGAGTTTTTAATGACACATGATAACTGGTGAAGCTCTCATTCTCAGACATGCTGTCGTGTCCTGTGATGCTGTCCATGGTCCTGAACCTGATTCCTCTCCTACCTTTTAATTGTTGATTTTTCTTTCATCCTTTCCCCAGAGTAAACTAACACAATCTTTAGTCTTGGATTATAGAACAGTAGTCATGTTGTTGTACGAGTGTTTGCAGTTAACCATCTTTTCCTTGTTTTCTGCCACAAAAACTAAGCAGCTCCTCTGCTCCAAACCACATGAATCTGTCTTTGGCCGTTAGTATACCAGAGACTAATTCACTATGCCATGTTGTACAAACTGAAGAGCACAAACAGATGGTAATCAGACTTTAAATTACAAAAAAAGCTCAGCCAATAAAGAAGAGGCACACTGTTTTGTTTTTTTTCCCAGAGATTTGGCTTTTTGCTATTGGAGACGTTCCTGGAGCTGTTTCAGATATGACGAGCATTGACATCACTTTTCAAGCTGTTTATTTCTCTAGCTCTTTTTCAATATTTTTGTTTGTTGAAAACTCTTAGACAACCAAGTAAGACTGCAGTCAGCATATGCAGCTTTTGTAGATAAACTTATACAGCAGGAAAAAATTGAAAGCACATATTGTTCTTCTTTGATTGATCTGTTTGTCGTCGTTCTGAGAAGTGAAATCAAAAAACGACACCTCACTTTGTACCAACCCCAGAAACTTTAGGAGCAGAGGAAGACACAAAGTTAAACTAGTATTTTTGCTCAGTATTGCAAACGATTCTGCATATACTGGAAAAATAAATAAATAAAAGATTGCAGACAGAGAAGCTGGAAAAGACACTTTTGGCTTAAACCCTGTATTAACGAAAACTGAAAATAACAAGTAACCTTAATCCATAATCTAAATCCTCTAACCTGATAAAATTGTTTAGTTGTAGGTGACCTTGTAGCTCAGACCAGAGTAACGGAGCAGAAACATTAGAAGCCCTTTTTCCAGAATGACAAACAGAAGTTTTCCATGAGACAGACAGTTACAGTCACTGATAATTTCAGGAGACAGTAAAGAACAAATAAGAAGGTAATTTATGTACTGCGGCTTCACAAAGGAAGATATAAAACAGTGCTGGATCCCTCTGTTATGCAAAGATGACAGGCCTACTTTCTCAGACAAGACACAGCGATGTGAAAACCAGACACAGGTCACAAAGCAGCATGGGACACTGAGTCCAACGTTCTCTGGGAGGATGAGGTAACATGCATACTAAGAACATTGACACAGTCGATTAAGCTTAAGAAATGTCAATTTAAAGAACATATGTATAATATATATATATATATATATATATATATATAGACCCACTGCTGTTTTTAAACAGTTATGGTTGCGCACAATTTGTGAAGTGAGGATGTTCACTATCAAAAAACAAAAAAATCCACCCTAATAAAACTAATTTGATGGACTCCCAGGTTCATCGGAAATCAGTGAGTGGATGGTAGACATCAACAAGTAGACAGAGATTTAGAGGAGAAATCCAGTGTGTACCCCAGAGAGGAGTTTAAACTCAGTCAATCCATGCTTATGACTGCATTTTTCCTCAAAGAGAAAGCCCAGCTATTTGTACCTTTTCTTACCTCTTTAAGAAACCCACACCCTTGTTTGGTGTGTTGTGTCTGATTATCATGTTACAAAGTAGTATGGTTACATCCTGTGCCATAAAACCTAAAGATGACCAAAATAAGTATTGTTATGAGCACTTTAAGAACTTTCATTTGAGTGATTTTTATGTTTTATAGCTTTGGGTTTCATGTCCGACGCCCTTGGATTGTTAAATGTGTTTTATGGGCCTATAGATTTAAGCAAGAATACAGTTAACAAGTTCAGGCTGTTAGCAGTTGTGCAAAGACTGGAGGACAAAAATATATTCCTTAAAACAGCATTCAGCATAAATGACTTGATTTATTTGTCATTTTGATCACATTTTACAAAAAAAAGATGCTTTTCTCCCAGCAGACTGCTGTGTGGAGTTTGCATGTTCTTCCCGTGCATGTGTGGGTTCTCTACAGGTACTCCAGCTTCCTCCCACTGTCCAAAAACATGCTCATCAGGTTAACTGGTGATTCTAAATTGCCCGTGTGTGATTCTAAATTGTGCGTGTGAGCATGAAAGGTTGTCTGTCTCTATGTGTCAGCCCTAAAATTGACTAAAGACCAATCAGTCGCAGGTGCCTCACCCAAAGACAGCTGGGATAGGCTGCAGCCACCCGCGACCCTGAAAAGATAAGTGGTAGAGGATGAGTGAATGGATTATTATTATGATTATTATTATTTTGTTATTATTATTATATTTGTTAAAGCTGTGGCCTGTTAATCTTGCATTTTTAATACATACAAACAACCTAAAATAAATGTTATTTATCGGAGTGGGCTCACATAATTTGTGCCCCCCTGCATGAATCCGTGCTCTGGTTGGGGCACCCCAGTTTCAGGGCGTGTTGACACTGGCCAAACGTTCAGTGCCCTAGCACAGTTCAGCCCAAACTTCCAGTTCGTTTGGCCAGTGTGACCACAAGCGTTCTGTGCTTGGGCGCAAAACACTTTCCTGCACGCTTCAGAGAGATGTGCTTCAGCAAGGTACACTTTGTGCACGAGCACGTGGACACAACCGTTGCGACCGTTCCTCTCGACAGTTATTTTAAACAATAATGCTGGTGTTAAAGAGCTGTGTTGGACCAAAACAACATAGCATGAGCCAAAAAGTCTTTAAGTTGTAATCCTGTTCTCTCTCTTTCTCTCTCTCTCTCTCTCTCTCTCTCTCTCTCTCTCTCTCTCTCTCTCTCTCATTGTGCTGACTCTGATGAGACCTCGCTGCATGTAAACAGTTGCTTCCTGGTGACATAGGAAGGCTATGCATGTTCTTTAAGTCTAGTTCATGTTGCAGTAGTTTGACCATGGGCCGTACTGGCCAGCAGAGGAACAGCGCTTGTCAGTGTATACCTTGTTGCAGGTACCTTATTTTGTTTTGCTCATCACTGGCTACATTTATACTGAACTGAGGGTTCACTTGGTGGCCGAGGTGGAGTTTTTGCAAAAGACGGGACTCAACTTTTCTCCAGGTAAAAGTCAAACAGCCTCTCTCCAATTAAAGTTAATGTGGATCGCCCATCGGCGTCCCGTCTCCCTCTCCATATTCAACATTCACAAATCCATCCATATCGCCTAAAAGGAGGGGGTTTTCTTTGGTAGAGTGGGAGTGTTCCGACATAAACTGATGCATGTTTTCTTTTTCACTATCCAAAGCAAAAAAAAAAAAAAAAAAAAGATCATCCAATGATCCCTGGGGTCACATCAATAAATGCACCCTTCCCCTGCAAGAGAGTGAGCAGGTATGGATCAGCCAGAGGAGCAGGAGGGGGAGACTTGTTATTATCATTTGTAGTGATATTATTTGGGCATTACTTTATATTTGAATCTATGTGAGCTTTTCCACATTAACAGCAGAAAATAATCATTTTTAATACAATTATATTAGTATGCCGCAGGCTGGCCCTGTTGGAAAGAAGCTATGAAGAATTGCTTTGATTTGTCAATATTGTGCACTGAAAACTTTTGAAATGCTAAATCACAGAATCATAAACATGCATTTAGTCATGATTGACCATCCAAATTTTTGTCTGAACTTGATTCTTTAAAATGAGTTGTTTGACAGCCCCCGCCTCCCTCTCATGCTTCATATTATCTGTGCAGCTGTGAAGCATCAGTGACGGGTCTCCTCAGTGTACTGAGCACTTTTTAGAGCCTCGCAGGTCAGACGCTGTTACAATCTCGTATAATTGCTGCAATTATGTCCCCTGGATTTACAGTCCCTCAGCAGTCTCACGTGTTTGCACAAACACTAAATCGGTAGGACAGCTTCTGTGTGCATATGTTCTGTACATGCTGTGTGTCATAAGCCACAGTGCTGACAGATGATCGAGGAGAGGAGTGTACTGCTGCTGTGGAAGAAAAGACGACAGAACAGTTTTCATAAGGCACCTGGGCTCTTTCAAAAGCCTGAGCCAGAGATGCACTCTGTTTTTTGTCGAGCAGTGTCAGGGCAGGGGGAGTGGGAGAAGGGAAACACTGTATTGTGTCTCTTCTTCCACATTACGCTGATTTTATGCATCTCAGGCTGAACGATGCATTGAAAGAGAGAGCGGAGTGAGCAGAATGTGTTCAGGAGATTAACTGAGCGCATGTTGACGCTAAGTTGGCGTAAGAAGCAAGCAGAGGCCAGGATTTTTCATTTGTTGGTGTGTGAGGCTTTCAGCTGAGCACAGTCTGAAACAGGCAGCATACAGAGCTGTTATAACAGCATGCAGGGAAGCAGCATGTTTTCAGAAAAAGAAAAGCAGTTGTCTCAAACAATGAGAATGTTTCTATTTTTGGGAGGAAATAAGTCAACAGAGATCATGTTGTTGCAACAACACACTGTTCCTCCCTTTCTGCGTGGACAGAACTCTCTTCTGATGTCATGTAGTTTTTTGTTATTATTAGTTTTTTGGTCTGTTGAAAGTAAGGACACACGCTCTACCAGTTTCCTCGTTTCTCTTCACCTTCATAAGATCATCTTGTCAACTTTCACTCTTTGTTCTCTTACTTTCCCTCCCATCATTAAAAACCTTTAATACATGGTTAAAGTGGTGCACTTTGGGTCCGCTTCACTCGTCAAAGCGTTTCATCTAGTTCAATTTAATGTCCTAAAAACTAAATCCTTTTTACAAGAAAGGCTATTCTCCTGCTGTTCTGCAAAGACTAATGTTCTTTTTCTTCTGAAATATAACAGAAGACGTTGAAACATTAAAGATATTCAGACTACCCGCTGATTTTTTTTCCTTACAAAACCTTTGAAAAAAAAAAAACATCTACTCCATCCATCCATTGAAAAAATGTTCAGAAATGTTCATGTTTGAACCGGATTTCACAATAATCATAATTTTCACATTCACACAAATATTTACACTGTTTCCCATAAAGTGGAATAAAATATTTTCAACCTTTTTTCTAATAACGATTGTGACAAATTAATTTTTATTTATAAAGTGTAAAGCTTATCAAATAATGATTGATCAATCTCTTCTAAAGAGTAAAACAAAAAACAAAATAAACCTTTGCAAATCACAACCATTTCATGAGAAGGGATAGAGGAAATATTTTATTCAACCTAAATGAGCAACAGTGTGGATTGGACTGTTTTCTAACATCTATTGAGTTCAGAAATTCTTTCAAAGAGAGGTAGAGTTGGATCATGTATCTACATAAACTCTGGAAAAAAACAAAACAAAAAAAAAACGGTTGGTCCATCTTAGAGGGGCTGTGAGGACTGTCTTTCTTGATGACATGACTCTTAACAAGGCGTGTGTTTGTTTTGGAAATGAATGGAGATCAGATCTTCTTCTTAACTCTACTTTTCCTTGTTCAAGACAACTTTTTACTGAATAACTTGTGAAGAGGTAAGATATTCATCAGCAGTTACACAGCCCTGTTGCTTGAAATGGTGACAACAAGTAAACTTTGTTTGTTCTGTAGTTTAGTAGTTGGCTGTATTTAGTGCTTAGTGCTGAGACGTAGCCATGGGCTAATGTGTAGTGTTAGTGCATCCTGACGTCCTGCTCATGTACCAAGCAGAGCTAACATAACCTCACTTCTCAGACTCACAAGTTTGATCAGACCACAGAAATTGTTTCTAGCAGGGAAAAACACAGATCTCTCTTCTCACCACTTAACTTTGTCAGCCGGCGTAGTGTTGTCGTAAGGACTTCAGTGTGCTGTAAATCAATCTGGTCCTGTCCGATCAGGTTGAGAAGCTAAGAAATAGCATTTAGAAATAACTTATGCTGGTGCTGATAATCTCATTTTAAGTTTTGATGATGCTGGTCGGCCGTGGTGTGTTGCCTCCTCTCTCCTCTCTCCCCCTCCCCTTCCCGTGTCGGGAACGGTGACTCCTTCACCGGCAGCTTGCGCAGCTGGGACTGATTGACAATCAGTGCTGCTGAGCTTAAGCCGGAGCAGCAGGAGAATCAGACGCCAATGGATTGTCACTTCCTGAGTGGTTATACGGCCGGACGAGCTTCTAGTAACGTCAGTGATTTTTGCTATTTCCGAGTCTGGCTTTGAACTTACCTTTTGTTTTCTCCTTTTCCTTCCAGAGCCTCTACAAGCCTTCCTGCATCCCAACATGAGCCCACGCAGCCACAACTCTCCTCAATGACAATAACCTGGATTTTTCCTAGACAACTTGTCACAATTAACCATCTTAAACTGTTTTTCCGCCTCAGCCTCACTTCTGTGTTCTAATAACACCACTGGTTAACCAAACTCATGAATTATGCCTTACGTGGATCAAAGGACTGGATGCGGCCTTACGCGGAACAAAGAACTGGCCATAAAAAGGTCAAATGTGGACACTAAAAGACAAGAAATATGCCAAAATTCTGTAAATGGAATACAAATTTATAATAATCTGATGATATGTGAAAAAGAGGAGACAAAATATTAAATATTAGTGAATGGGGATGGGACTAGATAAGCTCTGCTTCTCCCGTATTCCCTTTCGGACATGTACAAATTGTTCAACTATTGACAATGTGTGATGTCGCATAAGTGTGCTGACGTGACCGAAAGAAAGAGAAAGAAAGAAAGAAAGAAAGAAAGAAAGAAAGAAAGAAAGAAAGAAAGAAAGAAAGAAAGAAAGAAAGAAAAAAAATAAACCGTAACAACAGACATTATGTCTACATGTCTATAGTGTTTGCACATTGTGTTGGAAGAGATCTTGATGGTGTAGCTGTGAGGTTCACATCCCTATGGCTAACCAAAATACACATTTGACTTATCTAAAATGTCAAAAATCCTTCATGTGGGTCAAGTCTATGTCAAAACAGAGTGTGGCGTTGGTTGGATGCTGATCTGACACTTTTGTAAATGTTCCTCCTTTACTTTCCTAATCCAGTTCAAAAGGCTGCATGAACCCAAATCTGTCACTGACTGTCAATCCATCATCTTAGTAAATGTCTAATTAAAACTAATTGTTCTGAAAAATGAACACTTGAGTCAGTGCATTGTTTCTGAAAGGCTTTCTCTGTCTCGTGAATGCGTTTGCAGAGTAATCAGCCTCAGACTGTGAGCCCAATGCTGGAACAATCAACAATTAAAGATAAAACCCCAGTAATACCTTCAGGCTGTCACTGCAGCAAGATATTTCAAGAGAGCGAGTTTATCATGGATAAATAAGGGTATTTATAAATGAAAGAGGAGCATAATGGGTGTAAGGATTTTATGCTAATTATTGTTCTGTTCCGCAGCTAATGGTGGAGTTTATTCCTGTTCCAATGCAGGCTGAACTTTCCTGTGATCAGAGATGTGACATTTTGACTTTCACACAGCACACCGTGTGCTGTTGTCCCTGCAGTACACACAGGATTAAAGACAACAGTGTGTACTGTACATTGTGTCCTCCTTAAGCTCATAACAGTTTAATTATTTTTTTAAAGAGATCGCAACATTGTGGAATGCTTTCCTCTGTTTGTTACAAATAAAAACATAACATGAGCTCAAGGACAGGTTGCACTCTGCTGTAATGTTCGCCTTCTCACAGCAACACTGGTGATCATCTACACAGCAAGGCAGAGATATTACGGCCCAAAGAGAAACACAACAGGGAAACAAGAGGAGCCTGTACAACGGATGACACAATCTGTTAGCCGCTGTGCTGGGAATTAAGGTTTCATCAAAAAAGCAAATGTGAACATGCTACGGGTAAAGATAAAGCCACAGAGACCACCCACGGTACCACTCATTCTTCATTTAAACACATCCAAGAGACCATAATGAAAACCTGGCAAACAACTGCCCTGGTTTG
This sequence comes from Labroides dimidiatus, assembly GCA_030710495.1. Taxonomy (NCBI): domain Eukaryota; kingdom Metazoa; phylum Chordata; class Actinopteri; order Labriformes; family Labridae; genus Labroides; species Labroides dimidiatus. The sequence goes on from CM061145.1 coordinate 9,317,117, forward strand.
ATAATGAAAAGTAAAGTGCTTTTTACATGCTTCATGGAAAAGAAAGTGCAATACTTCTGGATGAAACCACGAGCAGCCTCACACTGGTTTAATGTCTCCTGTTCTCCTTTGTTGAGGCACGTAAAGACGCTGTGCAAATTAAAACTCCATCAGCAGAGCCGCAGGATGACTCGTCATGGAAAGTAAAGAAGGACGTGAACAATTCAGACTTCATAAATGTTTCAGGCTCTGACTGTGCAGCCTCTTGCTGGCTCAGCTTTGTTGTTTTTTGTTGAGGTGTTTGCTCTGCAATTTAAATCAGCACGTTGACTGAATGTTGATGGAATGGGCGTCATGACTGACTTTTTATCATCAAATAAAAAAACAGTGTATCCACCCGGGAGTGGATGGCTATCTGGCCTTTAGAAAAACGGCGCAGGCTTGTCAGCAACATTCTACTCTTGTACAGCTGATCTGTTAGTAACATTTTAAAGCATTAAAAGGCTAACACTTTAAGGGTTGGTACTGATCACATGCTGTGTGCTAACAGATCCCATTCATCAATGACCAGAGGTCACACTCTCTAAACTGAAGATCTTGCGAAATCTGTTGACATGTGACAAACATGGCTGACAACTGGATAGTTACATTGTCAAGCTAAATCTTGCTAGCTTCTTAGCATCTTGGGACAATCATTGTAGCATCAACTTCTCTGCACTGCGGCTTTGATATCTTTCATGGACCATGTTGTGTAACTACATTTCTTGTGTTGCAACAGCTCCAAAAGTTGGTCCTTTGTCTCCTTTGCTTTCTCCAATCAGCTTGCCTTATAATTTGCAACTGTCCACAGAGTGCTGCCCTATGGTTAATATTTTAGCATTCAAACCAGCATGGCTCTGTAGATGAAGACTGGGGAATGTGCAGTCCCTCCTAACGTGCCTCCACTGTTGGGCAAATTACTTTAAAAAGTAATAAGATATAGTTACTTTCCCAAAAAAAGGGGTTCATTTGGTAACTGAATTACTCCTTCAAAAATATAATTAGTTTCCAGGGAAATAAATTATTGTGTTGTGTTTTTTGAAGAATCTTTCAATATGTAAAAACATTCAGATTTTGAGCAGATTTTGCTGCCAGGTTGGATAACAGCTTTTCGATATCAATGCAAAGTAACGGCAATGTAATGTCTGAAATAGTAAATAATTCGAGTACCCAAGACACAAAAACATTCACAGTGTTATTGCAAACACTGCTCTTAACGTAACTCACCTCACAGGACAATCGCACATTTTAATCTTCAGGATCATTAAAAAAAAAGAAAAGAAAAGAAAAGAAAAAATCAGGATGATGCAGACTTTGTCGAAAGGGGGAATTGCTGTGATACACCAGATGCGTCTGCATTCTGTCCAGGCACCAGATTTGATTAGTTTCTATTCAAGTCATTGGCTGAACTCACACTGGCTCCGCTTAGTTGCTTCGTTGGCTCAGCTCTGGCAAGTTGGAGTCCTCTAGATCAAATACGCAATTGGCAACAGTGCAAATCAAGCTGGATCGTAAGTCATGCACAGAAACCACACAAAAACACCCAGTGACTTTCAAAATCAAATAAAAAGTGTCAAAACCAAATCCTGTTTAAAGTGGTCGGACCAGGAATCAAAAAGTTTGAGGTTTTACAGCCCAACGTGAACAAGGAGAGGATCATCATCGTCATTGGAAGCACGGGAACTCCTTGGAACTCCTTGATCTTGTGACTTTAGCCATGTGGGAGTCCTGCTTTTTGCTGGACTGAACACTTAGCTGGGGTGAATTTGTGAAAGAAAAACAATCAACATGCAACAGAATAGAGTAGGAACCGACATGGATCTGGTGTATTTCCGACGTTGGGCCCAAAATCGGTGCATTTTTTCTGGGTAAACCCCACCTCAGGTTAAAAACACGTACTTTATTTGGCACTACAAATGACCCACAGCTTGAAATACAAAGACATTTAATGCCATGAAGCTAACAGCAATAGCAGGGTGTTTATTGGCCAAGTGTTTAAAGTGTACCCAATTCGTACCCAACTTTGAAATGTGGTATGATGTGGTTAGAAAATACAAGTTGAGTGGAGACAGTAAGCTCTTGATTTGGCCTTCACTCACCCCTAGATTCAGACCAGGAGTGTTAGATAAGACTTTTGAAAAGTGGAGAGATAAAGGAATAAGGGCTATGTGTACACTTATGGATAAACAATACTTCAAATCATTTAGAGAGATCAAAAATGAATTTGGATTAGAAAACGCTGATTTATTCAGATATCTACAACTAAGACATTACTATGATGCAGAAATTATAATGAAATCTCAATAGATGAGAATTATGTGATTGAGGTGTTGATAGCCGCTTATAAGCAAACGCCATCAAAAACTGTATAAAGGGGTACTGAAGAAACATGGAAGGAATACAATGTACATAAAAGCAAAATGGGGAAAAGAATTCCGCATTGTGTTTTCTGAGAGTGACTGGCATTCCACAATTAAGACCCAACACACATCAACAAGCTCCAAGAGATGGAGAGAATTTGGCAGGAAAAACTTGATTAGATTTTTTATTACACCAAAAAATAAAAATAAACAATTGGGCAAGCAGCAACAATGCTGGAGACAGTGTGGGCAAATGAATGCCGGCCACTCACACATGTTTTGGACATGTAAGAAAATACGAACATTTTGGGATAAAACCCTAAGAACTATGTCAGAAATTTTGGGATATAACATTCCAAAGGATCCCCGGGCTATTTACTTAGAACTGATTCCGGACGGGGTAATAGGTAAAGAAGATTTGTACCTCTTTAAAGTCTTATCCCTGGTGGCTAAGAAAGCCATCACAAGAAAATGGTTGAAGATGGATTCACCTGGACTGAGCCATTGGATGGACATTGTAGAAGAAATACGATTAATGAAACAAATGACTTACAGCCTAAGAATTAAAACAGAACTGTATGCTGTAAGATGGGAAAAATGGCTTCTTTAAGTAAGCCGGAAGACCCCCCCCCCCCCCCCCCCCCCCCCCCCGTGCTTTTGTTGTTTACGTTGTTTTTGATTGAAAGATGAAGTTTTTAAAAAAAAGTGTACCCAATGTACAGAGCGTGTGACTGTTGTTGTGTTGGTTGCTGGTTCAAACCCTGGCCTTCAATCCTTGCTCCACATCTTCCTCCACTTTCTACTCCCCACATTACCTGCCTGTCTTCAACTGCCTGTCAAAGACAAAATAATGCACACATTTCTCCAAAAGCCAAGGAATAAAAATTCTTCATCATGAACAAAATAAAATGATTATAAAATTAATTATAAAAAGAGTGATAGCTCTCAATGAACAGTTTTTTAAGTTTTTAAAGACAACTTCCTCAGTCTGTTACTAAGATAGCTGCTGACTGGCAGGTTTACTGTTTATTCACAGCCACAGTCTGCGTTTGAGCATCTGCTCTAAAATCTGATACACAACTCGCATGGTGCTTCTCATCCATTTCAAGGAGCCACCTGTTTTCACACTAACACACATGTGAGGTCCCCACAGAGCAGATTTCAGTCACAGACCTCCTCCTACCTCACAGGTCCCCATCTGCTCCACAGGCAAAAACAAATCACACAGAATAATTTAGGAACCGTCGTGTGCTGATGTGTTGCAGAGATGTCGGCTGCCCCGATTAACAGCGTTTCTAAAACACTGCCGTGTTTGGCAACAACCCAAATGATCCCATCCAATTATCCAGTGAAAGCTCTAATGTAGAGACCTGTGGATGGTGGAGCCTGTTAGTGCTGTTATATCCTCCAGCGGGAACAGCTGTGGCAAACGTTATCAGTGAATTTGAAGATCAGTAACTGATCTACCTCTCAACTACGGATCCTCAAATTCTCCAGAGGCCTTTATGGCCTTTATTTTAGGCCGGAATCGCTCTCTGTTACTTGGGTTGACTTAACAAGACATTTGAAATTCTGATAAGCAGTACTACGAAGCTGTATATCAACTCGCTCAGTGAATCCAGGGTCTCCCAGCCTTGATCAGTGTACGCTCACATTAAAGGGATGAAGTCTGCAGCGTCTGACCAATCACAAACATGGAGAGACAGGAGAAAACCTGCAGAGCAGCCTACTTTACCATGGAGGAGCAGACAGTTATTCTTTAGATATTCAAATAATTTAAACACTTAATTCCGGCTAAAAGTAACGCTGGGGCCACAGCAAAAGCCAGGAAAGAATGCTGGCAGAAAATTGCGGACTCTGTTAATGTGTTATTCGTGAGATTATCCAAAATTAAGTCATGGGACAATATAAATGCACAACACTAATCATTCATTTTGACTTAATTACAGCACGGATGTTTGGAGCAGAGCTCTTCCTCTGTGTCCTTTCTTTGATTTATATTTTCCATTGAGCTTTGGGGCTCAGCCCCCCATCTGAGCGCGTTTTGTGTTGGAATATTAAACAAAATTAATATTAATTCCTAAACTCCCACATAGTTGTGTGTCTCATAAATCCCTGTTTCTGCAGTTATTCCATCTGTGACTATTATTATTAACATCATTATTTAAGATGCAAACAGCTTGGGGGACTTTGAGGTGGCTCCTCAACAACAGGCATAAAACGAAGCACTTAGCATGTATAAATACAGTCACATTGCACGACATATTTAACAGGAGATACTCGTTTGAGCAATACTTGAGTTATTACTCTGAGCAAGTGACATGCAAATGAAAGTTTGACCTGTATTCACCTGCTGCATACAGAACGACAATAAATCTGTCTAAATCTAAAAAAAAATTACCAATACTGACACCTCTGAATGAATTTCTCAAGTGTTTCCTTTATTATAACAGCAGAATGATTCAAATAAAGTACAGTCAGGCCTGGTTTTCACAGCCAATAATTTGGAGTCAATCAGCAGCATTTCTTATCTTGAACTCAATCTTGGCTATGAGGACTTTAGGGGTCTGGGGTGACTATTTATTGGACTAAGGGGGCTCTGGGGACTTTTCTAGGACTTGGGCTGAGGTAGAGTGGATTCAAACTGGACTCAAGCTCAGGTGAAGAGGACTGGACTCAGATTTTTTTTTTACGGTGACTCAGACTCAAACACTGAGAACATGACTACAGCACTGCCTCAAGTAGAAATTCAACATTCATCCTCATTTGAGTTCATTTTAGTAGTCCTCTCACACATCTCCTATTATGGTGTTATAAGAGAGGCCTGAGTCCAGACCAGTCACTGTCATAGATTGATCTGTGTCATTTGCAAACTTATTGATCCTCCTCCACAGTTGAAAATGTCCTCATTGACTTTTAAGCACAGCCTCATTTGCTTGGCAGTGATGTGCTCACTCCAGTGGTGTCCCACTTTTTATCAACTCTGCCCATCGATCAACACTGTTTGCCTAACTTTTTCTATTCTATGACAGGTCAATACTCCAACCTCCAGGCTCCGCCCCACTTCTTCCAACAATCTCCATCCAAACAAACAAGTATTAATGGATGAGGCACGCAGACACGCAGAGGCCGAGTCAAAGGAGTGGCACTTTGTCACATTGAAATAAGAGAGGGAGAGGAAATGGAGTGCACCGTGTCCTGAACTGGCCCCGCAGAGTTTGGAAAACGAACACCTGTGTGTCATGCATAAAAGCATCACCTGTCCAGATGGTGTTCTACCCAGAAACCACTGGAACCACTACGCCTACGCTTCCCTGTGATGTGCACACATACCACCTCTAAGGTCAGATTCAGAGATAAATATACCGACTATAAAAGCAAAAGATGACTCAGCAGAGAGGGGAGAAAAGTTTAAATTTATTTATAACAGCTACAGCAGAAAATCTCACAGATAGCAGTGTTTTAGTTTCAGCAAAACAGTAGAATAAAGGCCTCTCTTTGGACAAAATGACCCTGGGCTTTGGACATCGACTGTTAATCTAAATCAAACTGCACTCCTGTTGAAAAACTCCCTCTCAGGGTGGAGACACACAGCACACACACATATTAAGTGAGTATGACTGAGACCTGCAGAGAGCAACCAGCCAACTCATCTGAGCTGAGATTTTTTGTTCTGGCAAACCCCTACGACCTCAAAATAGAAAGGACCCCATTAATCAACAGTGCAGGAGTGGGCCGCTCGATGAGCTGACGGTGAGCATTTGTCTCCATGCGCTCTAAATGTGGGTGATAAGGAAGGATGGAGCCGGTGGCTGAGGACATTTAAATGTGCTGCGCTGCCACGCTCGAGCGGAATAATTCATCAAACGCAGACATACGCTGTGACGACAGCTTCTCAATCAGCAAGCAAACATTATCTTTGCTGGTAAGGGATGCTGGAGGAAGTGATTCAAATGTAATCTATTTTGTCTGCCACAAACAACAAATCAAGAGAGAGTCTCAAGAATTACGCCAGAGAGCCTGGACAATCAAACTGGATTGCCTATTTTTTATTTCTGCTTGAAGTGTAAACAGAAATATTTCAAGGGACTGTGAGGACTTTCTAAGTGATCTTGAAAAAGTCTCACTTCTAGGTATCTGCCTGATCCTAATCCACAACTTAAAATAAGATTATCAGCACCAATAAATGTTATTTCCAAATGCTATTTCTTAGCTTCTCGATCGGGTTGGACAGGACTGGATTGACGGCACGTTTAAGTCTCTATGACAACACCACACTGGCTGACGAAGTTTAGAAGTGCGAAGAGAGATTTGTGTTTTTCTCTGCTGAAAACTAATTCTGTGATTGATTTAGTAGTGATGGTGGAGACTGAAGCTGATCTGTCGGAAAGAAAAAGGACAGAAGAGCAGAAGAAAGCTAAATGGGGGAGTGACAGAGCACAGGCTAAAGGCTAAAACTTGAGCTTTGTGATCATGTTCATTCAACCCATATGCAGCAGTTATTCTGCAGTGATCTGATCAAACTTGAGAGTCTGTCAATAAAATGAAGAGTGAGGTTATGTTAGCTCTGATTGGTAGATGAGCAGGACATAAGGATTTGCTAACGTTACATGTTAGCCTATGGATACGCCTCAGACACCAGACTGCAAGTAGTGCTAAATAGTGTCAGCTACAAAACTACAGTACAAATTGACTAAGTTTCCTTGTTGATCAGTATCTTACCACGCCACGTTGTATCCAGTAAAAAGTTGTCTTGAACAAAGGAAATTAGTGTTAAAAAGACGATCTGATCTCCATTCATTTCCAAAACAAGCACACGCCTTGTTAAGAGTCATCACAGTGTGTGCGCAATTCCAGCCAAAAGGTGTGGCTACAATCCCCTTCAGACAGACAGTTCTCACAGCTTTAAGAACACACAACATTTTTTTCTGGGTCGCACTGGTGCACCTGATGCTGCTGAAGGCGAAAACATTGATTTCTTTTCCAAGTGCAACATCTCTCTGTGTTCTCCCCCATGACCCGACTCATTGTAGGATAATATCGTGGTCTAAACAGAAAAGAAACAGACATTAGGCAGGTCTTTGCCTCTGATTCGCTACGGTTTCTGTTTACTGCCCTAAGTTGCGTGTGTTTAAGAATTTCGAGTGACCTGAGCACCAGAGTAGCCTGAAACAAATGAAAAAAGAAAATAAACACGACAAAATGAGGGAAAATGAAGAGAGGTAGAAACATTGAAGGTCTTTTTTTTCCTTTAAGAAAACTAATTCTACTGTTAGAACCAGTACTCCTGCTGTCATCCCATCCATCCCCACTACTGAGAGTCCATGCAGCCAAGACACGGAGCCCTGAGTCCCCGGTACGATGTCCTTCAGCGATAACATCAGAATCAGAATCAAAGGAGACAACAGAGTCTGAGACAGAGCCTGGCCCCTAAACTCAAATTAAAAAGCCCCAAATTTATCATTTCAGACAGGACTGGTTAAAACAGTTTCCCTTGCTGAGGTATGACAATGCAATGCAATGCATTTACTGTCAGGAGTCCGGTCAGAATATGGCCGATAATGATGGTTCGTAAAGAGGGTCAACAACATTTCATATCAAGACTTTAAAAAAAAGTACATCATGTCTAGAGAACATACTACATGCCATGACAAGTGTGTAGAGAAAGTGGCCCCTCTCCCAGCTGCATTTCAGCCACAGTAATCATCAGGTAGGTTGGCCATCTGAGGGGCATATGACAGCAAACGGACACCTGCTGTAAGACTTCGAGACATGATCTTAGGTCTCATTTCCCAGTGCTGGTGAACCTACAAACTAATGCAAAAAGTTAGCCTGGAGTCCTGTGTTTGCTTTGTAGCATTGCTGCTATATAGCAAAGGAGGCCAAGCCAGTCAAGAAACAAGAATCCAACATAGAATTATTACTAATTAATAATAGTACAATAATTCATACAGCTGTCCTTTTTTAATATGGTTGTTGGGGCTTTTTCAACAGATATTCTATAGACCCCTCCGCTGTTTGTAAACAGTTATGGCTGCTAGCATTTTGGCAACGGAAGTGCTGCAGTGTACAATGGCTGGTCAAGTGATGTGACGATGCTAACCATCAAATAAACACATTTTCTACCTAAATAACGCCAATCTAATGGATGGTAAACAACTCCCAGGTTTGTGAGAAATCAGTGAGTGGATGGAAAACATCAACAAGTGGACAGACATTCAGTGGACAGACGGTTTTAGAGGAGAAATCCAGCGTGTACCCAGAGAGGACACACTTCAATCCACGCACTCCACTGCATTATCTGTTGACTCTGACCAGACTGTGAAATATAAAGACATGAACTGTGTCAATAAAGCAGAAACCCTCCCAAACCAAAAAGAGCTCACAGAGAGCTGAGTCTGAGACCTGGGTCATAATAAAGGATCCAGAAAACCAGGTCCAGACAGAGAACTGCTCCAAATCTATCAGAATATGAATGCTTTGATATTTTCAGATTACTAATCAGACTGCTTCATAGTTTGATAATATACCGTAGTTTAACGTTGAACTTCAAATCTGTTTCTGTTCATCATCATTTATAGCTTCACTTATTATTTCCTCTCCATAGTGAGTCCATATTTGGTCATAACTTCGGCTCCAAACCAACTTTTTCATCAAAGACTCAAAGTCAAAACTGGATTTAGAATATCAGCAGTTAATATTGATGATTGGTGCTCAAACCTGCTTAACTGAGGTTGGATAAAAATTTAATACACATTTAATACCATGGTCGCAAACGTCGCTGGTGTGACAGTGTAAACTGTGACCCTGTTAGTGACTGTCAGCCAGTCACTGACATGTTTGGCAGAGAGTCTGCAGTTAGCACAGTCACTCTTTACCCCAAAACACCAGACAGAGGCTGAAATAAGGATTTACTGCAACACCACAGTAAAAATAAAAACACCACATACTTGAAGCAAAAGTGAAATGTACAGTTAAAGTGTATTTCTCTTGTATGTATGTATGTTTAAAAAGCCTGCAGTGCAAAATATCAAATATGTCCTTGCTAGCATTTAAACCCATATCATCGCCATATCCCAGTAGTTAGTGAGAATACACGTCAGCAAGGAGAGAAACAAATGCTTGCAGGTCCAGACTTTCTACTGTGAACATCTCATGATCCACAACAAGGCTAAACACAGTCCACTGCTTCCCAGAGGAGCTGGAGGCCTCCAGCAAGGCCACAATTGCTCAGAAAAATCAGGAAAAACAAACAAAAGCTGCAGAGTGAGACGGGGAATACAGCAGGCAGAATGTCAAATAGTTAAAGTTGGATTTCTATTAAACTAGATGATAAACAGGCATGAGGGGGGAAAAGATGGCTCCATTAAAAATAGCTAACCTCTTTTATAGATGCTACATTATGTTGAATCTAAACTTGGCAAGTGAATTATTCTGTTTCTGTATGTAACGTATGTAAAGACTGTCACATCTGACCCACCACATATCAGCAGCTTCTGTTGTAAAAACTGTTTACGTGGAGAGCAAAATGTAGTGACATCCCGACTCCCATCAGCAGTAATCTGAGGAAGATTGACTTCCCTCTATCAATAGATTTCTGCTTGCAAGTGTAGATAAAAGTTTGTTCAAGGTCAAACAAGCATTGGTAAAGTTGTTTGCGTATCTAGTTTTGCAAATCTGAAATTGTGAAAATTCATCTTCTGAAATTTCATTTTGTCGGTGTCAAACTCTATTTTTCTTTCTTTCTCTAAACTACATTTTTAAGTCTAAGAACATTAAATTGAAAGAGTTCCTGCACTGTACATGAAGCCCACCTGCATGGCTTCAATAAGGAGATTTGACTTGGCTAATACAGTACTGTAATGTACCAAAAGAAGTAATTTGCACACTGGCTTGCTTGCAAAACCACTCTCACCTCTACAGCCCTACTGCAAGGTTAGGAGGTGGCTGCTTGAGCTCAAGCCTCGGATGATTTCTGAAAAGCCCTGAATCTGAATTTTAATTTCTAGGTGGGAAAAAACCTCTCAGAAGTAACGTGCAATACCGGAGTCCAACAGAGAGGCAGCAGCTGCGCAAAGTAGCCTGCTTACTGCACCTGCCTGAGCCGCTTGAATGGGAAGACTGATGTAAACATGGATAGTAGGAAGTTTGTTCTGATAAAAAGTACCATGATTTCTGATGTCTGAGTTCTGATAATTCAGTTTTTTTTTTAAATCATATTCAAAAAGACTTTGACATTACTCTGCTGGTTTGCTAAATGTTAGCTCACTATCAGTACAGTTATGGTCTAACAAAAGGGAACAATAACAAGATAATGTTACATACGTACCTGGTTACATGGGAAGAATCCAAACAAGCTTGGATAATAACCATGAAAATAAAGTGAATAACAGAGAGGCTGATGCTTTCTGGATGACTGAGTAACAAGTTATAAAGAGTAGAGTTAAAGTCAATTAACACACCTAGTTAAACATGGAGTAGCCAGGTTCACATGTAAGAGAATGAGATGCATTTTTTTGAAGGTGACTTCAATCATTAGCTAACTGTTAGTGATAGTGCTGATATTGTTGACTAATTTATAAGTGTAATCCACGCTTTTTGTCTGCTTTAAGGTGGTCAGAATTTGAAAGTTGGGATGCTGTATCGTTTAGGAACAAATCACCAGTTTTTTGCACATGCTAAAAAAAAATATCCATCATATATCTGGGCTAACATTCGGACCTTCTTCAATTCTAAATCCGCCCCTGCTTGTATTGCTGTTGTGGTCCAGTTTGGGACTGCAGAATTAAAATGATCAAGACAAGATGAAGAAATGCCAGCTGATCTCTGATTGGTTGCAAAAACCAACACAAATATTTGTAGTTTGCCCCAGCTCCAGAGGGTCAAGTACAACATTTTTTGTAACCTCCTGACCAACAGTTTGTGACCATACAACAGCAGACTGAGTGTCGCTGCTTTGAGATACTTTTCAGGCAGCCAATCAGTGTAGTGTTTCACTGTGATTGGATAATAAGTTTAGAAACAGAGAGGCTGCAGATTCTGAAGAGAGGCTGAATTTTCTTTCTTACTTTTTTTTTCTTTTATAACTGAATTGCAGGCCTAGTTGACAAGAAAACTAGGACGTTTCACAGCTCCTCATACTCCTTAAGTAAGCCAGGACAAGCCTCTGTGTAACTTACAGTCTGCTACTGAAATAACCTTCCTAAAGCTGATAAATAAGGTCTGAAATGGACCAAGATATGATCACATCCACATTGCAAAGAAAAATGCAGCATGAAAAAGTCATTCAAGTTGTTTGATTCAGAACAACTTAAGACAGAGGAATGGACAAGTAAAAATTTACTCATTATATGCTAAAAATTCAGGAAAATGATTCTCTTATTTATTCATCAATTTTTATTTTCTTAAAAATTTCTGTCCGGAACCAAACTCTTCTACACAGCTGTTGAGATATATATATATATATATATATATATATATATATATATATATATATATATATATATATATATATATATATATATATATATATATATATATATATTTTATTACTTGTCCATGAATACAACATGAATTTCAGCCATTAAAACCTTTATTGGAGAAATAGTAGCCCCTTAATCCATTCACTTCTTTAAAAGCCGACTGAGAGTACTTTCATTGGAAATGTGATAAAGCTGTGATGCCACTGGGTAACGTGAAAAATGACCTGAGAGGGAACACTAAAGGCTCCATAACTTCAAGACTGATACGATATCATAAAAATATAATCGACTGCAGGGAGGGCTGTGTGATGAGACCTGAATGATTCTCTGCATCTATTTGATGAAAAAAAAGGAAAAATTACCAAGTGTCAGGATCTCTAATCGCAGCCACCATAAAGTACAGACATGCTTATGAAATGAAAGATCATCAATCACATTATTTTATCACTGAAAACACATCGGAAAAAAGTTCACCTACTCAAGTGAGAACAAAACAAAAAAAACAAGCTGCTTCACCTCAGCTCACCCTGTTCAGATTCTGTCACAGCTGTTTCCTAAACATAAACACACAGATTGCAGCTCAGCCCTATGTACAAGCCTTGATCATGTTTGAGTTTAATGTGACAGACTTTCATTAGCCTGGTCTGTTTGCAGACATCAGCAGGTATAAAGGTGTTAAGATGAGTTTATATGTAAATGAGTTCAGTTCTGCTGGTTTGTAAAGTGGGCCCCTGCATGTACAGCAGCTGGGGTCTGCCTGACTCTGATTGCAGAATCTCCACTGGACAGTATTTGGTTCATGTCATCCCTCCACTCTGTCCCCACATTTCCTGCCTCTCCTTAGTGCTGGCCTAACAAATAAAGGCTAAAAGCCAGAAATATAATCAGATGATGCAAGACGCTGCTAGTGTGGGAGCTACGCACGTTTGTGAGATTCAGCTTATAACCAGACAAGACCGTCTTGAGCAATAGATCAATAGAATAATTGCTAGACCTCTCCTGCTAAGGCTTCAAGGTCCTGCTATGTTTTCTCAATTCTCAGACCAGGATGGTCCAGGTTGCTTTTATGTCTGGATTGTGTAGAGGGTTGTTTTCCGTCCCAGCTAGCAGAGTTCAAACAGTGCAATCATATTCTGATCCAGAACAATACAAGTGAGATGAGATCGCCAGAGAGAGAGGTGGTCTCAGCTCTCTATCTCTATGCTTATTCATCACATTAGTAGAGTTCCACTCGTCAGAATTAGATGCATTAATAAAGCTACAGGAACCTTTGAATACAACAACTGAGAGGTAACATGCAAACAGCAACAGACTAAAATTATTCAGTTTCTCTCTTCAGCAGAGGAGGCATGGGGTAAAAAAAACAACAACACATGGCTGTACACTCTAAAAAGTTTTACCATTGTTGACTTTAAAAATAATAATAATACGGCAACAAGTGACACTTAATATGACTGAATAGATTTTAATGACATACCTTGATTAAAACTATTCATTTAATAAAGTTAAGTTAAAAAAAAAACTATTACATACAAAACAATGGAATCTTAGGATGAAATATTTTGTAATAACTAATAATAAAGCAACTGCTGAGTAAATCCAAATCAATTTTACAGAGAGACTGATTATTTACTAGGATTCTGAAAGAAAAAAAAAAACAGATATACCAAATTTCATGATGCAAAAAAATGCAAAAAGTTATTAAGATTTACTAATCCATTAGGTGGAATTAATTTATATTTACCAAAGTTCCTCCTGTACATCTCCAGGACCCTGGAGGTGTACAGGGGATTGTGGCTGACCTCTCTCACCCTGGAAACAAACTCAAACACATCCCTCTGGACCAAGGCTGCGGTCCATCAGGACCAAAACCTCACACCACCAAAACTGTTACTTCCCGTGATTATACATACACAGGCCTTTAACCTTCTTAGGTGGAATTATACACACACACTCACACACACACACACACACACACACACACACACACACACACAAATATATATTCTTCTTCATATTCTCAAGGGGGCTGTGAGGACTGAAATCTGCTGTTTTTTATGTAATAAGACTCCATTTCCCATGTGCACTATCACCCACTGTTGTGAGGACGTGACTCTTACCAAGGTATGCGTTTCTTTGCTCAAGAAAACTTTTCCCATAACGCAAAGCAAAGAGGTAATGTATGTAATTGTAGTTATGAAGAGCTGTTGTTTGAAATGTGACAATAGAACTTTGTGACTTGGTTTGTAGCATTGTTGAGTAGTGGACTATATTTAGCGTGACTCATAGCCAGGTGCTCTGGGAATCCTTGTCATGTCCTGCATACCTGCCAACTTTTTACCTTTGACAGTTTCACCGCCAAACACCCACCCATTAATATCTTTTCTGTGTTTTTTTTTCACCTCTGTGTTATATGCTGAAATCTGCTCATGCTCATGATAATGGTTTGTTGAAGCCCTAAATAACAGTTACTGCTGACCACAACCACACCAGAAATATAACACTTGGCTCTCTATTTACCTCTTGGACGAGCTTATCCCACAACTCTCTCAGAAAACACACACAACACACTGACGTTGGCTGCTGAACTGCCAATCGCAGGTCATGCATTCACTGAACCTTGTAATTTTTAAACACAAAATAACCTATATTAACAGTAACACATTCCTATTATCTAACACGACAATCCGCCCAGCCTTTAGCTTTAGCCTTTAGCATATGCTCTATTGCGCGCCTGTTTAGCTTTCCTCTGCTCTTCTGTCCTTTTCTTATGGCCATTTCTACTCCAGCGTCCACCATTACTAAAAAATTAATCCAAGAAATTGTTTTCAGCAGAAAAAAAACACAGATCTCTCTGCTGAGAGAGAAGAATAATCCATCCTGTTGGACCCAAGCGGGAAGCTGAGAAACAGCATTTAGAAATAACCTATACTGGTGCTGATAATCTCATTTTAAATTGTGGATTAGGATCAGGCAGATATCTAGAAGTGAGATCACTTAGAAAGTCCTCACAGAGACTTTATGATTTTTTATTATGCTATGAATTTTTAAGTGTTTGCACCAACAGAGGAATTCCTTGTTCTATGAAAACTATAAACTATCAACTTTACAACTGAGGACAATGTGACATTTCATCAGAACGCTGCATTGATCGATGTGGAGGATGGAGTGACCATCAAAGCTGCTGTATTAGATTCAGTGCAAATGAGATGCTGATGCTTCAGGCTGCAAAGTACAATCAGAATAATTTCCACACATTACTGTCTTTTGTTCAGTTTCATCCAAACAAACCTCACACTACAGCACACGAGTGTTTCGTGAGTCAAACCGTGCTGTTTCCCTCCATCAGTTTGTCACATTATCTGGGTCACCGTACACCTTTTGTATGATGCTTTGTCATTGTAATTTACAGCAGAAGAAGAAGAAAACATCTCACACAATGGCTTTCTGAAACACATTCAGCGCAGAGCTTCGACATCAGGCTGCAGATTTACATCATTAGGTGGTAAATGATGAAATGGGTCCAAGTTCTGGGTTCGTCCTTTTTGAAATAATGAATTCAGGCGAATAAATAACTGCTACGTCAAACAAGGTCTGAAAAGATAATTTCACCAATGCTTTAGAGGAAGTAAAGGTAATGTAGTCGTCATCACCACGCCGCACAGAGGTGGAAAGCAGCCATTACTGCGAGTAAGTTTTTGGCTAATTCAGCTCCAGAAACATTCACAGTTACAGTTGCTACAGTTATCAGCATGCTCATGAGATGATACGAACTGATGGATGGCTCTCTGACTCCTCTGTGACACCGCTCTGAGGTGACTGACAGCAGATATTACAGACTAGCGAGCACATGCACCTGATCACATGCCACCACTCATGGGAAAATCATTTCCCCGCTGTGGAAAAGAAACTCTCTTCCTGTTCAGTTGCAGCGTGGTGAACAGCACATTCCTTGGCCAGCCTTCAGTGTCTCTGTTAAAAGGATTTGTTCTGGCATTTTTACAGAGTTGGTACCGATGCGTGTGACTTAAAGAGCTGTTTGGTTTCTGTGGAAACAATAACCCAGGTGCCAGATAATCGCGACTGCTGTTCTCTGGAAAAACTGTTGCCTTTTCTTTTCAAGGTAATTTGAACTTCAAGCCACCGTGGTGTAACACAGAAATCTGAAACAGAGAGCAGGAAGCACATAAAATGACTTTCCAATATTTCAGAGTGACAGAAAAATGTTGTGGTGAAAGGTTACACTGTCAGACATTTTATGGTGTAGGATTGGTTTTTAATAACCAGGCACATTTTTCAAATGAGGGGCATTCATTGGGTCAGGACGATAAAACACACAAATACAGGAGCCGAGCGGCTGTTTTTGTTACAGTAACGATAACAACCTCACAGTGAATTACTACCAAGCTCCAGCCGCGGCCGTGATGAGAGACAGCCCGAGAGAGCCAAATGGAAAGATGATATAAATCTGAGATACTAAATCTGTTCATTTTAGAATGCACCAGTTGGAAATTATGAGAAGTTTTGTTGGTTAAAGGGTGTGGGGAGGATGAGGTTGGAGGTATTTTCCATCCATTAGTGGCGTTGCATGAGATACGCACATAATTCACTTTCCACATCTTCACCCAATTAACTAATCGCATCATAATCGAGCGAGCGCTGGCTGGAAGCTACTCGTCAGCGAGAAGTTATAGAGCTGAAAGCCACGCAAGGCTTCTCATATTTAAGCCCACTTTCACACACACACACACACACACACACACACACACACACACACACACACACACACACACACACACACACACACACACACACACAGAGAGAGAGAGAGGGGCCTGCATTTTGTGCAGCGGACTGATATGAATGAACACAGCTGCTGATGCAACTGCTTCCAAACACATTCTGGCAGATGTTGCCTCCTCAGCTCAAGCAGCGTTAAAATGAATTGATGAGTAATGCATGGTGAGGATGTTACAGCTTTGGCAGCTGCTTTGGCCAGCAAAGCAAATTCTGTTTAACACCGATTTGTCCATTAAATACACCAAAATGAGAAAAGAAAGTAGAAGCCACAAAAGCACCGTGGTGTAACAGGAGAGGACACAAACACAGGTGAGAAAAAGACACATTCCTTCAGGCTATTTTCAGCTCTATTTCAAAGCCTATAAACAAAAATATAAATCAGGAGGGAGTTCAGTGCTCAGTTGTTATTCTCTTCACCCAGGAGTGAATCATTCAAGTGCCACGGATGAGTCTGATAAGGTTGTAAAGCCCCTCGGTGAGAAGGAAAACACTACTGGTTTTAAAGGGTCTTCAGGAAGCTTCATCATTGATCATTATGAGGAAGGCGACAGTCTTCTGTCATCTGAGGGTGGATCAGATCAGAAACACATGGCGGACCAAGAAGAGCTGCATAAGAAAGGTTTCAGCTGTGGTGTTCCTCACAAGACTCTCTGAGAGTCTCCACTGAAAGATGAACCTCATCCTTCCAGAAAAGCAGATCATGTACGTTATCATGCTTATGGCGACGTTTTCATATCAGCAGCACTGCTTTGATGTATACCGTTATGAGACGGGCTCAATTTATGATGATTAATAATAAAAGTGAAGCACCCAGTAGGGCACTCCAAGCGAGCAGATTTTTTTTCCCCTGGTGGGAAACAGTGTCATCCAACACCAGTCAAGCCTCCATCTCCCATGTTGATGTTGGAGCTGTGACGCAATTTACCAAAAAGCAGACCAAGCGGGACAGGAAGTAGTGCATGAAAACCACCTAAAAACACCCAGTGACTTTCGAAATGACACAAACTGTGTCAGAACCAGATTGTATTTAACTTGACTTCAACAACTAAACAGACATAATGAGTGCAGTCAGACCAGGAGCCAACAGGTCAGAGGTTTTACAGCCCAACATGAATGAGGAGAGGATCATTAATGGATTGGTAAGTGCAGGAACTCCTTGACTCCAGATTTCTGGTTCCCTGCTTGGTGCCGGATTAAATACACAGCCGGTGTGAGTTGAGTCAACACGCAATGGAGCAGAGCCGGAGCGGAGACACAACTGGTGTATTTGAGTTGTTTATTTTCCTGAACGCAAACCAAAAAGATGGCAAGATAGACATTATTAGCCAGCAGGACAGTGATGATGAGTAACATGTTGCATGCAGTGCGTTCATTTGTTGTGTCTGAAGTTGTTACTGCAGAGTTTTGGCTGTAATTTAAGGAGTTCAGTCATGTTCCTTTTTTTTTTCTCATGTGTTGTATCTCTTTTCTTTTCTGTCCATCTCCTTCTCTCTATGCCCTCTTCCCTTCTGTCTTCTATTATCACCCTGGTCAGGTCCGGCAGTAATCTTTAACCTTGGCAATATAAAGAAAAATGAAATGACAAAGCACCAATAAAAAGTATCATTTAAAACTCAAGGGGAGCCTTTTACACAAGCGGCTCCTTTTGGCAAAGTAAATCTGTTCTGCACAAATACAGCAGACAGACCTCAATTCTATTGTTGTGATGCTGGACAGGACAAGTTTAAAAAAAAAAAAAAAAAAAAAAGAAAAAAAAGGATCTAATGTGACATAAAATGCTGCTGTTTGTCTCTTATGTATATGATTAGGCAAAAAATGCAGCGCAAGGCTGTTGTTTATCTGTTTACGTCCTTTGTCATGACTTCCCACATTGAGCTGCTGCATCTCTTTAAAAGGACTGTGAGGACTTTCTAAGTGATCTTGAAAAAAGTCTAGATGTATGCCTGATCCTAATCCAACTTAAAATGAAATTATCAGCACCAGTATAGTTTTTTTTCATAATGCTACTTCTTAGCTTCCTAATCAGGTCGGGGAAGGACAGGATTGATTTACGGCAGGTTGAAGTCTCCATGACAACACCTCACCAGCTGATGAAGTTTAGGAGTGAGAAGAGAGATCTGTGATTTTCTCTGTTTCAAACTATTTCTGTAATTTATTTAGTAGTGATGGTGGAGACTGGAGCTGAACTGTCTGACAGAAAACGTACGTCAGAACGGAAGAAAGCTAAACAGGAGAGGGATAGCACACAGGCTAAATGCTAACTCATGAGCTAATCTGTTTGTGATAATGTTCATTCCAACCCACATGCAGCAGTTATTCTGCAGTGATCTGATCAAAGTTGAGAGTTGACAGTAAAATGAAGAGTGAGGTTACGTTAGCTCTGATTGGTAGATGAGCAGGACATAAGGATTCACTGACGTTACAAGTTAGACTGCGGATACATTTCAGACTCTGGGCTGAAGAGAGGCACTGAAATAACCGTCTACTAAACTACAGAACAAACCAATAAATTTTACTTAGTTGTCATGTTCCAAACAACAGCACTGTGTAACTGTTGATAAATACCTTACCGTGTCACGCTTTATCTGATAAAAAGTTGTCTTAAACAAAGAAAAGAAGTGCTAAAAAGAAAATATGATCTCCATTCATTTCAAAGACAAACACAGGCCTATATAAGTCATGTCATCACAACAGTGTTTGTGTGATTCTAGCCAAAAGGTGTCACTGCAATCCACTTCAAACAGATGCAGATACAAGTTTTAAGTATGTTATTGTACCTGTAAAAGTTCAATAAAGTTTGATTTAAAAAAAGAAAGAAAGAAAGAAAAAAGAAGAAAAAGGTTGTTTGTTTTGGGTGAAAGTCAGGAACTGATTTCTAAACAAAGTGGATAGAAATTAAGAACTTGAGCATCAGGAAGCATCTGTAGTTTGAGGTCATCATGTAGCCCCTGCTCAAAACATCTCTCCCATGTCTGTCCACAAGACCCTGCATTATGTTTCCTTTTTCTCTTATTGGACCTGCATCCATGTTTACTTTAGAGTCTGATTGGTCCAGCCTCTTATCCTCCTTTGAAGCTGCACAAAAAACTTGGTCCACCAATCTACAGAAGCCAAATGCCCTCAGAGTAGTTTCTGATCAAATTAAACAGCATCAAAAGAAGTAAAAAGTACAGAAGCACAGGACAGAGGGTTGGGATTATTTCATTGCTGATGACTCTTGAAAAGAGAAGAGAGGCTGACTGTTTGGTAATGCTGCATTTGGACATGACATGCAGTCACACAGATTGGTGCACAATTCTTCTCTTTGTTCCCCTGATAATAATATTCCCGTCCCTACCTCATGTATCACTGAGCCTGAATTAACAATCAGAGACCCATTCAAACGCTCTATGAGCACTCAGATTTAAAGCCCAGCAGTCCTCAGAGCAGACATTTCACAACAATGTCCACTAATACACATATTATCTGAAGGACATTAAGAAATAATGGCTCTTTATTTTCTATATCAGGATGACAATTTCTGCAAATAGCTCCTTCAAAAGCTGCACACATATATATATATATATATTTTTCTTGCTTTCTCTTTCAGAGGTAAAACAATTCATCCGTTTGTGTAAAAAAAACAATTAGCAATGATTGCTTCTGGCAAACACAGAGACGTAGTCGTGTGTCTGTGCAAAGTGGGCGTCAATAATAATGGAGTGGACAGAACAAATGGATTTGCCCACAGTGTTTTGACAGCTATGAAAGGTCCTCGGTTGGAAAAGACTGGCTCTCTCTCCCATCAAGCTCTAATGCATCTGTTAGAGAGGTTACTCAGCCAGCACGTCTGTGTCTGTGCAGAATCACAGCATCACAGACTATTTCTCTTCTTCTTTTTCTTGCATTGCTTTTATAACTTAAAATCAAAGGTATCTTATTGCAAAACATCTTTATTTTCATATTTGAGGGAGTAAAATCCCTCCAAACAAACCTCTCACTTGAGGATCAGCTCATATTTAATCTGGAGGACCATCAGGAAATCTGGACTCTGCTTACTTTTGAGGGAAAACGGGGAATCAGAGCAGGACTTCACGGGTGCAACCATCAGCAAGCATTACAGGTTCAGGTTTATCTTAGTGTGTTTGTTTAATCTCTCACACACACAGCCTAAAGAAGTGCTGTGTTGTTTCAACTCCCACTTTTAGAGCCTGGATATTGATTTCTACAATGACAGAGTGCCAACACAAACTGTTTTGGAGGGGATAAAAAAAATAAAAATTCTCATCTCTAAAATAAAATCCTCCCTGGCTGCCAGTGAGCTGGACTTTATCCCACGTTCCCATCCTGCCTCACTGGTGCAGTTTAGTTTTTCTCCCTGTTTAGCAGTCTGTGGCCTGAGAGTAAACGGCTTGAGTTGCTTATTGAATCCATTTGTCATGACAAACATTGCATCTGATTTCTCTTATATGTCCCTTCCCCTGCAGCCGGTGTTTCCAAAGCGTATCCACACAGTAGCTCCTTGACCCGGCCGCCCAGCTACACTGCAGTCCTGATGAAGTGACAGAGAGTTTACATCTGGAAAACATTTCTCACAATCTTTTCAAATTTTCAAATTAGGAGACAGAAAACAAACAACAAAAAAAATCACTTGTGTCATCCTGTTGGTTAGCTGCTAACAGGCCAATCCTGAGAGGGTGACAGGATAACCATCAGCTGTAACCTTCGGATACATTTATCATCAAATTAGAGTGATCCAAATAAAACAAAACAAGAATCTGACCACCAAAGTGTGTCAGAGGGAAATCAAGCTGCTTTTGGTTTTTCTTCTTCAGCTACATTTCTGCACATTTTGTACATGAGAGCTGTTGGCTTAAGTTTTCTTAGTGCCTTGAGCTACAGTTAGCTGCTAGCTATTAGAGGTCGTGGGGCTGTTTTCATAGGGGATGAGTCTTCACTTTATCGTATAGAGTACTCTGTCCTCAAAAATCGGTCTTTGCTTTTCGTAGGGTTGCAAAATTCTGGGAATTTACAAAGTCGGAAACTTTCCAAAGGAATTATTGGAACTCAAAGGGAATTTTGTGAGACTTTTTTAGGAATTCATATTAACTGCATTTACTTGGACACATACATGTATAAATATTAAAATGCAGACATGCATTTAAAAATGTCAAATGAAATATTTTTAAAATCAAGTTAATAAGGAAGAAAAAAAATTCTCCAATAATTAAAGTAAAAATAATAGTAATCTAATTTGATGGCAACAAAACCCTAAAATTTCAAGTATTCCTCAGCTAAAATTACCATTGAAATTTTCAGGGAACTTTCCTGAAATTTACTGGAAATTTTCCTCTCGTTTGCAACCCTGATTCCCATGGAGATTTTTAAGAAACTTTCCTGAAATTTACCGCAAATTGCCCACACCTTTGCAATTCTAGCTCTTTGTGAGCAGATTCTAAGTCTGGAAGTTTGAGGAACTTTTCTTGATCATCTACTGCTGAGATGGCAGCAGTGAAGAGTGCCGCTTACCTTCCCTGATCTCTTCTCGCCTGGAGCAATCCTTGAAATTGCCTGCTGTCAGACTCAGTTGGACCCTCCTGAGGCTGAACAATGGCTGAAGTCTGCACTCTCTGCAGGCAAACCTGTACTGTTTGTTTGTACTACTAGCAAAGCAGCCATTAAAAATTGACGTGCAGTGTCAGGGAGCCAGTCTATGAAGGCATCACGGCTCATGGTAATTCACTGACAAGGCACTTTAGAAGTGTGTAAGCGATCACTCCTCTCTTGAGATTGTCAACACAGAGGAGATGATACAGAGTGCTGTGACTTCTGCATGAAAAGAAGTAAATTATACTTTATTATGTGGCTGTTTCAGATGTTTGTTGGTTAGTGGTCTTTAAATAAACTGCTATGAATGACATTCAGACAAAGTAGAGCACAAGTGTTGCCAACAGATGAATCATGCTTTGTAATGACTGAGTCCCTGTAGTCACGATGAAGTGTGTGGTCAAAGGTCAATAAGGGGACACGCTTCAGGCAGTCTCACCTTGGATGTGTTAATGGAGCTGCTCACACATGTGTGCACATTGATATGTGTGAAAAAGAAAGACTGACACCTCTAGACCAGACAGCTCTGCTCCAAAAAAACTGATATGGCAATGTATCGACATGTACACCAGTGGAAAAAAAAAACGTGTGATGCAAGCATATGTCTCAAATCTAAACAAATCACCACAGATGAGAAATTTGCGAGCTGAACTGAGAGTGTTTCAATTTGATGTGTGAGGATGTGAACAGAGGGAAGTAGGAAGCGAGGCAAGGAAATTGTAAGCTATGCAAAATTATGTAGCAACATTCAAACCTCCATCTGCACATGCCAAGACACCAGTCCAACCTGTCCCTAGCAACAGCAGGCAGGTCCGCTACACAGAGCTAGAGTGTCCAGTCCCCAAGCACAATGAACAAAGCTCACAATCCAAAACATCCCTCAGATTTTCTACAGGCTCTGATAATCATAGGAGCACTTCTAGGCCTCATTTGTAAAGACCTGATCACTTACAGTGTTGTTTATAAATAAGCTTCAGGCAGCTGCTTAATTAATGTGAACCAAGCAATGCAGTCCCCATCCATGAGTTCATTACAGAGCCTGCAGGGCTTTAGTTGTATGCATTAATGATCAAATCGACGTTCAGTCAAGTGACACCAGAACACTAAGGCTGTGGAAAACTGAGGGTATTGTACATGAAAAATGAGTGAATATTTTATTTGCGTTTAATGAAAGTTTTGGGAGGCAAGAATTTCTCAGGGCCTGAATTTTAGTGTTTTTAGGATCCCTGAATTTGGCCAAATATAACTTACTCAAATCAAACTCTGATCAGATTTCACTGTGTAGCTTCTTATTTTAAAGGAAAAGTCATGAGCACCAGATTAGCACTAGTTGAGTTCAGTCAATAGAGCAGAAGTCTTAATTTACAGATGCAGAGTCTTCTTTCCACTGGCCCTAGGCTGTACTTTTGTTTCCTTGAGGCATGTCTACCCAAACTCTCCCTCTTACTGTTTCCTCTCCCCTCATCTGTCTATCAGTAAAAAAATAACAAGACAAAAATTTTCAGCCAAATATGATTCAATTGATGCAATTTTGCATCGTGATTAGGGTTGCAGTGTAACAGTTAGAGCTGCAGCCTCACAGCATTAAAGACACCTGTTCAGATTGCAGTTTGTCTGGTGGTCTTTCTGTGTGGAGTCTGAATGTTCTCCCTGTTTCTGTGCAGGTTCTCTCTGGGTACTCTGGCTTTGTCCCACAGTCCAAAAACATGCTCATCAGGTTAATTGGTGATTCTAAATTGCCCGTAGATGTGAAAGGTTTTCTGTCTATGTGTTTATAAAAGAAAAAAAAAAACATGAGAATTTCAAAAATTCCCATCAAAATTTTTTGGGAACTTTCCTAAAAGTATTGGAAATTTTCCACCCCTTTGCAACTCAAATCATGATGTATAATAATGCAGTAATTATTCCATAAAAAGAGAAGTAAACATAGTTTATCGTTAGTGGCATAACACTTAAAAAACAAAACAGGTTGTTAACTACAGTTGATGTCTGTAGTATCATAGTTTTGTATCTTAAAAAAAACTACTGTTAAAAAATTAGTTATCAAGCATAAAATTGGGACCTTTTTTACAGCGCTGAAAGGGGCATATACTTCTGTTCCTGAAGTCACTCTTGCATCAAAGCTCATATTAAAACATAATACATTACTGTTGTGCCAACATCTTGTGATAACATGTACTACGGTTGGGATACGATTCGATACCATATCAAAACAAAACAAACCAAAGCAAACAATACATACTAAACCAAACAGAATCAATCAAACCAATCCAAGCCATTCTATAAAATACCAAGTCTTACCTTGTGATCCCATCGCCCAAACCAAACTATATCCTTGAAATTAATAAATAAATAAATTTTAAAAAACAAACAAACAAACAAAAAACAGACCATGCCATACTTTAACAAACCTCATAAAACAAAACGAACCACACAATATGTATCCTGGATTGTCAATAATGTTTTTTTTTTTTTTTTTTTTTTTTTTTTTTTAATTTAATTTACAAAACCAAAGACCAACAGTAAAATTAGTTTAAAATTCCATAGAATTCCACATTTTAGTGCTTCAAAGTCACCTGTGTTTATTAAATAGCCCATATTTCATGCTTATACCTATGGTTGCAAAGTTCCAAGAATTTTTAGTTGGAAACTTCCAAAAGTTCTGGAATTTATATTAACTGCATGTAACTGGTCATATATGTGTAATTTTAAAAATTTTGTTCTATGAAACATTGTGCTTTGTTATAAGCAGACATGCATGTAAACATGTCTAATTTAATATTGTCAAATCAAGTTAATAACAAAATAAATAAATAAATAAATAAATAATTTTAGAGACAGAAATTCCTGGGATTTTTTACATAATTCATATAAGTTGACCACCATCAAAATTTTCAATATTCCTGAACTAAAATTCCCATGGAAATTTTCAGGGAACTTTCCACTCATTAAGTAAAAAGGACGAAGAATATGTCATGGAGGACGGTCTGTGACACAATGAAGGTAAGTAAAACTTTCTCGGAACAAAAATCTGGAACACCTTTGTCGTTCTTCATTTTGGTTCTAAGAGCAGCTGGAACATCTTGTTACATCATCCTGCCGTCATCCTCTTCTTTTGCCAATGAACTCTGGGAGTTGTGCTGTTGTGATGTGAAGAGTCAAACTGGCAGAGTAATCTGTTTAGAGTGCGGATATTTTCAATTAAAATATTTGTATTTGGCACCGGTGTATTGAATGTTGCATCACACAAGTCTAGACAATGTAATATTGCTGTGTCAATATTTTGTACCAACTCCAGTCCTCCCTTAATGAAATATGGAATAACACTTGAAGTAACAGAAAACCCAGAAACAAGCACTCACAAACAAATGCAGTAAAATATTCTGTGATACTGTGATACAGATCATTAATCTAAAAGCACCTCTATCATCTGAGGTCAGTTCAGACAGTGCTTAGTGTGTTACTCTGTGCGTCAGTGTTATACAATCCCATTCTGCTGTGCAGCCAGACAGGTCAAACAAACTGGCAAACTGGAAGCTGAATGTTTGTCTGTGACCTCTGAGCAATTAGACGCACAGACCTCTGAATAGTTTCAGAAAAAAAAAAAAAAAAAAAAAACCTCAATGTGAGGCATCAAAAAGGAAACAAACAACGGAGGCAAAGAGGTGAAATCCAGTGTCCAAATCCTTCAACAAACACTGACTGTGGAAATGAATCTCTGCAAAAATTTGCCTCAAGTCAAGAGAGCACAGAAAGACATCTGGTCCTGATTACAGCACTCGCCGACAGCAGGATGTTTCCTCTCTTCGTTTGGTGTCTGCTTCATCAGACCTCCTATATCTGCCGATCCCGGACACCCTCCACTTTTCTCAGCATCTTTGTCTTTTTTTTTTTTTTTTTGCCTCTTCTCTCTCATTTTCTGTCTCCGTTTTCTCTGGCTGGTGACCAGGACCTTTGTTAATCCCTTGGCGCTGTCTGCAGCTCTGTAGCGCTAGCAGCTGTAGTTTTAGAGGAAGGTAATAAGAGAAGGGTCCATGACGAGCCAGACAAGGCCTGTGGTGGTTCTGCTGCTGGGGGATGATGATGACCGCTCTGTCACCTGGACCCACACCCATGGACTCACTTAATCCCTCTTTGCTCTGATTTATTTACAGCCATAGGGGCCAGACAAGGACACACAGAGCCAGTATGAAGTGGTGACCAAGTCTAAGGTCCCTTCATCACTGTAGAATGAGAAATGGAAACAGTATTCCCTTTTATGACTGAAACTAAAGTCAGACTGTGTTGATGGTGGAATTGAAAACTTTAAAGAGACCTTTTTTGAATATCTTAGGGCTACAAAAGACCAGTAATGCATTTGAACATCCTTTAGGATCTAGAATTAGTCAGATAATGATTTCAAGCTTTAGTAAAAAAAAGTTTCTCAATGAAAAATGTCTTTGCATTCATGAGCAGATCTTAGCAAAGAATTTTGCAAACTTTTCAAGGGGCTAAAGAAGTCCAAACTAATATTTCTGCATCAATTAGTGCCTTGGTCTCCACCGTCACCTGTTGCCTAACGTGCACCTCCTCCCCAAAAGTTATTAAAGTCCAAATTATGTGGACTAAAAGCTCTGTGATTGGTCGACTGAGCTGGATCAAGTTTACTGTTCTCACAACATTTTCAGAATTGCTGCACATCAGTTGAACATATCACCTCCTCAGACGTCTCCTCTGTATTCTTACTTGTAACAGCATCATGTATCATCTTCAGTATAACACAATCAAAATCTACCATGAAGACGTAGAAAATGTAGTGGGATGGGAAAAGGTGGTTCAACGATCATACAGACCACACTGCCCTCTTGTGTTTCGGAGGAGTATTGCAGAGAGACACGCAGCTTCAAAAATACATAGTGCTTAAACCAGGGTTAGAACAGGGACCAGGTTGAGGCTAATCACCGCTGTCCATTGACTCTGTAATACATGTATCTGCTTCTTCGTCGGATTTATCTAAACAGAGGTGGGGGACTCCAGTCACAGGACTTGGCTTGAGTCAGACTCGAGATGTGAATTTGAGGACTTGAGAATTGATTGCTGAACACTGGTAAAAGACTCGACTTGACTTTGACTTGGTTTTCATGACTTGAGACTTGACTTAGACTTGAGACAGATAAATTGAAAGGTCTTGGCTTCTTTAAGTATTTGCAATTTCTTTTTTTTTAAAAAAAGTTAGATTACATCAGAAATCATGTTTTATTTTGAAACAATCACAGGATTTTACAGTGCAATGCACGCAGCACAGACTTAGCCTTACTTATTCAAAGCTATCCAAGCTCTCATTGAAGGTAACTGTCATTCACAATGATTCTGAGAGAACACAGAACTGACAAACAACACAAATCCAAAAATTTGTAAAAGCTACCGCACGAATGAGCAAAAACAATGAAATACATGAATTTAAAACAATCAAAAAGCCAGAATAACTACCATGGTTAGCCACCAATTAAAATATAATAAAACAGTTACAATCTGGTAACAGGTGGTTAAGAATAATATTTCTAAAATGTCCATAAGGGACGAAAGTGCGCAAGTTTAACAGTGGTCAACACGGGATCAGCAGTCATTGAGGCGGCTTGATCAAGAATAATTCTTTTTGGGTTCAAGGATTATGTTGTGGATGATGATGTGGAAAAGAGAACAACAGTATTCACCTCATAAATCAGTGACACGACCACCACATCATCCAACTTCATTCGTCACCACAAAACCCACAAAGAAAGGTAAGCTAAGTGAATGTCTTTTAGCTAGCTGTTACAGCTGTTGGAAAGCTAACGTTTGCTAACACTAACATAGCTTAAACAAGCTACCTAATGTATATGTATTATCAATAAAATGTGCAGTTAAAGTTAAAGTTTCTTTAGCTAATTCAATGACTTATCAAATACAATATACAAAATGAATAATATATGAAATAGCCTGACCATGCTAAAGGGGGAAG
This sequence comes from Labroides dimidiatus, assembly GCA_030710495.1. Lineage (NCBI taxonomy): Eukaryota > Metazoa > Chordata > Actinopteri > Labriformes > Labridae > Labroides > Labroides dimidiatus. Next base: position 9,345,343 of record CM061145.1, read on the forward strand.
TTAGCAGTTAGGTAAGTTAGGTAATTGTAAACAGGCTGCAATTGTTTGAAAGATTGTTAGTGTTGAAATAAAACTCAACTTGTGTAACTCTGTCTTTACTGATTTAAATGTGCATATTGGAGAAGATCATCAGATTTTTTTATGACTTCACTTGTGACCTGCTTGAGACTTGAAGATTATGACTTGAGACTTGCTTGTGACTTGCACATGAGTGACTTACTCCCATGTCTAAATGACAAAAGAATAATGTATAGGTGCAGAGTGGTGCATTGAACTAAAAACAAGGTGAAGATGTTCATACTGTCTATGTCCATAAATAATAAAAAATGATAATAAATTAAAATGAAATGAAAATGGCATAAATCAATAAATCAATAAACAAATAAATAAATAAATAAAAACTGAATTAAATTAAATTTAATTAAAATCTTAAGGAACAAAAAGAGGACGAACAATAAAATGAGAGTCATGAGCAGAAAGAAAGGCAGACCCAACACTCAGTAATTTATCCACACACATTTAAGAAGCTTAAGTTAAGCTCTTAAAGACTTCATTCTGATCTTTGCGAGGTTCAGTGATAATCTTATCTGGTGTTTTTGTCACATATTTCAAAGTTCTGGTGGAATTGGGGTCTAGAAACTAATCTTTGAAGCTGATTTGACAAAGTGGCTCCTCCTCATATAAAATGCAGTATTTATGTATGACACTGTCTTTTTAATTCAGCAAGATACTGGTTGCCTCCTGTTACCGCCAATGACCACAGATTCCAGAGCCATCACCTCCTACTCCATGAGATCTGACACAACTGAAAATTCACCCTCTTTTATTCATCATACTAACCAGCCACAGATACACAGCTCTGGTTGGCGGCACCATTTTTTCACCAGCTTCCAAGCACCGAGGAGAGCGAGAGGCCTGAGAGATCAATACTTGGGCAACTTGTAATTAAAAGGAATGAAGAGACAATTTAAAATGGAGAGTTTAATGATACCGGTTACAGAAAAAGAAAACCCAACACCTCAGTGTAGATTTGTTCAGGAGATAAAAAGACATTAAGTTGTTTTAATACTCATCCTCAGAAGCAAAAGCTTTGGTTGTTAGTCCAGCACATAAAAGTGAGACAGTGGTTGCACAAACTGACCAGTGTGGGTGACAAATTCTACCTTTGAGAGCAAACGTGTTCAATAATTCAGCACCTGCTCAAATATTTGCTTACATTAAAACAGTTTCATCCTATAAAATGAGACAAAGCTCCAGTTTTAAATTGCCTCTGCGCCACGGAGAGACAGGAGAGGGTTTTTAGGAGGGTAAAGGCTTTACATTTTTAATGAACCGCAGTCACACTGATTGTATTGTAGGTACAAAAGGGTAGAGTACCTGTGTTTGTTTCCTGTTTAAGAGTCTAAACATTGAGACTCAGCTTGAAAGCAGATGGAGCTTATTGGTGAAAGTGCTTTCTGCTGTGACTAAGTTCTTTCTGTCATGTATGAGGCAAAGACTCATCTGTTTACAGCATGCTTATGACGACAAATAAAGTCTTCCATCAAACTAAAGTCACTGAGGAAGAAAAGCTCTGATGGAGTACAAGCATTTCATCCCTCTTTCTGGCTCGTAACATCTTGAAATAATCTTTTTTTTTAAATAGTATATTCTTTATTCCTTTTCCAGGTTAATATATTAATCTGTGACAGTCATACATTGATATAGCAATTGTAAGACATTCAGGTTCGCATGTGTCTGACCATCCCTGTGCCCCAGTAGAGCTGCCTCAGTCTAAAATTTTGCTGTCAGACAACTCAACTGACCTATGGGTAAGCCCAACCCCCCCTCAAATAACCCAGATAAACACTGTTATCTGGGTTTAGTGCCAGGCGCTATGGCAGGTGACAGAGTAGGAGACATCTGGCAGGATGCCATTGAGGATTTTTGGGGACAGAGAGATCACAAATCATCTAGAGTTCACCAAAAGGGTCTAAACCACACATTGTAAGGAGATGTTAATTATTTTATTGTTGAGAATGTTTATAAAATGCTTTAGTTACAAGACAAAATTTATAAGTCCCATTGCAAAGTGATAAACTGCATCTCATTGCCATCACCATCACCTCTGAAGTTCATTTTTTTTTTTATCTTACTTAGAATATGAAAAAAAACTAACGGCCTTTTCACCCGCTTTGCCAAGAGTGTTCCATTAGTCTGGTGCTATTTAAATTGAATCATTCAGCAGAACGTTCGTCAACCTTTGTTATCGCAGCTATTACAGATAAGCTAATGAAGCTAAGCTCCAGAAGCTAACATTAGTTTAACTATAGCTCGTTGGACAACAGCTAACAATGATGGACGATCACCAAAGAACAAAAACTAGAAGAAAACAGGTCAATGAACTCCAACAAAGAAAGAGACATTATGGAAAACACAGCCAGGAGCTAACAGTAGGCTAACATTAAGAAATGTTAAAGATAACTTAATATTTCTTACCAGCAAAGTGACAACATGTTACCCCAAATACTATGTTGACATACCTTAGAACAGACGTAAACATCCTTGTTAATTTTATTCACATTGAGTCGATGTTGGGGTCTACCACACAACTTTATCCAAAAAAGATACTTTTCTGGGTTGAGGTGTGTCTTAAGGAAAGGGTAAAAAATACACTTTGACACCCAGCCTCTCAGGATACCTTGTGTCAGAGTTGCATATACCCCAAGAACACCATTTGAACATTTTTAAATCTAAAATTTCAGAAAAAAACTCGTAAAACCAAACAAAAACTGGCTCTCTGTGATACATTTCAATGGATGTCCGGGCAGAGAATGTCTGAGTTTATGGGAATGGCTATACGCACTATGATTGGCTCATTGCATTAGAGGTCAGGGCTTAGCCATAGGTCAATTCTTAAGGTGTGCTGGAGGTTGTTTTGCATTTCCAGGTTAAACTTGTTGTCCTGAAAGTTACATAGAATGATGTAGAGTGAAGGCCACAGGGTCTCGTCCCCTCTGCTGGCGCTCCGCTCCAGATGACGAACTCACCAGAACAGCATGGTAAGCTCATGAGACGCAGGCCACAGCAGCTTTGGAAAACCTATCCCCTGACATTTTCCATTCATAAAATTCCTGGAGTGAAGATGAAGGAAGGAAAATAAATCAGCGTGGTGTCTGCATTTTTTCATACATGTTTTTTTTTTAATGCTGCTGTGATGGCAGTGTGAGGGTTTAACCATATGTTTCCTCCTGCCATCGCTCTCCACAGCTTCCTTTCTGACATTAAATAGACATAAAGAAGGGATTTGCTGAGAGTGCCTGCGAAGCAAAGTGGGTAGAAGCGAAAGGCTTTTACGACATGGAAGGTCTTCATTACTCTGCATTTTACCAAGAGCCATCCATTGATGGAAAATTCTGCAGCCCCTCATTTTTGCTCCCAAAAGATCTCCTCCCAGACCCCTTGTGTTGTTTTAGCTCTTTACCATCCCATTCATATGAGGGTTGAGGTGAGTGTGCCACACTGCAGCTGATTTAGTTTGTATATTTAAAAAATTGTTAAACTCAGCTGAGAGAGGCATTTCAGTTCTGCTTTCTAATCTGAACTCTTTGTGGTGGTTTCTCATTCAGCAATTTAAAGCCCTTCCCACCAACACCCCACCCCTGCTGCACCAGTAACAGCACACTGTTAACATAAAAGGTTGAACTTTGAAGTGAATGTGAAAAAAAGGAGTCTGTCATTTCATCCAGTAATCCTCCCCTCTGATCTCTTACAAACCAGACCGATCAGACTGAAAAGCTGACAAACTCTACTGTCATAACTCGAGCTCAGGTTGGGAACAGAATGGAGCAACTTGAACAAAGTCACTGCATAGCTTTTAGATGCAAACAACATTCACCCCATTGTGGTATGGTCCTTTGTGTTTTTTCTTTTCACAGCTGAGCGTGCCTGGAGCGCTGTGACGGGCTCATCATGGAGCACAGCCTGTCATTACTGTACCTCTGGATAGAGCTAATTAATCACCTTGTTCATTAGTTTATTCATCAATTTCAACGACGACAGTGCTTCCTAATGTCCCTCCTCATCGCTTAACTCGTTTATTTTTGGCACATTACTGATGCAGTGCCAAAAGGTGGGCCGCGGAGGGCCCCCTGGAGGGAAATTACATGCAAATGGGAATGCAAAAATCAAAGCTGCGTACAGAAATCTGCATGCCAACATGTGTGTGCTGACAAAAAGGAACACACAGACAACCCACAAACAAAACAACCCGAAATCAACCTGTGTATAAAAAAAGGCCTGTTACCAATACAAAAACAATAAACTGGGTTCATGTGAGGAACAAAATAAAGTGAACATATGAATCATAAAATGAGGTTTGAGCTGAGTGAGTGGTCTTTTTTTTCTCCACAAAAAATAAACCGAACATTATTTTAGAGGAAGTTTGGTGAAAGTGCTCTGCAGGGAACATTAAAATCCAATAGATCCTAAATGCTTTGATACGGTGCCCTGAATTCTAAAATGCCTTTGATAGATTAAAGTGTTTTATAATTTAGTTACATTTTTTTTTTTTTTTTGCTCGAGGCAGTAAGTAAAATTAAGTTTCATATCAATTACACTGTTATTATGTTCTGTGAAGCAGCTAAGTGCTCTCAGCTGGAAATAAAAAGCAGTAAAAACAGCTTCATATGTTTGCTTTTTTTAATTCAGTTCAGTCAAATCTCAACATCAGTTAGGAGCATTTGTCCTCTTCACGCTTAAAGGGACTGTGAGGATGTTCTTAGTGATCTTGAAAAAGTCTCACTTCTAGATAGCTGACCGGATTGATCTACAGCACGCTGAAGTCTCCATGACAACACCACGCTAGCAGATGAAGTTTAGTAGTGAGAAGAGAGATCTGTGAACGATATCTGGGATTAATTTAGTAGTGATGGTGGACAATGCCAGACACAAAAAAGACCTTAGAGTAGAAGAGAGCTAAACGGGAGAGTGATAGAGCACGGGCTGAAGGCTAAAACAGGAGCTAAACTGTTTGTGATCTTGTTCATTCCAACCCACATTCAGCAGTTATTCTGCAGTGATCTAATCAAACTTGAGAGTCACTAAAATGAAGAGTGAGATTATTTAAGCTCTGCTTGGTAGCTGAGCAGGACATAAGGATTTGCTAACATTACAAGTTAGCCTATGGCTACATCTCAGAGCACCGGGCTGTGAAAAGTAGTGTCAAATAATGGCACGTTTCAGTCATGGACCTTTAAGCATTAAAAATTCCTTTTATTGAATTTTGGCCAGTGTGTGGGATTTTTTCTCCAATTACATTGGACTTAACGTCTCTGTCCAACACACCTGCCACAGAAGTTGATGTGTGAAGATTTTTGCTGCTGTGGATTTTGTTTAAATGCTTAATAAAAATCTAATTTCCACAAAAAAAAAAAAAAAAGAAAAAAGAAAAAAAAAAAACAATTATCTCTTTTTTTTGTAAAGGGTTAATATTTTGATGGGCTTTTGAGGGTTAAAATTAAAATCATGATAAACTGTATGAAACGGATGCAAATTTCAGCATGAAATAGGAAGAGCAATAACTAAGTGCTGACAGTATTCTCTGAGATGTTTCCATCAGTGAGGGAGAAGAAACAGAAGCCACTAAATAAAAATCAGAATTCAAACGCATTTCAGTGTTTTTCTGAAAGCACTTAGTCACTGTATATCAAATTAAAGTTGTTCAATGGGGCCATCTGCATGTGGATGCAGGTTATGTGGGCTTATTGGCTGACCATAGAGATTTAAAGGTCATTAATCATGTCCGTCTACGAAGGGGAAGGATTCATATATCATATTACTAATTATAGGAGCTCTAGAAAATGAAGACACTGAAATGAAAATATTAAAGAGCTGGACCACAGGTCATCATTCAACATTACAGAGGGGGCTTTATTCACATTTTTTGGCTTAAAGTGTCCCTTTCACAGCTTCACATGATAGACTGCTTCAAAAACTGGTCATTTCAGGTGCTGACTATAAAAACCTTCATTTCAGGCTCCATCCAAACAGCACTGTCTCTTTAAGGACGTTCTACTTACAAGCCAACTTTCTCGTTGCCATGCTACAAAGCAGGGATTTCATCAACTAATCGACCATTCCAACCACTAGTCAGCGCTGTCCGCACAAGTCGACCAGTCTTTTACTAAAAAACTGTTTCAAGTTTTTTCATTTGGGACAGCCACGCTACCACATAATGCTATTATAAAATGCTCGTATGTTTTATTCTGAATAGTGTTACATGTGACAATGGGACGTTTAAGCTGTTTGAATTACAAAATACACTTTTTTCAATGTATGATTGAGCCATCATTATTCACCCTTATTATTACATAACGACTAGTCCACTACTATTTCAATAACTTTGTGACAAGTAAAAATGTACTACAAAGTCGTCTGACCTGAAAGTTTTGAAAGGGAAAAACAAAGAACAGAGCGGGGCATCCCTGTCTGTTGTTCAGTGTCCTGTTTAACTAACTCCATCCATTGGTGACATCAGAAATTGAAGTCCTTTTTCCCTCCTGGTTAATTCAATGAGAGGTCTTTGAACGAGCCATTCAGAGCAGCCCGCAGTCTCATTGCGGGGTTACCCCGACACATGTTTATTTACCAATGGACACTTTGCCCATATTCAGTTTAGAAATATGACATATTAATCCAATATTATGAGTAATACATGACAACACCTTTTTACAGCAGACAGACCTCAGCCGAACATGGTAAAGTCTACTGAAGTATTTAAATACTGGTTGATAGAAAAGAAAACAACATCAGACTTTGATCTTAAACAATAAAAACTTGTGGTTGACAAAAATCAGATGAAGAGTTTCAGATTTATGCAACAGAACTACTTGGCAAGGGTTGGAGGAGGGAGTTTAGTGACTGTCCAAATATCAGAGAGAAGTAAAATCACATTATTTTTCCATTTAAACATAAATCAGCCTTCACTTTTGTTCTTTAGTCTTATTGATGGAACAAACCCTGTTTGTTTTGATCCAGTCATTCACATTTAGAACAGGTTTTCTCTCTCATCACCTGACCTCCTCCTTTGTTCTGAGTCTATCTTCACTGAACACATGCTCTCGATGAAAGCTGAAAATAATAATAATTATAAAATGGGCTGTTAACAGCTGAATCCTCAGATATAACACCCTCGCTTTTGTCAACAGAGGCATTCAGGAGAAAGTGACCACAGGACTCAAACAGCCTGCAGAAAGTGTGTTGTTACAGCCTGTTTTCTCCCCACTTTCATATTTCCACATACTCTCTCTACTGACTCGTGGACTTGTGGTATGTGACATCCCCCACTGCACACTGCTACTAATTGGGATTAGCATATTTACCAACAATGCTGCGGTGATATGAGTCTGCTGTGACCGGTGGCCTTTATGCACCACAGACTTAATAATCCCTCTGTCTGTGAGAGCAAAGCTCATTAAATCTCCAGGACTGTAGCCCATTATAAGCACCCACAGGCTCTGGCACCTCATGTAAATCCTATCAGGGCACGGATATGAAACTGTGGCTAGTGTGGGGGCTAGTGGATGGCTAATCACAGCCCTGGTGTTTGGACTAGCCAATTAGCACTCCTCACTGATCCCTGATCCTTGGGGATTAAACCCCATACAGCGGCAGCGCCGACTGTACCAGACAAAATAGAAACACACACACACAAGTATTTCCGTCCTAACTCACACTCTTAATCCAATATGAAACACAAACTCATGTGAGCATGGGAGACGTTTAGAGGAGTTGATTTTGGCCCAGCAGCAGACTTGTTGAAAGTCTACCACAAAAAAAACAAACATTTTCTGCAGCTCTGAGCAACACCTATCACAGGACTAAGAGTTCTCAGTACTGAGTCCCATTTCTTCCAACAAAGTCTCCTCAGATGTCTGTCTAACATGAGTCTGGTTCTGTCCGAGGTTTCTGCCCATTAAAGGGAAGTTTTTCCTTGCCATTGTAACTTGCTAAATGTTGCAGAGTGCTGTACTCATGGTGTCACTTTTTACATTTGGGAAAAAAATATTGTTACGTTTTGAGACTTTTTTTCTAAATGTTTCGGGCATTTACATGAAAGAAAATATTTAACAAAGTGAAACAATGCTTGTGTTTCACTTTAAAGTGCTGCAGTTTGCAGTTTTAAATACACAGTATTTTTTCATCATTCATCATTAAGGGTCTCTGGTAACTTTTGTGTTATATCATGTTCCACATGGATCTGCTGATATGCTGTTCTGTTAACCTAACCCTAAAACAGAAACAGTTTTTTTGATGTAAACAGACACTCCTTTGTCCCGTTTCCTTGATACATTATCTCACCACGGCTTTGTTTACATATTGCATGTGCTCCGTCTTCTGATCCATCTTTTCTCTGGATTCTGAAATACTTCCATACCCCTGATTTACTCCAGAGAGGAGAGTGAATGCCTTCGTTATCTCTCTTTCGGCCGCTAGCAATTATCTGCTATCTTTGCTCGTGGTGTTGTGACTCATGGCTGAGCGGAAACTGTCATAACCAAGAATGCGTGGGGACTTTCAAAATAAAAGCGGAAGGTGAAAATGGCGATAAATATCAATGTTTATACTTTTAATCGTTTTGACTGAATCATTGCTCACATGATCGGTATATCCATCCAGATCTATGTATCGTTACACTTCCAGTATTTTTGTATGCACTGTCTCGTGTGTAAAAGCATACACAGCCTCTCTTACTGAGGAGACACACTCTACTTTGAAGAGTTCACTGAAGGTGTCCAGTTGACCCAAAAACTCATTCAACAAAACTGTATTGATCGTAATAATGACGAACCAAATATCTTGGAACAAGTGGTTGAGTCATCCTTGTTGCAAATTTTACTGTTAGCTTGATATAACTTTAATCCAAGTAAGATGTCTGCGAGACAACCAAATACCATCTGTTCTAGCATCCCTCTGACTTTTCCAGGTGCATCCTGGATGGATGTCTTTAAGAGTTTCAGCTTGTCTCCTCCTCGATGGTTCTTTTACATGTTGCAGAAGTTGCAATGCTCTTGTTTGAATTTACTTTAAAATATTTAAAAGCAACACTAGGTTGTATGGCATTTCTAAACTGTATTCAACAAACAAGTCTAAGTCATTGGTGCTAAAGTCACAAGACCTGAAAGCTAACAGGTAGCACAGAATACAAACACCTTCATGAGGCCTAACATCTGAAACATGTTGTAAAAGTGGTAAATCCTGAGCACATTGGTAGTGGATGTTGAAAACTTGGGGGGGAAATTTGCTTATGAAATGTATGTGTTTGGGTTTAGGGCACAAAGCTTCAAACCAAGGAATGTACCCCTACCCCCACCCCCTCACACACACCCCTCCTCCTCTGAGGGCCAAATCAGGCCACTGGTCACCTGCCACAATGTATAATAATACTCATGCTGCATGCTGGTCCAAGGCCTGTTCTAATGGAAGGCATATTCTCACTCTCAGTGTCTCAGTGTGAGTCCAATGACAGGATCCTAAGGGGAAAAAAATCACAGAATAATGAAATTGTAATAACATTTAAAGACTGTCACACTGTAAGGCTGAAGAGCTCATGCTTTACCTTCTTCTCTGCCACAGAAAGTAAATACAATCATTCTATCCTTCCCCATATGATTCATACTGCGTATGCACACTTATATCAGATCTGTGAGCGAGGATTGTATATTTTTGTGCATGGCTCTATACTAGCTCATGCCCCAATATGGAAATTAACACGATGTTCAGGCACTCAAACACTGCAGGCGTTAGCTGATACTCCAGATGGAGCAGAGACAGGATATTTACAGCTGAACTTTTATGGTCCACTCTTGAGAACACAGGGGACATTAAATACTCAGCAGATCTAGAGAATTTGTTCATGTCTCTTTAGTGAAAAAGGAAAGTAGTTCATTGTTTCTGTTGCTTTGTGTCTCCACATGTAAAAGACAGATTATAAATCTGGGAACTCTACACTTTGTCTCAATGCTTTAGAGAGAGAGAAGCAGAGAATAGATGAGGAACCTGCAAGTTAAATTCTCCAAAGGCAGGCCAGACGACTTACCTACAGTGTTAAAAAGCTCCATGACAGTTGGTGCAGGTTCCCCCACTTATCACCTCTGCTCCAGAAAACTTTAGAAACATCTGCTGCTAAATTACAAAACCAAAACAAGGTTGTGTTTCAGAATATCGTCTTAAGGTGTGTAACACCTCAAGACGATATTCTGAAACTGGGGACTTTTTCCTCCTTTGCTTGAATTGTTTGCTTGAAATGTGTGCAAAGGGGTGGAAAATTAACAGTACATTTTCTGAAAAGTTTCCATAGAAAATCTGGCTAAGAAATTATATATATATGCACACACACACACACACACACACACACACACACACACACACACACACACACACACACACACAATATATATATATACAGTGGGGGAAATAAGTATTTGATCCCCTGCTGATACTAATATACTTTTTCACTTGATAAAATGCACAACAATTTATAACTTTTATACTGTGTGTTTTTATGCATTTTCAACTGATATTCTGTCTATACTTATAACCAGTAAACAACCATAAAAATTAGAGTGTGTTAATTTCCCAGGGCAGTGGGCAAACTTACAAATTCAGCAGGGGATCAAATACTTATTTCCCCCACTGTATTTATATAGATAGCCAGATTAGACCACCAACTGACAGATACGTAATGATTGCAAGCTACTAACTTAACTTTGTAAAGGGGTGATTTTTTTTCCAACTCATCAGTTTAGACAATATTCAGATAGCCAGTTCGTTCAATCAGAGGCACAGCTCAGATCACGTGACTGTGGGGCGCTCTATGGGTGTTACTGAGGAGACTCAAAGCCTGCCTCATTTTGAATATGGCCGCGCCGGCCGTTTTGCTTCAAAGATCCGTTTCAGAAACAGACGGTTGACGTCATGGACACTCATTTTTAACAATGGCCCAGTATGTCAACAAGTATCAAATGAGCAAATCAAGAGAAGATGTAAAACGATCCTTAACGAAAAATGATGGCGATGAAATAAGTGCCTGTATATAAAACCACAATGTGCAAATGCTTTGCTTTGGTCTGATAGATAACCTCTGGTACAAAAACTTAAGTCAATTTGGTTGTCCAGAAGGACTGGAGATCCTTGAGGGTCCACCTGTAGCTGGCTGCAACAGACTATGAAACCCTGTTCACTAAGTGTCATGTTGAAATGTCCATTTTAAAGAAAAACAAAGATCTGCAGATTGCTTTAGAAACATTATGGTATGTTGCTTGTCTGCTCTGACCTCCTTTTTCTTTTTGACAGTCCAGCTGCAGTGTTCATCATTACTACAAAATTAATCCAAGAAATCATTTACTTCAGGAAAAAGTCAGATCTTGCTTCTTATTGCTAAACTTTACTGACCAGCGTAATGTGATCATTGGGACTTTGGTAGACGAGTCATGAATGGATTTATGTTATTCCTGCAGTAAGGAACAGTCCTTTGTATTACTACTTTTGTCTGTGTAACGCAGTTACACACTACCTCCCCATAGCATGGACAGTGCAGCAACATTACAGTAGTAGGAAAGTAGAAAATGAGAAGACAACTTTCCACAACTTCGAGTCTGACCTGAGGCCCTTTCCTACTATGTATCGTGTTCACCCATTCACAGCACCACACTGATGGCACAAGCTTCCATGTCGAGTCCCCATCAGTATTAATCAAACCCATTCCCACATGAGCTCAGCCACCAAGAGTGCTTTGGGGTTCAGAGTCTTGCCAGATTTGTTGCATCGTTTGTCTTCTGGGCTGTGTAGATGAGTCCTGATTTGCAAAGATAAGTTGGATAGATAATACTGCACTTCCCCCAAAGTCAATTCAGCACCATCAGACTCTTTTCCTCTTAAAAATTCAAGACTGCACCTCCCCTTTGGCTCTCACCAACAATGAAAAGACTCAGTCAGAAGAAAGCAACTAGATAAGTGAACAGTGTGAAAGAAATACTATAAGTAACCTTGAACAAGCTGAAGAGACCTCGGATCACCCACTTGAACAGAGAGTTATTGATAAACTGTGTGCAGCCAGCTCAAATGTGCTGCGGTATCTTTACAATGCAGGGAATCTCAACTATTGCACAAGGGCATGGTGTTAATACAATCCATCACTCTTAGTCATGTCTAAGTGTCAACAGCTCATTCAGTTAGATGAGTATCTGACTTCTAAAACCTTTGGAGCAAGACCAGAGCCAAATGATGTCAGGAATGTTGGTTATTACTGGAGCCAAACAAATAGAAACACAGGAGAAAAAACAGAGTGTGACAAAGCAAAGCTAGATTTGTAGAAAGCTGGTGAGTCATGAGGAGGGGGAATCACTAAATGATGATTCAAAGGGCAAAACTCTGTCACGTCAAGTCATCCAGCATTGCTAATAGCAGTGTTGGATGTTGTTGGAGCATGCTGACTTGAGTGCTGATATCCAGGACTCAAGTACTGATGACTTGGGGTGATGGTTGGCATGTGTTCACCTGCCAGTGGGTTCCTGTGCTTCTATGTCCTGTATCAGTTTCTGCCAGAATGCAGGTAGCAGTGCCATGCATCGTGAGATTTGCTATCAAAGATTTTATCAATGGGACGCCGATACATGGTGGGGGGAACTCAGGACCATGGGTCACAATTCATGTTGTTTGAATTTTTTTTCATGGCCCAATGATAAACAAACCAAGTAGGCAAACTACAACCCGAATTCCAATGAAGTTGGGACGTTATGTAAAACGTAAATAAAAACAGAATATAATGACTTACAAGATATTAGGCAAGACATTTATTGTTCATATTGATAAACTTTATTGTCTGTTTGTTTGTTTTTTTCTTTCTTTCTTTAAGCTGGGACAGGCTCATGTTTACTGCTGTGTTCCATCACCTTTCTTTTTAACAACACTCAATAAGCGTTCATGAACTGAGGACACTGATTGCTGAAGTTTTGGAGGTGGAATTCTTAATACGTAACATGCACAGAATGTGTTTTGTCATTGTCTTGCTGAAATAAGCAGGGACGTCCCTGAAAAAGACGTGGCTTGGATGGCAGCATATGTTGCTCCAAAACCAGTATGTACCTTTCAGCATTAATGGAGCCTTCACAGATGGTCAAGTTAGCCATGCCATGGGCACTAACACACCCCCATACCATCACAGATGCTGGCTTTGAGACTTTGACCTGAGAACAATCCAGATTGTCCTTTTCCTCTTTAGCCTGGACGACACCACGTCCATGATTTCCAAAAATGATTTGAAACGTGGACTCGTCAGACCACAGCACACTTTTCCACTTTGCGTCAGTCCATCTGGGGTTTGGGTCTGTAATCATTGGTGGCTGACAGCAGGAGACCCAACAAATAGAGGCAACACTTAAAAAAATAAAACCCCAGTCACATGGATAAAAGTTTTTCATATAAAATTTTGTGAATGGCACCAGCAGGCACATCGTTTTGTGGAACCTACGTCAGTGACCAACAAATCACTGACTGACTCATACAAAGCACAAACAAAATCTCTCAGTGAAAGGCACAAATAGTCCTTCTGGCAAAGAGTTGCAGCAATCCGACAATGTGGAAGAAAGTAATTGATAAAATGTGTTCCTCTTAGCAAGTCTTCCAATGCTTGTTATATTAATACAAATTATTACAATAATTGACAGGAATTAAGTAGTACTTTTCACTGTACTTAAAGATGCTTGACATAATATGCAAGACAGTATGATGTAATCTTGTGCTAAATGCCCTGATGAAGTGGTCAGATAGATAAAGATGAGATGAGATGTTTTTTCATTTGCAAAATTCAAATCACTGAAAGAGGTGATTCGACAAGCATGGTCTCTTTCATCATCAGTGTGTACCGGATAGCACCAAAACGTGTTACAAAGGGGAACACAGCAAAAAAAAGTTTGGGGAACACTGGTTTAAATAAAAACTAAAAGCAAGATCAGTGTTTTATATTTAAGGGTCCTCATTTATCAATCTTGCATGAGAACTGGAACAGATTTTGGTGTAGAAACAAACTTACAACAGCATTCACCTACGATTTTTTTAAATGTATGTATTTGTGCCAATCACGGCGTAGACCTCATCAACTATTGATAAGCCTGGAGGTTGAAAACAGTAGTAACTTAAATAAAATGCTCCTAAATGTTCAGCTGGCCTAATCCACAGAATTTACGACATGGAGGGATATGTTATGGAAAAAAGAGACTTCTCTGTGCTGGAGATCAACACCAGATTAACATCACTGCAGCTGTCAACAGTGTGGATGTGACAAATCAAACTACAGCAGCGTTTTAAACATTTAATTTGTACATCCTCCGTTCATACTTTAATTGACTTACCCCATATATCTAACTATTAAAAGCCCCAATATTATCAGTTATTTACAGTTAGGTCCAAAATGGTAAAAAAAAAAAAAAAAAAGAGATCACTTTTAAAACAGATCTGAAAGAAGCTGCAGTCGGACTCCAGCCTGACCCTGAACCTGACACAGACTGGAGCTCTGACCGGGTCTGTTTCACTCAGAACTGACAGAGGAACAGACGAACCTGCACCGTCTCTGATGTAGATAAAACATTTTCAAAATACAGGCCTATAAACTGGTTAACCGAAAAACTAATGTTATTAACTTAATTTGTTGTTATTTTGTATCCTGGCAAAGAAATGCATCGCTTGTGTGCAATTACACACAGGTAAACTGGAGTGTTGAGGTTATTTATACCACGAGACGAGTCCATATCAAAATGTCTATTTCTTTTACAGCCAATGTAAACATGTTTACAACCTGGTACAAAAACAACAACAGCAACAACAACAAAAAACCACTCTGATCTGAATGTGTTTCCTTAGCTATCTGCAGATCTTGTTCACAGAACTTGTCTGAATATATCACTAACCTAATCTTAAACCTGTTTTTTATTTTGCTTGTTTTTTCTTTCTGTCATCACTAAAATTTTCTAAGTAGGCCAAATGACTGATAGGGTTTATAAATAAGGTTGAAAAAATTCAATCAATAAAGAACAAAGTGCACACATTGCTAATGTTAATCTGTGGCTGATAATGGTAGAAAGATAATGATAATCAAGAAGAGTTGTTGAAAGCCTATTACAGGGCTAACAAGTAGAGACAGACAACCACTCTCTCTCTCAAGCCTGATTTATGCTTAACATGTCTGCAAGGTCTGCGCAGTTTCGTGGGGACAAATGATACCAATTTTACAGCCTCGCCCTCCTCCCGTGGTCCTTTTCATGCAGAAAATTTCCGCGTCCCACACCTGCGAAAATTTAAATTTCAACACCTAGACTCCTCATGTCTGGAGTACAACAAATGTGATTAACAATTCCCAGTGCAAAATTGCAGCCAAACTTGGCAGTGAAGAGGAATTTGTGAAAAAATGTAGTAAACTTTGTGAACAACCTCTTCTTCTCTGGTTAAGTTCTGTTGTTGGCGTGTTTGCGATTCACCGCCCCCTGCAGTTTGAGAACAGATGCCATGCAGAAGCATAAATATTGCAGTTGCACCCTTTCAAATACATACTCCACTCTGGATGGTGTTTTAAAAAAGTTGCGTTTTAGGTCAGCTGAAACGGCGTTTCCATATAAAGGAGAGGGTTTCACCCTAATACCCTTGTCGTATAAACGGGGCCTCAGTTTAAGGCCGAAATATTCTCACACTGGGGCAGTGGCATCTTTTTCCCTCCTATGTTATCTTGCGTTGCTCCTCATGAGAATCACTTACTGCACTGTGTGTGTGTGTGTGTGTGTGTGTGTGTGTGTGTGTGTGTGTGTGTGTGTGTGTGTGAGTGTGTGTGTGTGTAAGCTTGCGGCCCAGCCTCCCCCACAGAGGCAAAGAGTGGATGACTGACAAGCGGGCTCACTCTGTTCATTCTTCTATGGAACGAATGCGCGCAGGTGCTGAGACGTATAAACAGAGCGAACCCTCGTGTCATCCAGCCCGTTTGGAGGCCAGAGACGAGGAAAACAAACACAAGGCTGGCAAATTTGTTGAGTTTGTTTTCATTTGTCATGTGATTAATTGATTGATTATCTTGAGCGAAGATGGCCGAGTAGTTAACGTCACGCTCCATATGGCGAAGGCCCTTGAGTGGGCAGTCCAGGTTTAAGACCGGCCTGTGGTGACTTTCCCTCATGTCACTCCCCACTCTCACCCTGTTTTTTACTCTAATCACTGTCCTGTTCTCTCACATTAAAGGCAAAAAAAGCCCCAAAAAATTAATTCAAGAAAATAAAATGATTATCATCCCAGGCCTACATGATGAGCATAAATTTTGACTGTGAGGAGAAAATTCAAAACCCACACTGAAAGGCACCTGAAAAGCTGGGGAATCAAACCAGAAACTTCCTTTCTGTGAGGCAACAGCACTAGAAGTGGTAAATCAAGAAAAAGAAAAAAGAAAGAAAGAATAAAGGCAATGACCGAAACAAAGCTGGCAAGCAACAAACAACCCACCTCCAGGTCATCAGTCATAGATAACGCTGCTCTTTCAGACTGTCTGAATA
Organism: Labroides dimidiatus; assembly: GCA_030710495.1. NCBI lineage: Eukaryota > Metazoa > Chordata > Actinopteri > Labriformes > Labridae > Labroides > Labroides dimidiatus. Next base: position 9,361,911 of record CM061145.1, read on the forward strand.
TAAGTCCTTTTTCCTCTGATCAACATCAAATCTATTTTCTGTTATTGTAGATTGCATTTTTTAGGAAGAAACATGATAGAAATGAGATACTCTTAAATAGGCGATGTCTCATATTCATTAAAGAAAACCCTTCATGAACAGGGTGTGATCAGCTCAAGAAGACCCTGGTATTCCTTGAAACACTGCAGGGTTGAAATACCGCACGTACTGTACCAGATAAAATTAGCTTGTTCTAATTATAAAACAAATGACATCACAGTAATGTCCTCATTATTCACCTTCAGTCTGTTTTCTGTCTAATTGTTCGGGTCACTCCCCTTTTTCCAGGCACAAAAGAGGGCTCGTAATAACATCACTAAGAATCACACGCTCCTGTCAATGACGGAGGAGAGAGGGTAGGGGAAGGAGCCAAGGAAATGAAGCCAATTTCCCTGTGGGGCCCCCACTGACCAGGAGCAGCCAAACAGGTTCCACATCAAGGAGCCATTAGACTAGAACCCTAATGGAAGCTCAGACCCTCCTATTTCCTGCCAGGTGTCCCCCAAGGGTGCGTTCCTGGACCTCAGTGTTTCTATCTGCATTTCTCTCAGTTGGCCCATCTTTCTGCACTTCATTACATTTAGTCTGGTTGTTCCTCTGTCTGTCTGTCTGTCTGTCTGTCAGTCTGTCCGTCAGTCTGTCTGTTCATGAGTGACCTCATGCTTAAATTAAAGAGGCTAAACAAACTGTGTTTTGAAGCTGACCGGAGTTCAACTTGAAGTGAAGACTTCAGGTTGGAAAATGAGCATTCGGATTCAAACACTACAGAGCGGCTACTGTGAAGGAAGAGAGGACACTGAAGGGCGATGGGGCCCACTGAGGGAGGCCTGCTGTGTGTTTCCAGTAGCAGTAACAGGGAGCAGACCCGAGCTGTGAGCACAAAGTGTGCAGGGAAGACTGGAAGTTGAAGAATTTCCGTCCCGGCATGAGTGTGAGAGCAGGAGAGAGTGGCTTAGTGTCTGCCAGCAAGAGAAGCACTCTCTTTTTCCACAAGAGAGAGTTATGGCGTGATTTGTAAGTCTTCCAAACCGCTCCATTTGGCGGGAAATTGGCGTCTGCGAAAGCCCATGTGCGTGTGTGTGTCTGTGTGTGTGTGTGTGTGAGGCCATCGAGCCTGTGAGATTTGCTAAGACAAAGACACATGCAAGAGAGTGCGCACACGTCATTCAATTCTTCATCTCAACAAGTGTAGAATCGTGCTGAGAGCAGCTTAGATGCTCTCAGCACGACGGATGCTCAGCAATTCAGAAACCAGCGCTTGACATGTTCGGCCGCAGAGTCCAAACTGCCACAGATGATGTACCTACCATGGCCAATCGAACACTAATAACAGCTTTGCCTCAGCCTAAAATTACAGTTGGTTAGGGTCATTGTGTGTCAGTCAGCTCTGATGTCTTTATTTCATATCTGCACGGCTGACCGCTGCAGATAATTGGATGCCTGCAAGTGCATCTGTCACGTCATTGGTCATGATTCAGCATCACTCACTGGCACAGGAGGCTTTAATGTGGCAAAATTATTGACAGGGGGAACAAAGTACAGCACCAATCTCTGATAAAGTATGAGAAGTGATCCTGGGGAAAAAGTGAAAAGTTGAACACGTTTCTAAAGACTGTTTCTGTGCAAAGCTAACTTAACCTCATGTCATCTTTTGGAAACCATCAAACTTTAATCCTTCTCACATTATTTCCAGCATATTTTTCTTATTCTAATTTGAACACTGACTTTGCTCCAACATGCAAATTAGTGAGATGTGGAATGTCGTGCTGCTGTGACATCTGCTCCGATGGTGTTGGCATCATTTGCTGATTCACTTTCATCGGTGTCACTGCAAGTTCTGCCTTTTGATCAGAAATGTCACATTCATTAGATGCTTTTTCTGCATTGCACTGAGCTCCCCTCTTTGATCGGTTTTTAGAAATCTTGTAATGAACTTCTATTATGTGACACCTTTCATGACATAAAGGCGTAGGTTAGGTCATGATTTGACTCTGTGCTTGTGTGCAGCCCATTTTCACTGAAAAAAAAAAGTTTTTGGAGTTTTGAGGCAGCATGCAATTATGTAGACTTAGGGTACGGTCACACTGGCCATCCAAATCATGCTGAACTCAAGCACGATTGCCCCCTGCAGTGCTGCTCCTCCGCCAGTACAGCGCGCAGTCACACTTAAGATATGAACCAGAATTTAAGCACACACATGGCCCACCTACATCACCAACGTCTGTTTACATGGAGCGTGGTTTCATCAGAGTTAGGACAATGAGAGAGAGAGAGAACAGGATTACAACTTTATTGACTTTTGGGCTCATGTTGAGCCGTTTTGGTCCGACATAGCCCTCTAAAGGTCCATTTATGCTCAACGTTAAACACCGATCCGGATACAGACGGAGCCTTCTGTCCGTGCTCTGTGTTTATTTTGTCCGTATTTCTGCATGTTTCCATTAAGCTTACAGATATAGACCACACAGAGTAGTACCACCAGAAACCGTGAGGGCAGTGTTGCTGTTACTACCCAATATGTAGCTCTCGTGAGACACGAAGAAGATATAACAATGGCAGAACTTTTTGATGAAAAATTTTGTGAGTTGGTGAGAAACGTGCTGCTCCGCTTTTGTCTTTTATGCAAAAGATATGTTAGAAATACCTCCTCCACAGTCAGCATGTCTGTTTTTGAGTTTGTTTTGAGTTTGTTGTTGTCATAAATTTTTGACTCAAGGCTGCCCCCTCTGGTGAATGTAGTGGTTAACAGCAATGTCAGCGTAAAGGAAGCATGGATGTATGTGAGCAGTGATGGTAACATCGTTTGAAATGGACGTATACATTTTTGTACATAAAGAGAGGATTAAATGGGCTGTAGCACCCCTACCATGGTCTAAAAACTACTGTCGAGAGGAGCAGTCACAGGGACCATAAGTCAGTGATTATGCGTCATGCCCATAGACTGTAAAAAAAATGGACGTCATCTCGCTCAGCTCAAACTGAGGTCAACACACAAACTGCCCCCCCTGGTGGCAGGCTGCAGTACAAAACAAAAACACCGCCTCTCTATTCATTCCAGATGGGCTGTTTTCAAACTTTAAAAAATTATTACACCTCATAGAAACATTTCTCACATCTGTATGCTGTGGTGATATTTAGATATTATTGGGCTGCATTGTGTTCAGGTCCCCTTTTTTTGATATGTTTCTTATTTATGAGTTATTAGAGGTGAAAAACAGGGTTTTACGTTTTGTTTGACGATGATTGACAGCTGCTGTTCATGTGTCGTTTTTTGGGGAATAATAAAATACATCCGGATGGACAGTTAAGAAAAGATAAGATGGTCTAAATAAAAAAAAGATATTATTTTTGTCACCCGTTTCCACTCAGATTTTCCCAGAGGTCCTCATAAGTGTACTGCGCAGACTCTGACGGAGGTTTTTTGGCTTCAAAACCGTACAATGGTAAAAGGCGGAGCCACACTATCCATTCTATATACAGTCTATGGTCAGGCCCTCATTGTGTCCGTGTGCTTGTGCTCATACATGAAATGTAGCCTGCCAAGCACACCTTTCCAAAGTGTTCCAAAGCAGAGAAGTGAACTGTGCCTGAGCACGGTGTACTTTTGGTCACACTGGCCAAACAAACTCGACTTTGGGGTTGTTAAAGAGTGTTTGGATACAGTATGAATAGCCAGTGTGACTGCATCCCTTACAGAAGTGATGGCTGTGCATGCAGAGTCTGTATCTGAATGTCACATGACTGTAAAATGTAAACAAGCAGCTGCTGTAAGAGATTCTTATAAATTATTTATCAGAAAAGGAAAGGAAGCTATCACAATACTTTTTTTCTGAAATTCTGAGGCTCTAGTACAGAGCCATGAACGTAAATAAAGCTTTAATACGATCTCATTATCATTTTGCAGATTCGATTAGCAACACTGACCACTAATGAGAAGAAACTAAAAGTAACCCTGCAGGGTGGCGAGCCTTCCTTCCAGTCCTGGGTGCCGTCAGCAATGAGAATATATGGACTGTGGCCGTGGCCAGCTCAGTTCTCTCTCTACTGTTTGCCAGGCCTCATTATCACACTATCACGCCTCACCGGGTTTTGAAGCTGCCTCTGTCTGCCCTGCTGCCAGTCCAGACAGGTGGGAGGGAAGAGAGAAAAAAGATTCAGGCAAACACAAGGAGGGAGGGAGGGAGGGAGAGAGAGAGAGAGAGAGAGAGAGAGAGAGAGAGAGCATGCTTGAGAGGAAAAAGTAAACGTAAGACAGTTTTCCAAGGAGCGGTCAGAACTGGAGCAGTCCCCTGAGATGATAATCAGTCAGGTAGAGCTCGAGTTGATTCACATTTATTGTCACATTTCTGCACATTTTTCTTCCTTGTTTAGAGAGCAATGCAGGAGCAACAGCATGACATGCCAAACTTTTTGAAAACTGAGTACAAGAGACCCTTTATTGTTCACCACTCAAATAGTAAAGTGTCTTGAGATAACACTTGTTATGAATTGGCGCTATACAAATAAAGGTTGATTGATTGATTGAACTGCTGTAGTCTTATTTAGAGGAACTTTTTTTTTAGGAAAGGATTCCTTCAGAAGTCAACAGGACAGCTTTAAACCAGTGCAGAACCAATCCCTGTAAGACACACAGACCTGTTCATTTATACTGATAGAATAAAAAAGTTTCACATTAGTGCACGGGTAATTCACAGCCCTTCTCCCCTGCTTCAGGTATAGACATTTATTCTGTGAACACAGTTTCTGTCGTAGCAGTTTATTCAGTTCAAGTGTTTGTTTTCCTGAAAAGTTAAGTTTGAATTAGTTATTGGATTTCAAAGATGGCTGATTCACAGCTTTGTTGACAAATGCAAAAAAAACTACCCAAGTGGAGGAAGAACTGAGAGTGAAATCGCAATGAGCACTGACACAAGAGTCATCAAATTTCCCATAACCTGTGGTGTTTGCCTCAAATCAGCTCACGAATCTGTGCTGCTGTTGGGTGAACCCACCTCAGGGATCTTTGTATGAAGTACAATCACTCAAGGCCAGGCAAAGCACACCCATACTGAGCTGAAGGTGTCGCTAGGTGACAATCATGGGCTCTGCAATAAAGAGATGTCACCCATCTGTTTCTAAAACAGAGTTTTGAAGGAAATCATCAGCAGGAGAGCCATAATGGAGCCTCTTCACTAACAGCTAAAGGGTGCCTGCCTGTCAGTCAGGGGAGCTGTGCCTCCAATTGGACAAACTCGTGATCTTAATATCTTCTAAACTGCCGAGTGTACAGCGTGTGTCGTTAATGAGATGAAGCCATTTTTGTACCAGGCTGTTTATTTCTGTTGTAGACACATTTAACAAACTTCAGCTTTTTTAGTGCTTCAGCACTGTCTTCATTTCTTGTGGCCGGAGGTTGCCAATTGGCATCAACTAACAGAGTTCAAAAGTGAAGTGGTGCAATGAACTGCCGTTCCTCAAATATCCACTCATGTAGGCCGAGGACAGGACAAGCTTACGTTAAAATGTTTCAAAAGCAGAGTTGTACACATTTACCATGTGTTACAAAAAGGATTTTTTTCTGTACCTTTTTATGACTTATCCATTTAGAAAATGTCAGGCTTAGAGTTTTGCACAGCCATAATCCGCTGTGCAAATCTACCAACAGGTGGGCGTGTTTGAGCAGTTTGCTGCTAAAGATAAAGCCTACCGCCTCAAATACACCAGATGTGTCTGCAGTCCAGCTCCGCTCCGTTGCGTGTTGACACCACTATTGTGGTCAAGCTAAATACGATCTGGTTTTGTTTTATTTTGAAAGTCACTGGGTGTTTTTAGGTAGTTTCTGTGAACAACTTCCTGTCCTGCTCAATCTTCCATACAGTGAATTGATGCATCATGGCTCCAGCATCCGTCAAAAATAGGATGGTTGCGTTTTAGCTGCGACCTGCCAGACTAGACACACAGCCAGACCACAACAGAATGAAACCAGTGCAAGTTGACACATGGGCTTGAATGGAAACCTATCTAATCCAGGTGGAGTGGAGTTGGACCAGAGATGCTTCTGGTGCATTTCCTCCACCTCTGCAGCTCTGAACTGTCAAAGCTTTGCATTGGTCCACCAAATTGTGTTGAACAGACTGAATCAGAGTGGAGCTGAGCCTCTATCAAAACACTGAGACAGACCAAGAGTATGAGAGGAAAAAGGTTCAACTCACAAGCAGAGGGGATATGAAATACAAACTTTAGAAAAAAAAACAGAAGGGAAGGTAAGAGTGAGGGTAACTGAGGCAGGGGCCAAGAGGGAGTGAGGGGGTGCAAAAGTTTGACTGTGGCAATGTTTCTCTTTTTCCTCCCCCTCCTTATTTTCCGTCTGAGTTACACGGTCATTTGGCTGCACTGGCTGGGACCACCGGCGTGTTTCCACTCGGCTGTCTGGTTGTCTGCCTGCCTGCCTGCCTGTCTGACTGTCTGTCTGTCTGCTGTCTGTCTGTCTGTCTGTCTGACTGACTGACTGCAGGTACTATTTTCATCCGCTTTCAAGTCTGTTTTTGTCCAGTCTGGTTTTCTTTCACCAGTTTCAACCATGAATCTCTGTGTCCTGTTGTTCGTTCGTCTGTTCAGTCTGCTGTGATCATTGTCAGGCAGCACAAATCTTATTTTCTGTCCACCAAAGAAGCACAATGACGCTCTCTAAATCTGCCAAACACATGAAATACATAAGGACCTGTGCTGTCCATTTTCATTTGATTTCCTGAGATGCAGATAGTCTCAGTGTCCTCCTCTGTCTTAGAGCAATTTCTGTCTGGGTCACTTCTCTTAGATATATGCTTGCTAGAGAAAAAACATCTACTCAAAGTTCAGAGTCACTCAAAAACAGTCAAACAAATGATAAATGTTTTGTTTTTTCTTTGTTTTTTAATAATAATAATAATAATAATAATAATAATAATAATAATAATAATAATAATAATAATAATAATAATAATAATAACAACAACAACAACAACATAAGCTCCAGGAATTTATAGTTCCTGGTACAACCTTCCCAAGAACTATGTGGTTCCGGTGTCCACCACGGGCTGAAAACCTGGGTAGGTTATGAAAATCAGGTTAAGTAAATAGAGAAAAAAATAAAGAAAATTGGAAAACACTTCCAGACCAGTGAAAGGCAGTGAGACAACAACAAAGGCCATTCAGTACAAATGTCATGGAAGATAGACTCCAGTGTCGTAATGTGCAGCACTGCGGATGGATTTGTTGAAACTTGAAAGGAGATAAACTCTAGTGGCAAAGTTATTGCTGGTGAGAGCAGTAACAAAAAGCCACAAGTGTTTTAACCAAGTAAACACCGGGCCACTCTGTGGTCTAAAGTATAAGTAGACAGACGGCAGAGATAGACCGGTGTTCAGCCCCAAAAATGAGCCCATTGACTGATGATTTCCAGCAGGATGCATCCTTCTCAAACGGTTTTAGATAATCATTAAATACTTATGTGGTGAGGATACTTTGACACATACTAAACCAGGATGCATTTCAGAGGACAAAAAAAAAGAATGAAAAAAAGAAAGTTCATTTGTAGATCTAAACACATCTACAGTGTTATTACACGCTCTCTCTCTCTCTCTCTCTCTCTGTCTGTCTTACGATGTTGTTTCTCTCTCCTTCAGCATTCACAACATGCAAATTGTTATGCAAATCAGGCCATGACATCATTCAGCAACTTCTTTAATTGGTAAAAAACAGCGCTGCACTGCAAAAAACTGAAATCTTAGGAAGTGCTTTTGTCTTATTTTTAGTAAAAATGTCTTTTTAGACTTAATATGAGCCTCATTCAGCAGACCAGTCCAGACACATGTCTCATTTAAAGATATTTAAAGACAAAAATCAGCTCTGAATTGTTTGTAACAAGTAAAAAAAATTGCCAGTGGAGGAGGAGGTGAAAGTTTCTAGTATTAAGACATTATTCTAAACTTAATAAGTATTTCCTTCTTACCCCACTGGGGGATTTTTTTACTTGTTGCAGGTAATTAAGACCTTATTTTTGTCTTTTAATATCTTGAAATAAAACACGTTCCTGGACTTGTCTGTTGAATGTGGCTCATATCAAGTATAAGAAGGCGACTCTTACTTTAAAAAAGACAAAAACACACTTGCTCAGATGTCAGAGTGAAGAAGATGAAAATAAAAACATAACAGAGCTAGCTGGGCAGTTTTCAAACAAAGCTCACCGTCACTAATGGATAAAAAATATCAAGTAGCACTGATACCTAATGTGCTCCAATACAGCAGGTATCATCATTTTAGTTCAAACACTGCAAAGACTCAAAATCTTATCATGAGTATTCCGAGTTAAAATGTCTAATTTCTAGTCAGATTTTATTGAATTTAAAATACACCACCTACAGTCCCTGTTTTTTCACTTGTTTCACAACTTTTATTTGAAAAATAATTGCTCCTTAACTAAACAAAAAGGTTTATTCCTATTACTCGATTAATCAATGGAGTTTTCAGTAGAACACTCAAATTAAAAAAATAAAAAAAAAATAAAAAAAAGATAACTGCAGTCCGTTCATTTATAATTGTTTGTATTTGGTGTCATCTGTGCACACTAAAATCCTTCGTCTCTTTTCAGTGATGCTTTTCATTTTCCTTTATTTGACGGTTGATGTGACTCCTGCAAACCAAGAAGCTTTGGGTGATAACTGAGTAGCTCCGTGCTTTGGGTGAACACAGAGCAACAGAAAGTGTGTAAAGGACATTGTTTTACTTTTTTGGGGGGGTTGGAAAGTGTTACATAAATAAAGTCTAAGAACATTTAACACCCACTGTTTCAGTATTTTTAGAGCCTGTGAAGAGGGAGGCTGATGTTTCACGTTGCTGAGCAGACTGAAAAAAAAAAACACACTGTGCAGTTCAGCCTCCAGTTTCTGTCGGACAGTTTGTCGACGAGGCTCAGAAGCTGAATGTCACTTTGTGTGAAAACATTGTACACGAATGTTATCTGTGAAAGCACACATTGACCGAGCATTAGCTCTTACACCGTATTGATGTTCAGACACACGGACAGAATGAACAGACACACCATAAGGTGGAATTCATGATAGTGAGTGCACACGCGTGCATGTGTGTGTGTTTGAACTGTATGTTTCTTGCATGTGCAGCATCGTGCCTCTTTAGATTAGACCTCTGGCTTCATGTGAGCAGAGGAAAATGGAGCAAATACAGTTTGTGCCAGCAATAAAACGTGGCTTTTAGCATTCCTCAGTGAAAGGTGTCTGCCTCAGCTATTTAAAGAGACACCTTAAAAATGAGTAATGGGAGAAAACAGCCCTCAAACGTCTGAATTATGATGGAAAAAAGGTGACTAAAGTCAGCATCAGTCTGGAGCCAGCTTTGCTGTGTCTCCGTTAATACTTATGTTTTAGATTTTAGGGAGGATAGGGACCGATGCCAGGTCAAAGCGCACGTGTTTCCACACCTAGTGTTCAACACCCTGCACCCTAAATCATCTGGAAACATCATCCAATTTCCACATTTCATCTCATTATGGTCTCATTACCATCACAAACACAGGAAATGAGAACACCAGACAGAGGAGCTGCTTTTTGTGGAAAGTTGACCATGCATTTAATAAGTTTCACTCAACCAGAGTACATTAAAAAGCATCAAGAAGCACGGCCTGCAGTCATTACTCTGTCTGAAGCCTGGTGGTGACATCACTGTGGATTGCACCAGACAGAGCAACAACAAAAACACTCTGAACAGTAGCACGTGTGCATTACGTTTGGCACCAGATGCAGAATAATGTGACTTTTAGTTCCACAGCGTTTCCATTAACCAGCACTGACCGAGTGGAAAATCAGAGACGCGGAGAGAGAGAGACCCAAAAAAACAAAATGTGCTGCTGATTTTCTCTTAATTTTATAGTGGAAAACAACAAAATCACCCAAAATCAACCACAGCTTATGAAATTTTACAACCAGCCGAGAGGCGTTGTAGGAGGGTCAAAAAGGTAATGAGGAGCAGGTCCACAGTTATCTGGAGTGTGTGTGTGTGTGAAAGGCTCACTCCGACACAGGTTTTGATTCAGGATCAGTGGTATCAAAAGAAAAAGAGGGGTCAGAGGTGTTTCTTCACATCTGTTGAGCAATAACGTCCACTGGTGCTGCCCTTCCCCTGAGCCTCTTTGCTTCTTTGACTCAAACCGAGAGAAATCTGGTGTCCACGATGAGAACCATCTTTTTGAAATCAGTGTTCAAAAGGTTTCAGTTGCTGTAACTTATTCTTCATTCGTGCAAACTGTGCAAAAGGTTGAGTTTGATATGTTTTGGTAGCATTAAGGTTTGGAGTTGTAGTTTGGGGCGTGACGGATTTGACTGACACATGGGCAGAAGGCACAGCTCCTGCTTCTTTATTAGTTGGTAGTTAAGTGGAGTCATATTTCCAGTATGCTGAAAGCTATTTTGAGGCTTCATAATTTCAAATCAGTGATGTGGAGACACTGAGAATTCACCGTGTCCTCCACAGCCTGTGATCTGAAAATATGTTGATTTAGGTTGAAACACGACCCGGAGTCCCTCTGAACACTCTGTTCTTCTTTTATTCTCTTCTCGCCAGTTAAGACGGAATATATGACGGACGATAAGGGCCATGCTTAAAAATAAATAGATAAAAAAAACTTTAAAGAATAAAGTCATAGATTTACGAGTAATCTCCTAAATTTAGGAGATTTAGGAGGAGGAGATTTCCATTATTTTAGACTATAGCTTGAAGAGCAGCAGCTGCCTGTACAGAACTGAGGAACACGGAACATCTTGTGAAGTTTTACTTGTTTAGGTTTTAACTTGGCCCTGATCTCCGTTGTAGTGTGGTAGCGATGCGGTGCAACACATTTCAGCTGCCTTCATCAGAAAGCTCCAGGTTCTCTAACAAACTATTGGCAGAGATATTAAGAAGGCTGTTTGTCAAAGCTGGAACTCGACACAACTTCATCAAGAAGACGCTCTCAGTTCATCCACTATAGGGCGGCTGGCCGCTTGTTTGTTTTTTAAACATAGTTGAAATCGGTTCATTAATTTAATCTTGGAAATTTCTGATTTTATTCTCAAAACTTTACGACTTTATTCTTGAAAATTTAGAACTTTTTCCTTTTTTTTTTTTTTTTTTAACATGGCCTTAATGAGTGGCTATGGAATTTTATTCCAAACAATATATTTCAGAAAGTCAAAAGCCAAAGATTTCTAAAGAGCTGCAACTCCTCAGTTTCAAAATTGCCACTTAAATTTTTTTTAAAATTTTCAACAAGCTTTAGTTTTCTGGATATTTTCATGTTCACAAAACTTTAAACCGGACAAGGAAACACTCTGGAACAATTGTCACAACAAAAAGAAAAAAAAATATCTTCTTGAAAATGTGTTTAGGTTACATTTATTTGGTCTATTTTATGATTTGAAAAATACCCCTTTTTTCCCCCAACCTCTTTTTTTTTACCCAATATCATAATGCGCACCAAAGAGGGTTATCGTTATGAAGACTGCCAAAAAATCTAAAACATTTCCAGTAAAATACAGAGAATTTGCTTCTATCATAAAGGCCATTTCTACTGTTAATGTTCTGATACTGCTAATGTTCTGACACCTTCTTTACAGATTTCTGGGATTAATGGATAGAAAATATAAACACAAATGTTAGGAAAACATTACAGGGACAGCACAACATTTTGCCCAGTGGAAAGTTTTTTGCGGAGATTCATAATTGGTCGGAATAAGTTGGCATAGAGCCTGGTTATGTCCCTTACAATTCTGCATTTCGAATAATTTTTTTGAATTTTACATAATATTTACCCTTCTAATAAATGGTTTCAAGTTTGCTGAAGTGGGTGAAAGGTGCACCAGAGACAATTTTACATTTGTTCAGTTTTTGCCCATTGTCGTCTGTATTTTGGAGGGACGTAAAAATTCATATATGATAAAACTGGACACTCCATCACAATCGGACTCAAAAATATTATCTCGAAATTTGGACTTAATGACAAACCAGTATGCACAAATCTTGTGCTTCTTCCACAACATGAGGTTTTCCAAGTTATATTATATTATATTATATTATATTATATTATATTATATTATATTATATTATATTATATTATATTATAAATTAATGATTACTTGTTGTCTAATTCTATGGACAGCCTAGGTGTCTATATCTTTCACGAGGTTAAATAAAGTTCTGCATAATAATAATAATAATAATAATAATAATAATAACAATAATAATAATAATAATAATAATAATAATAATAATAATAATAATAATAATAATAATAACGATAATAATAATAATAATAATAATAATAATAATAATAATAATAATAATAATAGTAATAAAACCAGGCAGGACTTTTTTATGATTCCAAAAAATTGAATTCTTTTCATCCTGTTTCTTGGAAAATTGTGAGTACGTATAGCTGCTTATTCAAAGAAGAATTAAACCTGACGCATGTTTATCCGCTGTTATACGTTTCAGCTGACACACTGTTCTCTAGGAACTTTACAACCAGCTGCGAGCTTTCCAAACATGTAGCACATAAATGATCATGTAAAGAAAAACTCCTGTAACCCCTACAGGAGTTTTGATGCAAAGGTCAGCGAGGTTTGTCATGCTGACCTCAGACAGCCTGTGACATTTGAATCAGGCTACAACTGCTCCACTTCTTCTGTTTTTACACTCAGGCTCAGCCTTAGCTTGTGTCACACGGTGATCTGACCATGATCTTCCGGACATGCAGCTCATAAAAGAGCCTGGGGGTCAGCAGTGATGCAGTGTTCAAAAAGCTGGGCGTGGAAAATGGATTTGTAGGGTCAGAAATTAATGGTGGAAAACCCAGAGAGAAAAGGAAGCAGACGGAGATGTCAAAAACTGCCTTAAAAGGAGAATGGGCCTGTGTTGGAAGTGCAGCTGGGTTAATTTGGTCTTAAGAGGAGAATGAGATCAGTGAGATCAGTGATTAGCTGCTCCAGGAAATGGATCACTGCGCTGTTTTGGTTTGGAGTTTAAACAGATATGGTACTGAAATAACAGCAACAGCGGTAGCAGAGAACAGATTGTTTTAATTGTCTCTGAAGTGGAACAGCTGGCTGCGACTGCTGGGCCTCACAGCAGATCACACACACACACACACACACACACACACACACACACACACACACACACACACTGACAGAAAGACAGAGGGTTGGCGTCCATGACCGGGGGTAGAGACTCAGGCCAAAACTTTCATACTGCTGTTCAGAAGTTAAGAGTTTGTCCTTGCTGACATTGAGATGACTGAGGCCTCAACACAAACTCAACGCAGACTCCACTGGATGAATGAGTCAATGGAAAATACAGCTGAAAGCACTTTAGCTAAACATAACAACCACTTACAGCCGAGGATCATCTACAGATCTGCTAAAACGATACAATTAAATGTGTTTACCAGTTCAAAGTAAGAGCAGGCATCATACATTAATACCTTGGACACATCCCACTGCTACTGGAAAACAGAGCAATGACACAGACGACAGACATCCTGCTCAATGTGGAAAGCATTCACAGGCAACAGTATGACTCCAAACACCTCAAGTTTGATCAACTCGACAACCTTTTGTGAAATCATCTCAACACAAGAGAAAGATCAACACAGGGTTAGTGTTTGCTGTTCAGTGTTGACCACCTGGTCAACCAAAGTGGCTCGGATCTCATCAGAGGTGATGGTCCTTGTCTTTCCTCGTCCTCCCCGTCCTCTTCCTCTCACTCCTCTGGCTCTGCCTCTGTTTCCAGTGCTGGCATCCATTGCTCCAAAACAGAAAAGCTCACCTTTTGCCCTTTTATGCTAAAGCTCTGATTGTTGATTGTAAAACTGTGTGACAGGTGTTTGTCCATGTGATGAGTCAGTGTACATATCAGGGAAAGTAACTTTGTAAAAACAAGTAATTTTCTTCATGAAAATTGTGCCAAATGCAGAGAATTCTGATTTGTGTTTTGAAAAGTGTGTTTTAGAACTGCAAGTTGAGAGTAAAGTAGGAAATGTGCTTGTAGTTTAGCGGAACTGGTTCAGGAGGTTGATCTGAGGCCTGTACGACAAAGCTGGATTTTCTCTCAGCGCAGTAACTTCAGGGTTAACCCTGGATTTTCTGTCCTACAAAGCTGGTTCACTTCTTACCAGGAAAATGTCCATGATAACTTATGCTGAACGGCTAACTCTGCTCTGGAGCCGTTTAAGATCTAGATAAGAGATCAACAAGTATAAAAGCACCACCTCCTGACCACTCAGCTTTCTCAGAAAATAGCCTGCCCATTCTTAAAAGATCCAGTCCACGTTGGTGTGAAGAAAGAGTTTTTAGGGATAGATGCAATCCTTTTGATGTCTCTGATGACATCCTTTACCAAAGATCAGGATTGCAAATGTCTCGTCAAGTCAACCCAGGTAACGAAAAGAGACAGGCCTCTGGTATCAGTCGACTCTCTGGTCTGCTGCTCAAAATTCTTCTGCTAAGTTTGCTGAGGTGCATACAGCACATAAGTAAATTATGAATTATTTAAGTATATAGAAAGACTTGAAAGTTGTGTTATCAGTTATTAAGTGGTAATCTGTAGGCTTGATGGCTACTTGACCATCGGCTCAGAATAAGTCCTGTGTTTGTCAATCAACAGGGCATCCACAGTGGAGTCTCTGTCTTCACAGATTTCAGCAGTTTATCCAAACTTTTTGTTTGTTTTATTCAAAGACCACTGAGTTCAGTTCCTTCCAAAGGTCAAAAACATTTTGTGCCCTTTTATAACCCCAGAGGAGAACATTTCTCTTCTTATCTCTGCTGTCTTGTTACCTGTGCTGAACAGAGAGCTGTACAACATGTCTCACATATGAGGTTAGTTTTATTTCACTCCAATGGCTCTTCTCAAATAACCAACTCCTGCAAACGCTGGCCATTATTGAACCCTCTGATTAGGTATTGGTGGCCTCGATGTATGAAAACACAGTCACTCCCAACTGTGCATGTCAGGTCAGCATACTGATAATGACTGTTTGAGGGAGTGTGGCAGGAGGAACAGTGTCTTCTTTCTTTAACTGTGCACATTGAAAAACATGTGACGCGTCTGTCATTCTGATGTCAGCAAAATGATACAAAACGGTCCCTGCTTCCATATTCTATAAAATAAGAATATAAGACAAGTAGCTGACTTACAAGACCACACAGCTGAATGATACCATCATCAGATTCTGTCTGCCTCTGTTCAGAGAAGTCTACTGCTCAGTGCAGAGCTTATTCACACTCTGTGGGTCTCAGTAATTCCCAGCTCATATCTCCTGATTAGGAAGTCCAAACAGTTTTCTGTTCACAGTCTTGGTATTTCTTGGCTTAATGCTCAAAGTATCTCTCCTCACATTTTTAGTGCTGGACACAGCCCCAAAATAACTGAACATTTTTTTTTTTCAGTCCGTCAAAATGAATTTAGTATTTCCTATTTGCTCTTGTCTTCTGCAAAGAAAGTAATAAAAGCTTAAAATAAGCAAAGAAAAGACTCCTAGACAAAAAGATGATCCCATAGGTGAGCTAAAAGCAAAAATCTTTAAAATTGGTTAAAACTGGCTGGTCAGTCAGCTTCAGTGAAATGAAGACTAAAGGAGGAAACTACAAGTTAAGGAGACGTTGAAGAAAAATGGCACAAAGCCACTAAAAAAGGTCCAAGCCCCGTACAATACATGGGCACTGCCTCTGTAATGTCACTCATCAGTTTCAAAAAATTCAGTTTTGAAGCCTATTGTAAGCTAATGGTGCACTGGAAATGCTTAACTCATGCAAAAACATAACAACAAAGCAGGCTGGTTCACAAAGCAGAAGTCAAAGAGACGATGTTGGGGTCTAAAGAGAATCCATCCCCCAAACAGTGTGTGCTGTTATACCTCAAATAGACCAGATACGTCTGCAGTCCAGCTCTAATCTGGTGTGTGTTCCACTTCCTTGATAAGCCTTTTCTCATTCTTGTTTAGGGTGTCAAACCTGTTGACTCCTGGCCTGGCTCACTCATTATGTTTGTTTGTTGTTGTTTTCTATGATTCGGTTCTGACCGGGTTCATTTTATTTTGAAAGCCTCAGGCTCTTTTCAGGTAGTTTTCATGCACTACTTACTGTCTCACTCAATCTTCCCTACAGTTTATTGACACATCACAGCTTGGGCATCCAGCAAATCAGGATGGTTGCATATTAGTTGCACCCTACTGGAGCAGGCATGCATCTGGACTGCAACGTAAAGGATCCAGTGTAAGCTGAGACATTGGCTTGAATGGATATCTATCTGATCTGGTGCTGTGGGGGAGCAGAGCCAGACTGGAGACGCATCTGATGTATTTCAGCCATTGGAAAAATTAGCCATTCAGACAAGATAAAAACTGCACCAAGTTGTAAACAAGTTTAGCTGTAAAGATTGTCTTCTTGAATGGGTGTACATGTTGATTCCTATACACCCAAAGCCAGCCTCAAATATACTGTACACTAGGGAACGGCAAATTCTTCCTCTAAAGTATTACAGCACTGAGAAAAAAAAAAAAAAACGGTTAAAGTGAAGAGCACCTTCACCAGGTGCAGGTGTCTTCTGCTACTAGCCGACCAGTAATATAGATTAATATTTTTAACTTTGGAGAAAACTTTTTTAAATCAATAAAATCACCTCTGAATCAGCACTTAGTGTCAACAAGTTTGTGTCTGCGGTTCGGCCTGAGTGTAAGCAGAAAAATGTGGAGTAAAGTGGGTAAAAGAGCAGACAAGAATCTAAACTGGATGAGACAAGATGCCTCTGCTTCATGTCAGAGTCTTGTCTCAATCAATCGGGGATATATTTTGCAAAAGTACTCATGCACTTTACATAATTTCTTACTTAGCGTTGTTCTGAAACTAAACAGAGTAATTTAATAGCAAAGGACAAAGATTGAAGTTAACATTTTGTACCATCTTGTGTGTGCACAGTCCTGTATCTTGAAGATAATCCAACCTAACAAACAGACAGTAAGACAGTACAACAGAGGCACACAGACAGCTGGCTACTGTACGTGGGAAACAGAGAGAGAGAGTGAGAGTGAGAGAGCTCTGCTGTAAATAGAAACAACTGCTGGAGGCATCTGAACATGACATGCAACTGACAGTCACAGAGAACGCAAGACAAATGACACATCATCACTAATGCAGGACCAGCAGCAGCCAATCAAATGCTTGGAAGTATCTCCACCCTCATTCCTGGATGACCACAGGCTTTGCTGTCAGTTGTGGGTCATGATGGGGAGGAAAGATCACAGTAACAGAGTCTGATGGATATATCTTCTCCATGCTGAGAAGTGACAGAGGATCAAACTAGTAGGATTTGTCTTCTGTCAAACATAAAGGTATAAACTGTGAACTGGACCAAATCATGTATCAACAGACTTTGGGATACACAGGAAAAACAGTGCACATAGAGGACAAAAGAGGGCAAAATGCCGTTTTGCTTGACATTGTATCAGTGTTCAGATTCCCTGGATCCAGTCATACACATGCACACACACACACACACACACACACACACACACACACACACACACACACACACACACACACACACACACACACACACACACACAACTGAAGCTTGGTACATACAGTACTTTCCCTCACTTCATGCCAGGTTACATACATATGCTATGCTCACCTACTGTGTGTGCTACAGCATAAATTTAATGCAGGCACATGAATCAGCCTTTTTCATGTACAGCTAAAGCACTCAGTTATCCGTTAAATCTGCCATTTTGGTAGACACCACATGTGTAAGGAAGCATCTCGCAATGCACCTTCAACCACTTTGCTCCACGAGAAAATCTGTCAGTTTAACTTGTTATAAAATGTTACCATGTTGGACATCATTAAAAATTGCTGGGTGTTGAAATGCTGAGCCCTAACCCTAACCACACCTGACATTGTTTACATTGACAAAGCCTCAGAACCCCTTATGACATCATCACATATGTGTTTTCCATGGTGATGGGGAGCAGAGCTAAACTTTAGTGATGCACCAGTCCTATTCATAACCTCTGTTTGGAATCCTTACCATAACAGCTTATGACATCATCAGCTGTCTGGTTTCAATGGTGACGTATCATTTCCATTCATTTTAATGGGCCAAAAAAAAAAAGAAAAAAATTGAAAAATATTCTAAAAAGTACAAAGGTTAGAAATGTGAAACATACACCCACACTTCTCTTGGACATGTTCAACATTTTAATATTTGACCGATGAAAATGGGTTGTAGTTGAAAAGTTGTTGTTGTTGGAGAAGTAGTGAGCCAAAAATGTATGGAGTAAATTAGTTTGGATTTCTATATGCTGAAATGCTGTGCTCAGCCTTTTAACACAATGAAATCCATTTTATAACGTGGTGATTTGACATGCTTTCATGTTAGCCATGTGATGATTGCCGTTTTTCAACAAAGATGTTTTTTGCTACACAAAACCAACACCATGTGTTCAGCTAGCTGCAGTTATACACATAAATGCATCATAAGGGCAGAATGCTGACCTCTGTTCAACAAACATGCAATAAATAAATAATTTCCTTCTCCTCTTGAAGTCTAACCTGACATAGCTCACATTTAACCTTTCACAACTCAGAATCATGATGTTGTTATTTAAGCAAACAGTTGACCTGCTGATTGCAGCACGTGTTTCCTTTGTAGGCTTTACTGAAGTAAGCCTGAGTGAAGCCTCTGTTTAACAATTTCCAGTGAAACTGACTCTTATCAGAAACAGATGAAAAGGCAGGAGGTATGACCCAAGAAATCCAGTCAGGGGTAAGTTCTTCTCACTTTTGATGGGTCAACATTTCTGTTTCTAACTGGACAGTAAAGAATGCAGCATGTGGAAGTCTCGACTGGGAGTGTTTTTCCTTTTTGTTTCACCAACTGCTGACCGTGCTGAAAGGACAGATGAGTTGGCCACCAGTCCCAGATGCAAACAGTATTTATATACATACTATATCAATCTGTACATGAATGCTACAGGTAGGTATGGAGACTGCTTAAATGACATAATGAATAAAAACATAACGAAAGATACAAACTAAGATAAAAAAAAACACAAGTTGGTTTACCACCTGCTACATCTGTAGTTCATCTCTATGCCTACATTGCCTCTGATTCTAAGCAATACCCCATTGGATATAAACCAGCAGAAAACAAATTACGTTTTTGCAGTGAAGCACTTCTACTCAGTGTTTAACCTGATTTATTGTACCATGATGCTGCAGAGACCAACGGCCTCTCTGCTCCCCACTCATGAATATTCAAATGAGATCTTCAATTTGTGTTGTAGAGATTATTGGAGAGCTTCGGATAGATACAGGTTTCTCCCTAAAGCCTGGCTGTAACCATGTTATGCACTATACGGACTGGCTTACTGAGAAACCAAGTCTTAAATTAAAGTGGGATCTCCTCCCTGCACAGCCCGTTGGCATTTTAAGCCTTTGGCAAAATCCAATATGTTTGCTGAGCAAGACTTTCTGAATTTTGCTCAGCATGACGGAGCTCAATAGGACTGCTGAAGTCTGAACTTTATGAAAAAAAAAAAAGATCCTGGTGAGAAAGCAAATATTTCTTGGTCCTGTTGTGTTGTTTCTTTACAGTAAGAAAAATCAAGTAACCTTTGGGTGGAAGCTGATCGTGCAGATCTGACATCAGAAAAGAGCAGGGTATGGCTTAAATAATAGAGAGAGCATGTGGGGAAATGTGAGATACTAACAGTAGGTATACTATGTGAAATAAGTTGTCGTCCTCACCAATAAACTAAATGCAAGCTGTGTCTGACAGTTTTGCTTATGCCAGCGTGATATCAAACAACTTTTCCTCATCAAACCAGACATGCCAAATTGGAGCTTGTGATTTTCATCTTCTCTCTGATAAATATCCACATAACTTTAACCCTAACTTCACCATGACTGACAGGATCCACCTCTTCTTTTTTTTAATAATCTGTGTCCAAGTAATCAATACATGAAACACAGTAATAAGGTACAATAACCCCTCTCCAACACAAATACAATTACACAGCACAGCAATGTTATACAAGGAGTGAGTAAAACAAACAGAGCAAATGGAAATAATACAGTTAGAAGGTTTAAAATGTCCCAGTGCAGAGGACTGTCCATCTTCAAGACTGGGGAATTGTGCTTTTTTAAAACTGTATACTAGTGATGGTGAGATGAAGCTTCATGAGGCATCGAATCACTTCAGCCAATTGGTTCAAGAAAGGGTTCATTTCTTGAAGCTTCATTTGCAGATGAAACCACCTGCTGGTCAGGTGTATCTTAAGCCTGTCATATGTGATGCATAAAAATGTACAACCAAATAATTTCTCTACATAAATGATCATGTGTAATGATATATCTTTTGAATTTATTCTTTGTGTGTAAATTTGGACTTGAAAACAATGCAGCCTAATAATATCTTTATATCACCACAGCATACGGATGTGAGAAACGTTTCTACGAGCTGTATTACTTTTTTAAAGTTTGACTTTAGTCCATTTGGAATGAAGGGGGAGACAGAGGTTTTTTGACGTGTACTGCAGTACTTCGTTGTTTTTGTACAGAGACAGGTTCCTTTTCCTTGTAATGTGCTGTAGTTGTCTTCCAAGTCAAAAGCATCTGTTGGTTGTTTACAACTTTTGCTGTGGATAACTGGTTGTTTAGAAACAATATTAAATATTTATAACACACAAAACCCTGCACCTGGTTTTTGTTTGCCTGTCCACTGGATTACAGGTTATGGAAGCTGATTTAATGACCACCTACAGCCTGATCCATGTAGTAACTGTAAAATAAACTAAGTTACATTTCTCACACAAACAGTACAACTATCCAGTACCTGTTTTCTCTGATGTAGGGCTGCAGCTATCAAATATTTCAGCATTCAAGTATTCTACTAATTAAATAATCAAATAATAATAAGCTAAATGATGTTATCGCCCAATTTGCATAACAAGAAATTCACATGTAATTAATGTGGACACTGAAGGAGAGAGGAATAACATCGTAGGAGAGACACAAAGCATGTAATGACACACTGTGAATGTGTTTAGAAGTACAAATTAACTTTCTTTGGTTGATTCTTGTTTGTTTGTTTTTTTTGTTTGTTTGTTTGTGTTTGTTTTTATGTGAAAAATCAACCCTCCTCCTTTATCCAGACTTTAGACCAGCAAAAGTGACCCACAAGAGACAAACAGAAGCACATTTGCATGGAGTCTTCTGCTTTGGCTGCAGCTTGGAGAGACTGCTGCAAGCAAGGAGTCTGTGAGTGATTGGAAAGGGGAGGGGCTCAGCACCCACTGGAGATCAATCAATACATGCTCTCGCGTCTTCAAACTCTGGAAAAGTCGCTAGATTTGTCGCCAGTCTTTTTTTTTTTTTTTAAGTCACTAGAGCGGGCTGAAAAGTCAGCAACACTGCCCCTCCTTTTTTCTTCCTTTGCAGGCATGACGTCAGCGCTATGAGCCACATTAAAAGTAGTGCGGGTTAAATACCATGCTTTAAGCTGTAAAAATTAAACCATTCCTCAGGGCTGAGGAAATACCTCAATGATTTTCTGTAATTGAGGTACTCAAATTATTTGAGGAATCATTTCAGCCCCTCTCTGATGTAAACCAATCTGAAGGAACACATTGAATCATAAAGCCTCAGTCGTCTGGCTCTCAGTGGTGAACAGCTTGATTCTGTAAGCTCCAGCTGAAGAGGCAAACTGGCTCCGAAGGGACAAGTTGTCCTGAGGCGTCCTCTTGCCATTCATACATTTCATGGCGATATTATCATATGAATTAATTCACAACCTTTGCATGGGAGCAGCATCAAAGAAAGTGATGTGCTTCCAACAAGCATCTTCATTCAAGTGACGTGAGACGTACATAAAGACTAAACAAACAAACAAACACACAAACACCAGCTTCAGGGGTGGAGGCTGAAGTCTCCAGACGAATGTGGGTTTTCTCTTCTGGAAACTTCACACATTTAAATCGTGATATTCACACACACAGAAAAATGTATTTCCAAATTTCCCAGTAGATGCACACACACACACACACACACACACACACACACACCCACACACACACACACACACACTGAGATGTGAGTGGTAATAACCTGTGTTTGTGACTCACCAGCACCCAGACATGCTGTGTTTCAATATGCAGGACCATTAAAAAGACAACAACAGCCATTCCCTGCACCCTGAAAGACAAATCATTTATTATTGCTTCTTATGTGCTGCTCAGTTATAAGTATGTGTGTGTGTGTGTTTGTGTACATTAAAGAGATATTTAGTGTGTGCACATTTGCATCCAACATGCTCACCACTTAAAAATCTCTTCTCTCGCCTTGCACCCCTGCAGACATGACTTCACACAGAGTGCTGCTGAAGGGTCATACACATCCATCTCGCTCGCAGCCCTTTGGTGACTCACACTGAGCTGGCCAAAGAAAAGGGTCTGGAGCATTTATTACCAGTTGTACAGTACGCCCACGCTCTGACTGAGGGGTAGATGTGAGAGCAAGACAGTGAGAGACAGAGACGGAGACAGTGATGAAAAGTATGGATAAAAGCTCTGCCATAGCTGAAGAATTATCTCTTGTTAACTTGTGGCAAGAGGCACACAAAAGTGAAGATGAACCAAAGAGTACGAGAGAAAGAGGTCGCTGTCAGTGTCCAGCAAAGCAACAAATGAACTGTGACAAACACTTAATGTTTAAGCAGCAGCAGGTCAGCTGAGGTAAACCAGAGAAGAAGGAGGAAAAAGCTCGGAGGTGCCTTACAGAGGCGATGTTTGCTGAGGAATCACAGTCAGGCTCTGTAGTGCATGGAAAAGCTCATTTGCAGAAATGTGGTGATGCTCTGGAGATGGAGATGCTCATCCATTTAACTAGAAATGCTGCTGTGTATGTCACAGAATGGAACAGAGGCCAACCTGGCTCAGTGCTGCTTTATCTTCCACAGTGTAACACATGCAGCATGAAGGTATCTCCCACATACATGCTGGAAGACATAACTGTTGATTATGGAAGGCAAACGTTTAGTTACCAAGGTGTGAGGAGGGGATTTGCTTTAAAGGTATCTCATTCTGCAATAGGGATGGGTACTGAAAACCGGTTCCTGTTATGTTATGATTAGTTTGACAACAGACGTTTGTCCCATGTTTCTGCTGAGCCTCCCAGTGCACTGGATTGTTTCCTTTACTTTCCAGTTAGGGATGATTCAGGTCGCTTTAAGCTGTGATCCAGTTTGTGGTGAAATGTCAACGACAGGGAATAAACATGAGAAAGTCTCTTTAGTGTCTAATGGAAATGGTAAATGGTAAAAGGATAAGTACTTATAGTGCTTTTCTAGTCGTTCTGACCACTCAAAGCGCTTTACACTGCTAGTTTCATTCACCCATCCACACCACATTCACACACTGATGGTAGAAAGATCTATTGTAGACCATCAGTTTCTTAACTAACACATTCACATCCATTCATACACCACTGACCAACAGTGGGAGCAATTGGGGGTTCAGTGTCTTGCTCAAGGATACTTGGGTATGTGACTGCAGGAGCTTGGAATCGAACCCTCGACCTTACGATTGAGAGACGACAACTCTACCATTGATCCACAGTCACCCCAATATTAATATATTAATAATATATTAATGATATTAACGGTCATAGTCTCGAATCATCTCATGAGAGATGCGTTCACGGCAGGCTTGGGTTTTAGCCAGGCGGCAACCTCCAGTCTGAAAATATGAGACAATGCAGAAGTGCTAAAGTCTGCTGTTCCTTGAGTGTCTGCTTGAGGCTGGCTCCGGAAGTCCGGAAGTCTCGTACACACCAAGCCAAAAAAAGCCGTTTTCATGGCCAAAATAAGCCTATATACAGCCTGGTACAAAGAATGTCTCCCGTCTGAATCGCTAATTTCACTAACAGTACGGACTGTACAGAGGGTGAATTTTTTTGTAATTCAGCAGTTTCCACGATATAAAGCTCGCCAGTTCGTCCAATCAGAGGCACAGCTCAGATCACGTGACTGTGGAGCGTCCTATAGTTGTTACTGTGGAGACTCACAGCATGGCTCATTTCCGAAATGGCCGCGTCGTCAGTTTGGCTTCAAAAGTCTGTTTCAGGAACAGATGGGTGATGTCGTGGAGACTACGTCCATTAATTATACAGTCTATGGTTTTAGCGTGCTGTATTGCATGCACACAAGTCCAGAGGGTCTCATACAGGAAAGCATGTAAAATAGATCAGATGACTTTAACATCAAAACTAGCAAGGCTTAGTTAAGTGGAATTAAAAAAACTCAAGATATATTTTGCTGTTATTTTTTACCATTCATTATTGTTAAAACACAAAAAAGTGCTCAGTTTCGTCTTCACCTCTCCAGTAAAGTTTATATCTGTAAAATCCTGTCAGTATCGACAGATATTTAATACTAAAAATGAACAGAGCAGCCTTAAGGCTGGATTATGATTTCCACACAAATATGATGCAGAGAGATGAGCAAAATCAGCATGAGAGAACACACAAGGCTTTTATACTGTTTCACACTCTGAAGAGAGTTCTGTTGTTCAGTGGCTGCTGCATGAGGGAGTGTAATCATACTCCAGAGTTGCTCTGTGTCGAGACCAGACAGGTGAGCTCTGGTATTATTAGGTTTGGGTGTGCTGCAGAGCTTCTTCATCTTCTCTAATAAAGTCAGTCACAGAAAGAGTCACTATTTTTCCTGCTTGCAACAAGTGCAAAGCAACTACTCTGAGGCACACTTTAGATATTTTCTAAGATGCAACTATTCAAACCTTTGATATTAGAGACATTTGTTTTCATATTGTTTAGACTAGCAGGAGGATTTTATTGCTCTTTAATACTTAAGTATTTAAATGAAAGAAAAAAAAAACAAAGTCTGTTTCTGGAATTATTTACCTCCCTCTATTTTGGCTGAGTGTTTACTGTGTTGCAATAAACCACTGATCTACATATTTACAGCAGCAATGACTCCAAATAGACCCTTATTTTTGGACACTCTTTGCCTTCTCACCACAGCTGCATCTTATATTAAGAGGTGTGAGCCAACAGCACCTCTGTTAATAAATTCACTTTATTCCTGTTAGTGCAAAAATAATGAAGACAAAAAACAGTTTAAAAGCCAGGATCTCTTTGACCCGACATTAGAAGATGAAATCTATTTAAAGGTTGTAGATTCTGGTTCTTAAGTGGGGGGAAGGTTGTTGATTTGACTCCTAATGAGCCACTAAGTACCTAAGTAGTAACTTCTCTTCCTGGGGTCCACTCATACAAACATATATTTTAAATCCACACATTAAATTATTCAAAAAAATTCTAAGATGGATCAGAGAAAGAAAAAAAAACTGAAATAAATGACAGCCCAATCCTCAAATGTTACTTAATAATTGTAAGATTGGTAATGTCTGATGACAGATCATTCCACATCTTCATTCCTTGATACAAAACAGTACGCCGTCTTGAGTTACTGTTTGAGGGTGGAGGAGGTGTTGATGGAATAAAACATTCATATAGCCAGGAAACCACGAGGTGTTGCTCTGTGTTAACTCAATAATGTCAGCTAAGGCTTTTTATTAGCTCAGAAGATCTATAAAGCAGGACTGATGATCATCTTACAAGTGCATGCTTCTTATTTCATGACGGTTTAAGTCCACGTGCCTGTGCTGCCTATTCATTGCTCTGGCTAAATGATAAGATAGTACTTTAACCAGACAGCCTGCGTACAACTTCATCTCCAACCTGTCCAGCTATGCCAAACTGCACCTATCAGCTCCATCTGTCGGTGTGTGCTTACACCTGGTATCTCAAACATTTATCTGAGCAGGCCTTAGCTCCTGGCTAATGGCAAACAGCTTATACACACTCTATGACTGTCAACTCAAGCCTACAATAATATAACTGATAGTTATAATTCATTTTATCCATCCATCTTCTACCGCTTATCCCGGTCCAGGTTGTGGGGACAGCAATGTCATCAGCAAAGACAAGAGGCTCCTGTCCCCGGCTACTTCCACCAGCTCCTTTGGGAGGATACCCAGGCATTCCTGGGCCAGCCGAGAGATATAATAGGTATAAGCTTGTGACCATAGGTGAGGGTTGCAACGTAGATTGACAGGTAAATTCAGAGTCTTGCCATCTGGCTCAACTTCCCCTACACCACAACTGATCGGTATAGTGTCTGCATCCCTACTGACACCGCCCCGATCCATCTGTCAGCCTCTCGCTCCATGAAATCCACAAGACACTTAAACTCCTCAGCTTGGGGCAAACACTCCCTCCAGACCTGGAGTGGGAAAACACTGATGTCTACAGAAAACTGACTCACTCAGCACAACAAAACCCATATTAACAAGTTTAGAAAGGAGATAGTTCATATATACTTTGAGATGATATTTCATCAGTACACTAGCATAACTTCTAGGAAGGTGAATTGTTTCATACTTGTCATGCTTTTGTGGTTACACAAATTAACAGTTTAATGGGACTGATACTTTGATTGGTTAAAAATGGTAGAAATGTCATATAAATTATTGTGACACCAACAGAAATAAAAACATTGAACATGTTGTTTTAACATGTTTAAAATGGATTTATGATACCAACCCTTATTTGTCACTGTCCCAAGTACTACAAGACCCAGAGCACTCCATCCATCAAGTCAAGCCGATTTCCAAAGCACATTTAAAACATCTGAATCAAACAGTCTTAGATGTTAACTCAGGTTCTCCCCGGATAAAAACACTTCATGAAAAGCCAGAGAAAAGAGGTGTGATGTAGGGACACAGTTCGTGAGACAAACATGGGATCAAAACTGAAGACGTCCGGAAACTCCTGAGTTTGTATCGAGGCTGACGTGTGTGACGTTAGCCGTGTACGGTGACTGAAGATGTCTCTGATGACCACATGGGAGCTGCTTCCTGTTGTACCTCTTCTCTGTCTCTCTCCATAACCTGAACTGTGCTTCAATTAACTCGGCCCCACAGGCAACAGTGTAGCAATGAGGAAGCTGTGTGAGGACATGTCCTCACTTATGATCCTCACAGACGCACACACACTGTGCTTTGTTAACCTTCAGTTACACACTGACCTCTTTATTGGGAAACACACAGAGTACAAATTAAAACCAGAACATACGTAAGTTTCTATCATTCTGTAAAAAAGGCTGAAAAGCTTTAATTAAAACAACTACATGAAAATACTTAGAGTACAATTATTTACCAGACAAACATTAGATTTCTCTGTTTACTCACATAACTGTTACTGCTGATATAATTAAAAACAAGCTCAAAGAATCAGCACGTCACTGCTCTGTCTCCAGACTGACATCATTAGACGGTAGCTTGGATGCAGATTTAATAGCTTTAATGTCATTTTCCTGGAAAACATGGTGATGTTACGATACCAATATGACTCAACTCTCTAATCTAGTGAGCAGATGACACAAAAGGAGAAAGAGTTTCGGCTTTTATTGGTAGAGTGTGGCACAACATCAACCACAGAAATAAAGTCCTGCTTCTAGTGGCTTAGAGTTAATCCCACACAGAGGACTGAACAGTTTTCTAGCATAAAAAAAACGAGCACCAGTGTGCCACAGAGTTTAAGTAAGGCTACACTCATTCGAGGATAAGGAGTAAGAAGTTAGATGTTACATGCAAGCTTTAACCTTTGGGCCTCTGTCCCTTTGTCAGAAGACGTTATATACAAAATGAAAATGTGAAATATGAAAGCTTTTAGACATGCTTGACTCTTAACTACTGGTTTTCAATAGCAGAAAACATTCAATGTAAAATTAGGCATCCAAACAGCTTTGTACTGTACTTCCACGATTACTTTTATCATTTCCAGACCCTCATGTTCAAAAACATCAGGGCTGCAGCTGAAAAAACAACATATTACTTTATGTCAGGGGTCTCAAACTCACAGCCCAAAGCCACTTCCACTGGATTTTGGCCACATCACGTTCATGGCCTTGTCTGCTGGTGGAACAGAGGAAGAAATATCTGATTTCTGACCTGTGTACCCAAGTGGAAAATTAACAAACATCTGGCACCCTGCTAACGTCCTCAAAATATTGTTAAACCAAGATGTCTCTTTCAAAGGTGCAGAGTGTTTCAGGAGAAGTGTGAGAATGATCATGTCAGTCCAGTTTAAAGAAACTGTGAGGACTATCCTTTTGGTTGGAATTACGCAGTCTTGTGATGACATGACTCTAAAGGTGTATGTTTGTTTTGGAAATAAATGGAGATTGGAGGCCTGGTGTCTGAGATGTATCCGTAGGCTAATGTGTTATTTTAGTGAATCCTCATGTCCTGCTCATCTGCCAATCAGAGCTAACGTAACCTCACTCTTCATTTTATTGACAGACTCTCAAGTTTGATCAGATCACTGCAGAATAACTGTTGCATGTGGGTTGGAGTGAAGATTATCACAAACAGTTTAGCCATCTTAGTTTTAGCCTTTAGCTTGTGGTTTAGCCTTTAGCCTGAGCTAACACTTCCCTGTTTAGCTTTCTTCTTTTCTGACCCAACCAGGAAGCTAAGAAATAGCATTTAGAAATAATCTACACTGGCGCTGATATACTTATTTTAAGTTGTAGATAACTAGGCAGAAATCTAGAAGTTTAACTTTTTCAAGATCACTTAGAACGTCCTCACGGTCCCTTGAAGGGGAATTACCAGGGGTGTGATGATTCATCTACTAAATAGATGTATCGATTTACGGTTAAAGGATCCAACTACATCCATCTGTCCCCAGAAAGTTGGCCTTCCGGACATATAAGACATATATTGATCTAACATTGTTTTGAAAGGTAATAAATTGATTGTATTAATACTAGGAAATAACATATTGGTTTAAGCATGACAAACTTTATATGGATGTTTTTTGTTTGTTTGCTTGTTTTGCACTTTTAATGATAAAGATGTGACATGTTACTCAATTCAGTCTGTCTGTCTGTGATGTCATTGCCACGGGCCAACAGCATGGTGGATGGCAGAGGAGATGCCAGTGAGTGAGAAATTATCTCAAGCCACTGTTGCGGTCCAGTGTGTGGAAACACTTTGGCTTTTGCAAAGACAGAGATGATCTAAATAAGTCGCTCGCTGTAGGAGATGTGAAGATCAAGTAAAACACCACGAGAACACTACAATGCACTTTATTTATGATATTAGTAATGCATTAATTCTATATTGGAAAAAAAACAAAAGCAGAAGTAGCTGGTAAAGCTACTGTTGAACTGTGGTTGCATTTTCTGTACTTCTATTGGAAATGTTTTGAATACTAAAAATGAGAGGAGTAACCTCTTGTTAATTCAACCTGAAGTGTTGGCTGCTCTTTATTCAAATAAAATGTGAATGCATTTGTATGAGTGTTTTGGATGAGGGTGAGGCCCATGGCAGCATCCGCTGCTCGTTCAAAAGAGTAAAATCAATACATGCTTTTATGTCAGAGTCCCCAAACTCCAGGGAAGTCACTAGATTTGTCACTAGTCGTTCTATGAATATAGCGACAAAGATTTCAGTCGTTATTCACCATTAATGTTTTCCCATATTTTATACATGGATATAAAGTAACAATGTTCATAATCAACATGTGTACATTTCAAAGAGCCACATATTTATATGTTTGTAGAAATCCCTGAATCTGTCTGCAAACTGATCAAAAGAGTCCACTGTAAAAGTAGCCCGAGAACTTTATGAGATCTTCACAAGACTTGACCAAACAAGCTCATCACATGAGGATTTCCTAACTGAATCATTACATGTTTAAAGAGTGGGCCTCAAACACCAAGGTCTGCCCATAGCGCCACCCAGACGGCCCTCCAATCAGAGGGAAGGGGTTTGTGGAGCAGGGAGCCTTAAAGAGACAGCAGCTAAAATCAAGTGTTTCAGATAAAGGCTGAAATAAGGGTTTAAAATACAATTTTAATTTATTTTATTGTATTTTTTTTTATCTGTAAATCATTTTATTGCAGGTGGACCAGGGGGACAGAATCAAGCTTAAGAATAAGTCCAATACCCCCTCTTTAAATAAATTTACTCCTTGGTTCAAAGAAACTGGTTCAATCTCAATACCTGGTTTTTATATCACATGTATCATAACCTGGCACAGAGCCATAAACCGAAAGCCACATAATGCCACACCTGGGGGATCCTCCAGGTGTGAGACATGCCTCCCACTAAGCCTGCAAAAACAGACAAAAAAAAAAGACAAGGGGAAAACACAAAAAACCACAGCAGCCCTGGAGGCAGTGTTCCATCACACATGACAAATATACAGGGAAGGTTGCTGGAATCAGTAATGATTTCAAATACGGAAACATAGAATAACTTTCATATTTCAACTTCAGAGGCCTTTTCAAAAAACCAGCAGGCGCATCACTTCTTCCCTTTAACTCTGAAATGCATACCAGTAAGAAATTTTTGAGTTTTGCTTCACTTTATCATCTCAATAATAATTTTTAAAAAAATGTAGGAGTGCTTTCTGTCAGCAAGTTATTATTATGTTTGTCTTTAATGGTTCCTCTGCTGTGGTTTATGAGGTGGGCTGTAAAGGACAAAGGAACGAGAGGTAAACCCACTCTCTCATTTAAATAAAATCATGAAAGAGCCAAAATGAGCAGAGCATCCATTCGCAGAAAAGCCCTCCAGCCGGGTGAAAAGGCCTCCTATTTAGGAGCTCAGATGTTACGTGTCAGATAGCAACATCCATCTTCATACAGAATTTCAATAGCTATTCAACAGTAATTCCCTCCCAGGGCCAATCAACACTTAAGCAAATCCATGTTTGCTGAGTGGCACACACACTGCATTTATTTTGTTCTGGGTCACACATTCACACACACCCTCCATTTTTCTCTCTCATCTTCATGAATAATACCAGTTTCTTTGAACCAGGCGCTCACAGTGAAGAGGATGAAAAGACAACTCGCAGCAGGACTAAATTATTTCCATGGTTATTTGTATGATGCCTCCATGTCTGTCTTAGCCGCTGGTGTTTGAATGATTTGTGTACAGTTTGACGTTACTGGTCAGAATAAGTTGCCTCACAGTGAACAACAGCTGTCATTATAACTAAGACTTTAACGCCTCTGGAGCCAGAGCTCAACGTGCGTCTGTCATGTTTTGCATCGAGGTGCAGGTGGTTGTTTACGTGGGCAGACAGTGATATCATCACCACCGCCGGACTAAAGGCGAGGCCGAGGCGCGTCTTCCTGGTGATAAGACATCATGTCAAACCCCACTAATCATGTCTCCGAGCGGTCATTTCATCTTTCAGCCCACTGACAGGAAAAATAAAAGCAAACATCCCCACACAGAATTGACATCTTTTTGATCCATCTGAGAATGAAATGTTGAAGTTTATTCTGCCTCTGGTTCCTTGTGTACAAAGATACAGGGAAGAGCAGGGTAAGGTGAGAAAATGTTTACTTACATTGCCCTCCAGGGTAGAAACATGCAGAATTACACTTGAAACAAATCATCTACTTGTGGCTGCTTGTTGCAGCAGCTCTTTTTTGGATAACGTGCTGAGGCTGCAGTGCGAGCTTAGAAGAGACAACATCGACCTGTCCTTCTGTCCATCATTATGGGGAATGTAAGATCTATCTCTAGCTATCCCTGCTAGCCCAGCACCAGAGGGAATACCAGCAGAGTAGCATCATGTGATACACAGACATGGATAACAGAGCTAACACCAGACACAAACGCCACATTCACTACATTCACATGCAGTTTCAGAAATCAGACTATGTCAGACAATTAAAATGTATGCAAACAGCTTAGCCGGGCTACTGCGTGCATGTAAACATACTGATTGAAGGATTACACCTGCTGTAAGTGGACAGGTAAAAGGAGCGCAACACTGAACAGACAGTTGAAGAAGTCCAGCTCAGTCCTGGACCCTGTGGAGGCGGAGGCTGACTGGAGAATAATGGTCAAGCTGTCGTCTTCTGGTGGACATTTTTTCTTGGTTACACTGATATTATTCTATTGATATATTCTTACGGTAATATTTTTCAGCTGTTGTAACTGTAAATTTCACCATTGTGAGACAAAAAGTTGTGTATCTTATCTTGTTTAATCTTATCTTGTCTGGGGCTGGGTATCAATCAAATATTTTCAATACCTGTACCAATACCAATACCTTTACTTCGATATTGGTTCCTGAATGATACTTTTTTTACTATAAAAATGTTATAATATCAATTCTAACAAAAATAAAATTGCATTTCACATTACGATGCAAATCTTGAGTTTTAATTTTCAGCTTTAGTGTTTTTCCACTCTGAGAAATTTTCTGACAGAAAAAATAAACAAAAAATATGTGCCAGTGCAAAAGAGCAGTTACAAACAACTGACAGGTCAGTACATACTGAGTACACCGTAAATGTGTTTATAACTATGAATGAACTTTCTTCTGTTGTGTCAAGTCATTTTTGACCAGAAAAAGGATCCCAAAAGAGACAAACGTTAGCACGATTCATCTGCAAGCAGTCTCCTGCTCAGGCTGCAGCCCGGAGAGACTGCTGCGAGCGAGGGGTCTGCCTGTGTGAGTTTTGGAGAGGGGAGGGGACAATCAATACATGCTTTCACGTCGGTCTCCAAACTCCAGAAAAGTCGCTAGATTTGCTGCTTTTTTGAAAAAGGATTGTTGAAAAAAATTGTGAGAAAATCAGGGTCTGAACTGCATGTAACGTTATAGCCACTGGCGGCATTATCAGACTTTGATTATGTGATTAACTCTTTGGGTACTGAAACTTGGCATCGAAAGACGAGGCATATTTTGACACTCTGAGCCATG
>CM061145.1:9397334-9517334 GCA_030710495.1 Labroides dimidiatus
TAATTTAATTTGGATTTGCAGATTGTCCTCTCAGTTTATTCTGACAGCAGGGGTTTGTCGGTATCTGCCGCCAATACTTTTGGGGTCATCAGCTGATCCAGTTTGGGTAGCCCTGCTCTAGAGAATAAAATACTTTGTTGAGTAAGAAAACCTCGGTACCCAATGAAACAGGCTGCCCAGTGTAACGGCCAGTGTCAATGCAGATGTATGTGGCAGTGCCGAGTGGTGCCGCTAGGTGGTGCCACCTCTCTTTTTGTGTTGTGGGATCTACATATGTTGGGAGAGTAAGTCGAGTTGCGACTCCGTTCAGATATATTTTTCCCTGTCGAGTGTAGGACATCCATCAGTGACGAAGTGGTGTAGGTGTTCTGCCCTGTTTTATAAAATAAATGAAGTTATGTGGAAAGTCCTGCTCGATCTTCCTTTTTTTTCGTGCTCATGCTGAGCTGCTGTTCGGAGATGAGCCTGTAGCTCTATACACCTGCACCCGCGACGTTACAACTGGCGCCCGAACATTTTTTTTTCCTGGACCTTCATCTATCACCCTCACCTCGAGATCGGACCAGAACGGACCGGATCGGACGACATCAGCATCTCAACGCCACGGGAGTCCTTGTGAGTGGATATTTAGCAGTTTCCCTGGCCCTGGCTCGTGCTACATTCGAAGCTAACATCTCCTGAAGCTACGTCAACAGTGACTGTGTAAGCTAGCATTGAAGGAGTACGCCACGTGTTCCGTCTTGGATTTGTGTGTTCACCCTGCCTTTCAACGAACTGGAGAACCTCCGTGGAGCGCTTCGGTCTGGATGTGGGAGTCCTCTTTCTGGGATCGTTCTGGATGCTTTCCCCCGTGGGACTCTGTGATTTCGAGCTTCGTTTTACCCAGAGTGTGGACTAGATGTCTCTGATGAAGAAGTTTAATTGATTGAGTAAGTAGAAGACCGCGATTGTAAAAAAAAAAAAAAAAAAAAAAAAAAAAAGTGTGTTTGTACCTGTTACACATGTTGTTTTTTCTCTTCATGCAGTAATTTTGAATTGACTTCTCATTGCTTATTTGGCTTAAGGCTTTATGGTGGTGTTTTCAGCTGAAGCTGCATGTTAAAATTATATATACGAAGAAGAAAGAAAGCCAGAGTATTTGAAGAAGCTAATTTTTGTCAGCTAAGGTCAATGTGAATGCTGCCTTCACCTCGTCTTTTGCATAGAGTTGATGCTATTTGAGGTTTGTTTTTCCGTTTTAATTGATAAGTAAGCAATGGCATCCCACCCAGACTTAGACACTGATGTGTTTGACCATGACTCTGATTTAGAGATTGAATCCCTTGCTAGGTATACAGTCCCCTACTGTACAAATTCAGACATTGACCAGAAAGTTCACGACTTGCAGACTGAAGTTGAGAGACTACGCGAATGTCTACATGACTCCTTAGACCTGCAACGGAACATGCTAGAAAGATTTGACCTGACAAACAAGAAAGACTGTGATGTTCCTGCATCCAAAGGACCAAACCCACACCCCATTGCAACCTCAACTCCATATAATCCTGCTGTGACCAGAGTCGGACCGTCGTTGATTGATTCATCATCTCATGTGGAAGCTCAGGCAGGGCACTCAGACTCTTTCCCACAAACTCAGACACTTGACCTTGTCAATACATCAAGAATGATTGCTGCTGCTTTACATCACGCTAAGCTAGAACCCCCTGTGTATTCTGGTGATGGTAAAATCAACCCAGAGGAATGGTTACAGGCTGTCAACACATACAGAGCCTCACTGAACCTGACTGACAATCAAATATTGAATGAACTGCCACATTTCCTTGCGAAAGAACCAAGCACATGGTTTAAAGCTCTCAGTTCTCATGTTGTTACGTGGAAGCAATTCTGTCAACTCTTTAGAACTGTTTTTCTGCCATCTGACAACCAAGAACGCGTCTTAAGAGGCATTCTTGACCGTGTTCAGGGTCATGAGGAGCCCCTTCCCACCTTTGTCGCTCATATGTTAAGTGAGTTTAAAAAGTTGCAAAACCCACCTCCTGAACAAGAACAGATTGATCTGATATGTAAACATTCTCTGGAAAAATACAGAGTTGCATTGTTTGGCACTCATATACCTTCAGTGATTGATTTGCTGTTACGAGCTCACGAGCTCCATTCTGTCCTTGGACCTAGTGGCCACCAAACTACACACGCACGTGTGAGGGGAAACCAGTCGACTGAGCCTCATTGTTTCAAATGTTCCCTGCCTGGGTTTACCTCCCGCACCTGCCCAAACTGCAACCCTAAACCTCATGTGCCTCCACCCAACACCCAACCACAAGCTTGGCCAGCTCCCATCTCCCCGATACCTGTGACTCCTGACAGAGGTGAGCCAAACACTGAATCAGACTTTCGCTCAGCCAACACACCACCTTACCACAACCAGGCGGGAAACTTCAGGGGAGGGAGGACATTTCGTCGAGGCAATCCTCCCTCCAGACGCTAACTGAGCCTCGCCAGAATGACACAACCCCACAAGAACGGCATGTCTTAGGTCATGTTGAGGACAGTGACTCTCGGGTCCCCTGGAACACACCTTTAAGAACCAAAGTTAACTTTAACTCAGTTTCAGTGGAAGCTACCTTAGACACGGGAGCCTCTCTTTCTGCTGTGAGAGCAGATATCATACGTGTTGATGGCAGTTACCCCAGCAAGACACAACAGTGGGAAGGTCCACCTGTGAGCCTCGCAGACAACGCCCCCTGCACCCCTGAAGGTGTAACTTGGCTATCGATTGGCTTCATGAACAAACGCTTCTACCAACGTTTTGCCATAATCCATAACCTGTCTACCCCCTTCATCCTAGGAATGGATTTTATGATCAGAGCCTCAGTAACCATCCACATCCCTTCAAGGACTGTGTTGTTGGATGATGTCCCCTGCTCTGTGGTGGATGAAGAGGAGGAATGTGCAATTGAACCACCTATTGGAAAGGAAAGCATCATGTCCCTTGACAATTTACAGTCCAGCCTAATGGAAAAGCTCTCAGATGCTAACCTTGAGGCGAACCAAAAAGAAGCCATGTTCAGCCTGCTCAAACAGTTTGATGACATGCTGGATGGTCATCTTGGACGTACCTCCCTCGCTGAACATGTGATTGACACAGGTGATGCAAAACCTATAAATCTCCCTCCATATCGCACCTCTCCTGCAAAGAAACGTGTCATTGAGGAACAAATACAACAAATGTTACGAGACAACATCATCGAGCCTTCCACGAGCCCGTGGGCTGCCCCTGTTGTGATTGTTAACAGACCAGAAACTGAACCAAGGTTCTGTGTGGACTTTAGAGGTTTGAATCAGGTCACACAAAAAGACTCATACCCCCTTCCTCGTGTTGATGAGTCACTTGACTTTTTAGCAAGAGGACAGTTTGTCTCAACATTGGACTTGGCTCGTGGATATTGGCAGGTGTCGGTTGAGGAGGAATCAAAAATGAAAACAGCCTTCATATCACACTGTGGTCTCTTCCAGTTTCGTGTGCTCCCCTTTGGACTTTGCAACGCTCCAGCCACCTTTCAGAGACTAATGAATAGTGTTCTTGCTGGCCTCATCTACAAAACATGTGCCGTCTATTTAGATGACATTGTTGTTGCATCTCCCACCTTTGAACAGCACATGGCAGACCTGGAGGAAGTGCTTAAAAGACTCCAAGCTGCTGGTCTGACCCTGAAACTCAAGAAATGTCAGTTTTGTTTGAGTGAACTTACCTTCCTGGGCTACCGTGTCACACCTTCAGGCATAAAGCCAGATATGGACAAAATCAAGGCAGTTATGGAGTTTAATACCCCATCTACAGTGAAGCATGTCAGACAGTTCCTTGGACTGACTGGATATTATCGTCGTTTTATCCAAAACTATGCACGCATTGCTGAGCCCCTCCACGCACTCACCAGAAAGGATGCAGATTTCCACTGGAATGACAACTGCCAGGAATCTATGGATGTTTTGAAAAATTGTGTGACTTCAGCCCCTGTCTTGAGATTTCCTGACTTCAAAAGCCCCTTTTTCATTCATGCTGATGCTTGCGACCTTGGCTTAGGTGCTGCACTGATGCAGAAAGATGAAGAAGGACGAGATGTCGCTGTGGCTTACGCTAGCCGTTCTCTACACAAAGCTGAAAAGGTGTACTCTACCCCTGAAAAAGAGTGCTTGGCTGTGATTTGGGCCCTCGAACATTTCAGACCTTATGTCGAGGGACTCCATGTGACCATCTACACAGACCACAGTAGCCTCAGGTGGCTAATGTCCCGCCCAAACCCCTCAGGCCGTCTTGCTCGTTGGTCCCTACGACTTCAAGATTTTGACTTCACTATAGTGCACAAGCCTGGAAAACACAACAATGTACCAGATGCACTTTCTCGAAACCCCTTGCCTCCTTGCAGTGACACTCCTACTGACCTGCTTCCAGAGTACTCTGTCATAGGCAGTCTGGATCTCCGCACCCTGCCCCCTGTGTTGTTGGCGGATCGTTCACATGTCAGACAACTACAGCTGGATGACCCGGTCACAGGTCAGCTTCTCCAAGATCTTGAGTCAGGAAGTCAGGTTGTCACAGATGTGAACACTTACAGAGAGTATGTTGTGTATGACAGCCTGCTTTACTACAGAGACCCCAAGACCAGGTGTGGTTTACACCCACTAAAAGAACTGAAACTTTATGCCCCTGCATCAATGCGTGGCACTTTGCTTAATTATTATCATGACCACCCTACCGCAGGTCATCTTGGCATTTCCAAGAGTCTAGCCAGGCTACGACTCAGATTCTTTTGGCCCAAAATGGCAGCAGATGTCAAGCGGTATGTCACTTCCTGCTCGGTCTGTCAGCTCGTCAAGCCAAGCCAGAGGAAACCAGCAGGACTCATGGTTCCTATTTTACCTCAGAGACCCTGGGAATACACTGGAGTGGATTTTGTTGGCCCCCTACCTCGCTCTCCATCTGGACATGCTTACTTGCTGGTCTTCGTTGACTATTTCTCCAAGTGGATTGAAGTATGTGCAGTCAGAGAAGCTACAGCGCAAGTTGCAGCCAGTAAATTTGTCAGTGAGGTGTTTGCTAGACATGGTGCCCCGACATATCTTATCTCTGACAGAGGAACACCTTTTGTGAGTGAGTTATTTGAGCATGTCATCTCAACCCTTGGTACGACACACAGACTCACCACAGCTTATCACCCTCAAACAAATGCAACAGAGCGTGTGAACAGGACTCTCAAAACTGCCATCCGAGCTTACATTGGTGACAAGCACACTTTGTGGGATAAGTTTCTGCCCCAGATCTGCTTTGCACTACGCACTGCTCCACATGAAAGCACTGGACTCAGCCCTTCAATGATGCTTTATGGTCGGGAGCTGGAGACTCCACTGGATCATCTGACTCAGCCTCCCTATGACGGCGTGGATGAACCCGGAGTTCCATACCCCGAGACTCTCAGGGCATCCCTCCAGGAAGCTCATGAACATGCCAGAGCTGCACTTGACTTCAATCACAAAAGACAAAAACATTATTATGACTTGAGACGTCGTCAAGCTTCCTTTGCTGTGGGTGACCTTGTTAGAGTTAAGTCCCACCCAAGGTCTGATGCATCAGCCGGCTTTGCTGCTAAACTTGCACCCCTGTTTGTGGGACCACTGCGTGTCAGTCAAAAGCTAGGGGAGGTCAACTACAGACTGACGAGACTTGACTCTGGTGCGGATGCTGGGATTTTTCATGTTGTGAACATGCAACCTTTCCACACTTGGGACTCATCTTTTCACAGCAGATCCAATGTTTCTCAGACGGCTGAGAGAAATGACACTGAAGCCCCAAGTGATAGTGTAGCCATCACACAGACTGACCACACTGACCCTTCTAGTTCGGACAGGCCTTTTGGTGTTCCAGGTGATGAAGACTCTGTACCTATCTTAGACAGTGATTTCTCTGATGATTGCCCAGAGACTTTGTCTAGCCCAGTCCCTGATATTGTTGGACGATATGACTTACGACCACGTCGCTGTCCCAGAATCACTTCTGGTTGGTCTGACAGCAGATGGACAAACGACTATCACACTGACAGACTTGACCTGAAATGAACAGTTGGTTTGGAGTGTTAGACAGTAGTTACCAGTTCTGTCTTCAAAAAAAAAAAAAAAAAAAAAAAAAAAACTTTTTCTGTTTTTGTTCACATGATGTGTCTTGCTTAAGTGAATCCTGTTTTGCCTATGTGAATTGTTGACAATGAGTATAGATATACCTTTTCTGTTGATTTGCATTTCTTCAACCTGTCGATCAATCTGAGTCCAGGATTTTGTGATCATATATGTCAAGTTAAAGAGGTCGCTTCTGATTTGTGTTCTGCACTGGACATCTGTTTGGTTTCTCTTTTGTATTTTGTCTGCTAATATGTGTATTGGCATGCATAATGCTGTCATTTTCCCTGTGCATAACTGCTGACTTTTCACAAATGCGATGTATTGCAGTGTGTTAAAGTAATAGTTGGTTTCTTCTCTAGCTGTGTACGGCTGGGGACAGCCTTATTATTGCTGGGGGGAATATGTAACGGCCAGTGTCAATGCAGATGTATGTGGCAGTGCCGAGTGGTGCCGCTAGGTGGTGCCACCTCTCTTTTTGTGTTGTGGGATCTACATATGTTGGGAGAGTAAGTCGAGTTGCGACTCCGTTCAGATATATTTTTCCCTGTCGAGTGTAGGACATCCATCAGTGACGAAGTGGTGTAGGTGTTCTGCCCTGTTTTATAAAATAAATGAAGTTATGTGGAAAGTCCTGCTCGATCTTCCTTTTTTTTCGTGCTCATGCTGAGCTGCTGTTCGGAGATGAGCCTGTAGCTCTATACACCTGCACCCGCGACGTTACACCAGGCTGAGAGGACTTTGAGCAAAGGCACAACACATCACTGAAACCAGGGACAGTTAAAAAGTAGACTCCACTAGTTTCTTTTGCACACAATAAAAAAAGAAAAAGCTTGACTTTTCCTACAGCAAAATCCAAAGAAGAGTTTTAGAGCAGTCTGATAGATCACAAAGAAAACTCAATTACTCAATTGCGTGAATGTACTCCTCAGAGTTTCAAAATAAAAGCCCTCATTGGTTTCCTTCTTTGACTGAAGCCTCCTCAGCTATAAGGTGGTAGAAGCAGGAAGCTTGGTGCACTGAGAAGTTTTATCTGCTCTGTTCTGTAGCATCCTCATCAATGTTTCAGCAGCAGACATCAGCATGTTCTCCGCTGCTGAAAAAGTGATGCAGCTAGCAGGGACCAACAACATGAGGAACTTCAGCCGACTCTGCAGAAAGTCCCCTGAGAAGGACACACGCATGTGCCACGTATGCCAATGGTGGTGATATGTCAGGCTGTTGAGGTTTAAGTCCCCAGGCTGCCATTAGTGTCTGTGTTAATAATTGAGAGACGGCTGCTTTGGGAAAATAGCTTTGCTTGCACCAGAAAGAGCAAGAGAGATTGGATTGAGAGGGGAGATGGACTGCGAGAAATTAAAAACCTGCTGCAGTGACAAGTTTAAGGAAAGGGTGAGAAGGTGAGAAAGGGCCCTGGAGAGGAAAAAGATACTGTGAGAGGAGATGAGGCACAGTGGGCGGACTGACGGCTCAGTTTGCTTTAGTAGAAGAACCAAAACAGCAAGCATTCGCTAAATTCTTGGAGGCTAAAAAAACAGTAGGGATCTGGTTCTCACTTTTATTGTTTCGGGTTCATTCACTCACTTTAAAAAGCTCAACAAGTGACAGCAGGACTCATTATTTTACCTTCCATGACAGCACTCAGACGAAAAACAGACGACCAGCCCTCCTGCTTCTTTGGGTAAAGTTGGAGGACCAACCAGCATGAGGTGAGTTAGCAGACTTCACTTTTAGGACTTAAAACTCTACTTCAAACTTTTATTTACAGGATAAAGAATGAGACAAAACGCAAACCTCATTTATTTTTCTACAGTGTGTGCGATTACACATGCAGGATGAGAAAAGCTCTCAAAAACAGGCCTCCATGAATGAAACTGCCATAAAAAAAACCTTAGTTGTCTTTTTGTATTTCTTCACATTTACTCCTTTTCTAACTGTAGTTATGGGTATATAAACATATAATCCTAAATGCTCAGTGGTAGAGGCAGTCATGTTTTGACTGGATGATTAGGGGATCAATCTCAGGTCCCGCTGTCCATATGCCAAAGTATCTCTGGGTAAGACACTTGACCCTGCATTGACCCCACTGTTGTGCCATCAGAGTGTGAATGGGATCAGGCAGTACTGATGGCCTCTTTACAAATCAGCCTCCATCATCAGTGTGTGAATGTGGTGTGTAAGGGTGAAGATGAAGCGTAATGTGAAAGTGCTTTGAGCGGTCAGAAGATCAGAGAGAGACCAACATAAACAGTCTGCCATGCCCCTGAACGCTGGTGATGAAACTTTGATTCTGAATGGGAAGAAACTAGAGGACCCTGATTAAAGCTAAAACTCATCTTTTCTTACCTTTAGCCTTAAATACATTATGAAGGCTCTGTTTCTGCAAAAGTGCACATTATATTTCATTTATCTGACTGCCATGCACTTTGGTAATGTGTTGTCTCTGAGAGATAAATACAACCCACTTCAAGGCTCTGTGAGGACATTACAATAGTTTCACTTTGAAATATTTGTCCATTTATAATCCATGATTTGAAATAAGATTATCAGCATCAAAAGTATTTCTAAATGCTATTTCTCTGTATCTGTGGTCAAATCTGATTTTACCGGGAGAACAAGAACCCATTTACGGCACACAGACCAAAAGTCCTTTTCAACGACACCACCCCAACCGGCAGAGTTACCAGTAAGCGAGCGAGTCACATCTGTGACTTAAAACATCCTTTTTCCAACCAGGATTAGCATTAAACACCACCCGCTGGCGTGAGAAGTGCAGGGTAACTTGACAATAACAATAACAACAACAACAACAACAACAATAATAGCAATAAGTACTATGTACTATGGCTAGCTAAGGAATGAAATGCATACTCATATTTTGCAGGGAATAATTTGGGCTGTCAGTCAATGATAAATATTATGTGACAACACCCCACCCCCCCCCAACAGGTGTCAGCACCTTTTCTTCCAGAGAAAAAAAAAAAAGAAAAACTTGAGCACAGGAGACTGAACTGGTAAATAGTGATCTACAGATTAAAGTCCACTTCAGTCAGTGGTTTGGTGGGGGGACTTTCGCAGCTGCTGTGTTTTAGTCCCCTGGCAGATCACATGGTG
Source organism: Labroides dimidiatus (assembly GCA_030710495.1). Taxonomy (NCBI): domain Eukaryota; kingdom Metazoa; phylum Chordata; class Actinopteri; order Labriformes; family Labridae; genus Labroides; species Labroides dimidiatus. Next base: position 9,406,617 of record CM061145.1, read on the forward strand.
CAGATGTTGTGTGGTGCTGATGGCAGCGGCATGGGGGGTTAGAGGGCAGGGGTCTATTTTTGAGCACTGCCATTCTGAAGCATGAACCCCCCACCTCCTCACCATCCTTCTGCTCTTTGCCTCCCCCATTCCTCCCTCCATTCTCCCCTGGCATCCCATTTCCCTGTGTAATTAGGCTTCTAATTAAGGCTGTGGATGTTGAGAGGATGGATGCCCAATGTCTGCCCCAAGTCTCTCTCTCTCTCTCTCTCTCTCTCTCTCCCTCTCTCTCTCTCTCTCTCTCTCTCTCTCTCTCTCTCTCTCTCTCTCTCTCTCTCTGCATGGGACTTCAGAGCTGCTCTGTGAGTCTCCAACACAAAGACCCACAGCAGGCTATTCTGACAAATTCTCTTTCTGTATATTTAATATTTTGCTGTGGATTTTCAGCCTTCTCATGAAAATTAGCATAATGTCATAAAATGCAAATGAACGCTCTGGCTCTAAAAAGAAGAGAATTTTACCACCAAAAGATTAGATGGAGGAAGCATGTCCGTGGACATGCAGCGGTGGTATTAAAGGAGCGCAATAATTACTGTATGGAGGTCAGGATGGAGACAGATGCTTTGAATTTCAGTCCAGCGGCCCCCAGTTGAAATTATTTAAAGAAGCTCTTTATAATGTAGCATTATGTGAGAGAAATAATGACGAATCATGATGACATCAACCTGAACTACAGCATCAGCCCACAGTGACTGTGATGCCTGGGGTATCCACCAATAAACCATTCATTAACTTAACACTGTATATAGAACTTTAGTGTTTTTCCAGAACAGAAACATTTACCCTGAGCACCATCCATAACCTTCGTAAACACATGACAAAGTGATCTATTTCTGTATTTATTTGAAGTTATAAAGTGTTATTTTTTTTTGTAACGTTAGTAATGAATCCTGGTTATGTCCTACCAGAGCTCATCTACCAACTCCAACCTCACCAATCAGAGCTAACGTAACCTCACTCTTCATTTTATTGACAGATTCTGAAGTTTGATCAGATCACTGCAGAATAACTGCTGCATGAGGGTTGGAATGAACATGATGTGCTCTGTCACACTCCTGTTTCGCTTTCATCTGCTCTAACGTCCTTTTCCTGTCTGACAGTTCAGCTCCAGTGTTCACCATCGCTACTAAATAAATCCAAGAAACCCTTTACTTTAAGGACATATCTCTTCCGATTGGTCAACTCACTTCTCACTGCTAACTTTCCGGGCCGGTGTAGAGTAATCAAAGGTTCTTAAGTTCTGTGTGACCTCTGATACTAAGAAAAAGCATTTAGGAATAACTAATGTTGGTGCGGAGAATCTCATCTTAACAGGACTGTGAGGACTTTCTAAGTGATCTTGAAAAAGTCTCACCTCTAGATATATGCCTCATCCTAATCCACAATTTAAAATGAGATTATCAGCACCAATATAGGTTATTTCTAAATGCTATTTCTTAGCTTCCTGATCAGGTCAGACAGGACTGGATTGATTTACAGCAAGTTGAAGTCTCTATGACAACACCACACTGGCTGATGAAGTAGTGAGAAGAGAGATCTGTGAACTATTTCTGGGATTAATTTAGCAGTAATGGTGGACACTGGAGCTGAACTGTCAGACAGAAAAAGGACGTCAGAGCAGAAGAAAGCTTGTCAAGAGTGTGTCATCATGACAGCGTGTGCACTTCAAACAGATAGTCCTCACAGGGCCTTTACGAACATGCTGTTTTTGCAGAGGTATTAAATCTGTACAAGCACTACTACAACCACAGGAGGAAGAATTAAAAGAGAATCCACACTGAATAAAAATGATCTGGATACATCAACCCTGTCCTCAAAAACCTCCACTGGCTCCCCATCAAACACAGAATACATTTTAAAATCCTCCCCCTCAACCACAAAGCCCTCCATAACCAACCTCTTCATCTTGCTCCACTACTACCTCCCCTTCCGTGACCTCCCATCCTCTGAAGCCTACCTCCTCTCCCTACCACCTGATACCACGCACCAAACCTGGGGGGACAGAGCTTTCTCTGTCGCCACCCCCACCCTCTGGAACACCCTACCTCTATACATCCAAAACCCACCTGTTTTGAAATGCTTTTAATCTATGATGCTTTTAAATGTATAATACGCTCTTTTATCCGTTTTTTTTTTATTGTGTTGTTTTTATGTATTTTTTTTATTCCTCTGTATGGCGTCATTTTATAAAAAAAATATATATATATATATATATATATATTATTAGTATCTGCACGTCAGGCTGGGTCCCTCACATCTCGACACATGGGGCAGACAGGCCTTCACAGAAAAAAAGTAACTTTACCCTAATCAGGAAGTAACAATCAGAGCAAGTGTTTATATGAGAGAGCAAATGACGCAAGGGACACACTGAACGCTTTCAAATGATAGGTCTCAAATTATTAGTTTCCCAAATATTTCTGTCCAATCAGTTCAAGAGAAGGTGAAGAGGCTGTGTGTTGTTTCACACGCTCGACTCAGGCTGTAATTACCTCAAGCAAGCTGCCGAACACGTCCATTTTCAACATTCACCTCTGTCATTATCGCCTGATTTCTACCTGCTGTCCACATCTCGAAGTGCTGAGACACAGCGGTTCCATCCGTCATACAGATATTTATATATGTTCGTTGTTCGCAAAGTGTCTGTCAGTTACCCAGACAGAGAAGCACTCAGAGTGTGTGAGCAGTGTGTGCATGTGGGGTGGATGCATGTTTAGCTGCCCGCTGTAGGTGGATGTGTGAACAGATGAATGGATCATGGATGTGCATACATACTGGATGATCTGTGTGTGAGTGTGTTTGTGTGACTGGTGGGCGTAAGCACGAGTGGTCATTTGGTGAGTATTTGTCATGTGTGTGTTTGTGTGTGTGTGTGTGTGTATTAATGCTGCACAGGGAGCAAAACAGCTGATGGGTTCATATTTAAAGCGTGACAGCGAGTGTGTGGGCGAAGCGATGAAGGCTGAGTGGCCTGCCAACACAGGCAGCTGCCTTTCACATTCAAATCACATTAATCACCGTCTTTACATGATCCACTCCCTCATCCTGTACCTACTGTATACACCAAGACAGAATAAACATGTTTATGTTCTCCTTTAGGTTCAGATCCTTTACTCTACATCCAGACTCTACATCTGATCAGCCACAGTGCAAAATAAAAATATTATTAGCTTAGCGATTATCTTAGTGTTTAGAAGCAACAAGGTTTTTCCAGTCTGTAAGCCCTGAGCCTGGACTGACAGGTAACACTCAGGCTTTACGTAGGCTACATGGCAGCAAAAACAGTTATTTTTGTCTGATGGAAAATAAATCTAACCTCTCATGGAAATGGAAAACGTCTCACTACATGACAAGCAAGGCTGAATTTCTCTTTTATTCAGATCTTGTTTCTGTGAAGAGGCCTCCGCACACAGCAGAGGATGGTAAAAGCTGATCTGCATACTGCTGGTTTCAACAGCTGCAGACAGCGCCAATTTAACCACCAAATTTCAGCTAATTTATTAAAGTCAAGGGCCAGTATTCTCAAAGCATGCTAAGGCTGAAAGTGGCTCTGAATGACGTCGTTCTTAGAATAATCAGAGAAATCCTTGAATTCTGAGATTTTTTTTTTTTTAAGAATTTCCCCTCGGTAAGATAAAAGTTATTCACAAAGCATCTCAGGCCTTAAGAGAGCTCCTGAGGTTAAAAAAAAAAAAAAAAAAAAAAAAAAAAAAAACTGTTAGGAGGAGGGAGGAGGACTTTTAATAAGACTACGAGTGGCCGGTGACACTGGTCTCTGACTTTTAACAACATGCTAAACAGTCTGCCACCTGCAACAGCTGTTTAGCTGCTGATCCACCCCCTAACCAGTCCAGTGAATGAGCATGTAATTCTATAACAGTCATATAATTATAAATATCAAAGGAAAGGATTTCAGCAGCCAAAATAGTTACCTAAAACACTTATTGAGAACAACTTTGCTTGTGTGCTGTGATCTCTGCTCTCATTAGGGTTTGCAGCACATACCAGTGCTTCTCACACTTGTCTCTTGTGCCCACAAGGAGAGGGAACGACACATTGAGGGCGATGTGCTCCCAAGTCTGCCTCTTCCCTTGTGCCGTGTTCCCGGGACTCAATTTCCCTCTCAATACGCTTTTATTTCCGTTCTTTGTTTTGGTCATTCTGCCAAATCAAACTGCTTTTTATAAGGATGCCAGCAATCACAGGAAGTGCTGACAGCTGAGTCTGCGTCTACCATTAATATCAAATACAGGAAGTAGTAAAATGACCAGCATGGACAGTAAATATAATAACAGCAGTTCAATATAATCAGCATCTGAATAAGGTACACGGATTTTACTGTACATTCATTACTAGGAGCACAGAGTGCTTTTTTTTTTTTTTTTAGTCTTTTTCCCTTTTTGTATCAACAGCTTTTTAGAAGACTGTGTCATACCTAGCAACGGGGTCAACCACTCTCCACAAAGTTTAAAGTTTTTGTCCACTCCTCGCTCAGAGCTGCTCTCAGAAACTTCCTGAATCACTCTTAAGCTAAGAGTCCTTGCTGGGAGTTTTCAAGCTAATAAGAAGCTCTCTGAGAGGACTCTGAGAAGCTCTGTGGATACGGGTCCTGCAGTGTCAATGTAAGTTTAAACTGTCTTCAAAAATCTTTACTTTGCAGAATCCAACCATACATGTTCTCTTTCCTGCAACCACCGGATTCAACTTTCTCCTCCGAAGCTATGTATGAATTTTGATATTAACCTGATAATTTTCAAATACAAATGCTAAAAGTTATCCAGCTGGCACAATCATGACTTTACAGTTTCTAATATCAGGGTTAAGCCCAGAAATAGAGTTCACCATCATCTTCTCCTATGACTCACGCAGCTACAAACGTGCTGCAGGGGAAGCAACCAAAGGGTGTGTTTGATGGCACACTGCGTAGTTTTATATCCAGTCACAGCAGGAGGCAGCGACAGAACGCTGCTATAAGAGGAATGCACACTTATAAAAGCCTGTGTGAATTACTAAATGCTTGCTTAAGCGCTGAGGTAACCCTGGCAGAAGCTGCAGGATGCCATCTCTCGTTAAATTAAGAGAGAATCAATTTTGTGAGCTTTACCAAGCATTACAGACATTTTAGTACAGTGAGACTATTGCTGATGAGGCTGCATGACAGCACTTTAATCATTAAGCCCTTATATGAATGCTAAAACTGAAATCAAACTGAAAATCATCCAATATCTGAATCATCCTGTGTCACTATGAGTCAAAGAGAATCAGCAAAAGTCAGGGCTCATTTTTGTCTCATTTTCTGGGAGAAACTCAGAAAATATAACTTAAATTGATAAAAAGCTGTTTTGTTTTGTTTTGTTTTGTTTTTTACATTAAAAAATATTCAATCTGTTGCAGCCTAACAGGATATCTAAGTTTCTAATGATGACATGAGCCCAGCAGAAAGTATCAAGTGAATTTGCTGTGTCTCAAGGCTTAAGTGGCAGTGGAGCTGCTGCCGCCTTCTATGATTCAACTTGAGCCTACATAATGATCATGTGGAGCAGATGTGAGCTGGGCCCAGCTGAGCCCCTGCTTGATGTGCTGAGCACTGAGAGGGAGAGAGAGAGCAAGCAAGAGAGAGAGAGAGAGAAGCTCGCTCTGCAGGTGGGTGAAGTAAAACTTTTGCTCCCAGCTCTTTAAACTCCCACAGTTCCACTCAGCACTACTCAAGTTCTGCAGCCAGGTTCCAACCAAAATGCTATTATGGTTACATAGATAAAATAGTCCAGACCTGCTTTGACACCAAGACCCCCCCAACCCTCATCTAAAAATATGAAACCTAAGCAGAAGTGCCAAATCCTGCAACCCTTGAGATTCTGCCTGAGGCTGGCTTCAGAAACTCCAGGAACCACACACACATCGAAAAATACAACTTATAAACATATTTACAGCCTGGTTCAAAAATACAACATATAAACATATTTACAGCCTGGTTCAAAAATGATTTGGTTCTCATTAGCTCATTTCTTTATCAGCACACAGTTTACGGGGTAATTTTTAAACCTATTTGTTTTGCCCATGTAGGGTCATGGCTGACTTGACTGACAGGCACCCTGTAGCAGTCTGCAAAGTAGTGGTGGGCAGATCTGTCCAAAATATTGATATATCGACACCAAAGATGGTATTGGTATTTATCAATACTTGTGTGTTAATACTGATACTTATTCACGTCACTCAGACCCGCACTGCTGGCTGCATAAAGGCAGAGAGGATCATCGTTTGGTGTTATTTTACAGCTGCAGACCAAAACACTGCAAGTTGCAATGTTTTCAGAGAACAAATAAGGCTCTGTGGAAACTCCACAAACTAATACAAACATCTAATAACCCCCCAAAAAAGAACTCTGAGTCAAAGTAAACAAAGTGAGGAGGAGAATCCCCAAACTAAAACCTAATTTAAAACAGACTATTCAGACGATGAATATAACACATTCAGCCACTTAAAATAAATCTGAATGGATGGATTAGTTTACTGTAACAGATCCACCTGAAAGTGCGAGTGCTTTAATCAAAACTATTTATTTGATGCTAAAATATAATAGTTGTTCCTTGAAGATTTTAATGTACTATGTTTACAACATGACAGAACAAAATTAAAGCACATTTCTATTTTTTGATTGACAATTTAGTAAATTACTTTTATTCATGAACATAAACATTAGTTTTAGTGGTTGTTTGTTATTCATGATTAACTTTAAACAAGCTGCTTTTCTATGTAAAAAAGTACCAGTATCAATATTGGCGAAACTGGTCTTGTATTTACTCGGCATCAGGTTGATACCAAATTTTGCAGTATCGCCCAGCACTACTGCAAAGAGGCTGCAGGGTCACCTCTTCACCTCATCCAAAGTCAAACAAAGCTAAGTTGAGTTAAGCCTTCCCAATCCAGCCCGGTCGACGACTGGCTTCAAAACTCTGTATCAGAAACAAATGAGTGATGTCACAGAGATTATGTACATGTATTACACAATCTTAGGTGGATACCTGGACTGAGTGCCACATGCTGTGTGTAGGTTGCTGATGCAGGCAGTAGCATCATGTCATCTTTTTGAAGGGGGATTAAAATCTGCCAGAGGGCATTTCTGACTTGCACCGATCTGCCGTAATTTTGTTTTAAGTGGAGTTGCTTCTTGTTTTTTTTTCTTCCAGCATTTCTTCTTAAATAAAATGTAGGATCTGTCTTTGTTCAGGATTAAGTTTTACTTTGGTCTAAAGGATTTTGTTTTGTTTTTTTTTAATTTATTTCATTTTTTTATTATTATTTTTTTATTATTTGGTTTTGTATCAAGTTTTTTAATTGTTGTTCTAAAAAGTTTTTTTTTTTTATTATTATTATTATTATTCTGTACAGTTTTCTTTTGTTCACTGCCCTTAAACTGAAAACACAACTTGTGTTAAATTACATTTTGTGGCATCAGTGGCACAAAAAGATGGCTGCTGTCTGAGCCAGCAGAAACACATATCAGGGCTGCTTTAACAAGTCCTCTGAGTTCCAGTTTAATTAAAGAGAAACAAATAAGCATGCAACTTCACACTGTGTTTACAGCACCGTAAAAGACAAAGCAATTTTTCTTTTTTTTTCTGTCACTGATGGCTACAGCTGTAATGAGTCCAGCTTCACATTTATCCTCAAATGGAGGAATTAACACGCTCAGATTTTTTGTATCTACCATTTTTTTTAACCAAACAACTGAGATAAAAGAGGCAGCAGACGCCATAACAATTTCAGAGTTTACTGCAGCAAATTAGTTAAGTGTAGGAAAAGCCGGTCTGGAGGTCTTAAATACACAGAAGAAGAAAAGAGTGTGTAAAACTGTGCGTTTAACAGCTCTCAGTGGTGGTTTTACTGCTTGACTCAGCCGTGGCAGACGAGTCTTCAAGCGTTTGGCAGCAAACATGCTGGTGCTTCAGTCCTTGTAAACGCCTGTAAGGACAGTGGGTGGGCCAAATTAAAAGAGCTTCAGTGAGAGTATGTTAGAGAGCATGGAGCATCATTAAGTTACAGGGGGGAGCTGGGGGCGGGTTCGATATGATGTAGTTTTATTCATTAGAGGTGTGACGGATGTTCAGCTGCCTGTGATTGAGAGGGGTAAACAGCAGCTGTTCACTGGAGTGAAAGTTGTTCCGCTGGAGAAGGTCATAACTCTGTTGTCATGCAGGAAAAATAGAGGCTGCCGATCAGGACAGGATACAGCTATTTCATGGACAGAGAGGAAAGTCCAGCAGTCTGACCTGTACACTTTCATGAACCCCAGTCAGGTTTGCACTCTACAGGGTACTTCAATTGTTGACAAAAATAATAAGAAAAAAATGTTAAAAATACAACTCCAAACTTTTTGACCACCATCACCCCTGAAAACAATTGGACAATTTCATCCCACAACACAATGCAGATACATTTTTTCATTGTGTGCCAGTTCTGGGTATTAATATGAGCCATTGTGCAATAATTTGGGTCAAATTTGCCCCTTTTGTTTTTAATAAATAAACATCATTGCAGAGAACATCTTATCCACAGTCACCAGTAAAGCTAAAAGCCCTGCAGATCCTCTGCTGAGTGTTATTTGTCACCATGCAGTTTCTATGAGGTTTATTCTTGGTCTTTATTTTTAACCAGGCTGGTTCTGTTGAGACCCGGCTGAGGCAGTCAGCAGCAAAAGAACAAAGTTACAGACCCAGAGTCCCAGAGATAGAACAAAAATGCTGGATGTTGAAATGCTGAGCCCTAACCCTGACCACACCAGTCCTATTTATAACCCCAGAACCCCTCATGACATCATCAGCTGTGTAGTTTCCAAGGTGATGGGGAGCAGAACTAAACACTCCAGTGAAGCACAGCAGTACTATTTATAACCTCTGTTCAGAACCCTAGGCCTAACCCCTCATGACATCATCAGCTGTGGTTGGGAAAACTCAGAATATTTTAAAAAGTATAAGGGTTAGAAATGTTAAACATACACACACACACTTCTCCTGAACACACTGAACATTTTAAAATTTTGACTATGAACGGTGAAAATTTTGAACATGAAGAACATGAACATTCTTAATATTTTTTTCTCAGCTGTTCTCAAGTTTTTTTGTACAAAGCAAGGTTGGTTTTATTATTATTATTATTATTATTATTATTATTATTATTATTGCAACTGCAAAAAAAATTAAGAGCTCCTCTTACAGTTACTTTTTTCTTTTTGTGATGAGTAAAAGCAATAAATGAATAAAAAAAATGACTCCTCTTTCAACCATTTTTCATTTCAAATCATATATCTCATTTTTGTACAAAATAAAGACTTCAAATCTCCACTTAAGCTGATTTAATACGCTTATATTAACTGAATTGTTAAAAAGACAAAATTCAGCTCCACAAAAAAGCATTTATATATATATATATATATATATATATATATATATATATATATATATATATATATATATATATATATATATATATATAACAATAACATTGCTTATTTTTATAACTTAACTATTCCAGTGGCTTCATCTTAAGACAAAAAGTAAGAGCACTTAAAAGCCCAAACATCTCGTCCTCCTGTGAGTGCACACAGAGGAAAGGTTGCTGCCTGAAGCCCTGCAGGGCAGACAGGCAGGTTAGTGCTGGCAGCAGACGGAGCAGAAGGCTGAGGATTACAGGCCCTTCAGGACGAAGCAGCAGATGGTTGATGAGGAGGCTGCTTGACATGCATTAAAGTTCATACAGGTGAGCAGTGAGCGAAAGAGACAATGAAAGAGTCCTTTTCATTTCTTCTGCTGAGGCACTCAATGCATGTATGAGCACTACAATCTGTTCAGGAGGCATTATATTCTTGTATTCATGAGCAGCCGGGCAGAGAGCGAGATACTGGAGTCAAAGTTTTAGGTCTAAACTCAGCCTGACAGAGACACACACACTGTACACAGTGCAGTAGCAGCATATTAACATGTTTAATAAATATCCCTGTAATATTATTTGGTTGCAGAGGGAAACTTAAATGATGGAAACCTCTGTGTAGGAGCGCGTTATTAAAAAGTCTGACCTGATGTGAGAACGATCACTTGAAGGAAATATTATCGAACAATATCAATAATAAACATTTATCAACAAGATTAAGACTCTTTGCGCAGAGGCAGGGAGAGAGACAGAAGCAAGAGAGAGTCTGTTATCATTTCAGGGGGAGTCGTGGAGAATTCAGCCAAACAGAGTGAAGCAGTAAACATAAAAAAATATTGCAGCAACAAAAATATTGCGGCAACAAAAATATTGCAGCGCCATTTTTTCCCAATGTCATGCAGCCCGAGATGGAATGCATAGGTCTCGACAGATTTTGTACCAATTTTAAGTCAGGGGTCTCCAACTCACAGGCCCTCAATAAGTAGCTCACCAAGCAAATGGAAAATGTAGAAATGCATGCAGTCTCAAAGATCATAACGAAGGTAAGGTTATAATCAGGTGCTAAAATGTTCACCTGGCCAAAAAAACGAATAAATTAGAGGACTAGAAGTGGCTTGTAACTTGTTTTATTGTCTGTTTATCAACTGAGCCAGTGTTGTTTTTTTTTTGTTTTGGTGCAAGGTAGTTTGCATCTAACCGTTTGTGATAATTTGTTAGTTAGACAGGATCTTTGAGTCTTATTTGCAAATGTTAAGCCTTACACAAAGCCACACAATACTTTTGTGAGTCATGCTCATAGTTTTGATCACCATTGCTTCAAATACAAAGTCCTAAAAACCTCACAAGTGTTTTTCTAGTTTTAACTGACCAAAACTGCCCATTTGACTTTTTCACATCTGTGTTTGGCTAAATCGGGTCATTTCTAGGTTTTTATTAGTTTGTTTTTTGGGGATTTTCTGTTTATTGGATAAGAAAGCTTGAAGAGAAGCAGGCAATGAGGGAGAAGACAGTGTTGACAGGCGGAAGAAGAAGAAGTCTAAGCTTTATGCTACAGGTAACCCCAGTTTCAAAGACGTGACAGATTTACCAAGATCTTCACATTTGTTAGCAGCTACAAGAAGTGTGTGTGTGTGCATGCGTGCGTGCGTGTGTGTGTGTGTGTGCGCCAGGCTACATACGAAGCTACGCAGCTAAAAATTGTCTTAAAGCTTCAAAGAAAATGCAGAGAGATTAATCTTTTTCAAAGCTTTCATCATTTTCACGTTTTACTTAGCGGCCGTTTTATTACTCTTCTAACAGGAGTCAGTAATGGGAAATATAAGCTGAGAATGAAGATGTGGAGCCAAAGGTTGGAGTTGAAATCAATGCATGCTTTAATAGTTAGCATAGTGCTTTTGGCTCAGACATAGTATTGATTTTCTGTTGGCACTGTTCATGTTAAGTTTTTCTATGCCGGGCACATTCAATGTGCTCTTTAATGAACTGAGCTGGAGTTCAAGCATGAATGGAAGATTTTTCTGAATGGCACATTTCACATAACCACTGCTTAAGAACACAGAGACAAAACAACAAGTCGGGCCAGACTTGGAAAGTGCACTTGCCAAAGTCACAAAGGAACAGAGCTGGTCAAAACAAGCTAACCCTGTGAGAAGTCCTCTGTAATCCCACGTCAAAACAAGGCAGAGGAAAAACCCACGCAATTAGCAACAAAAACAACAAAAAATAGGGAGAGAACAAGGGCGATGTGGGATTTTACTGCATGCCAGCTGGGAGAGAGCCATGTTCAAATTTCCACTGTGTGAGGATTCATTTGGCTCAAGCAGCCACTCTGAAACCAAAAGAAAAAACATGAAGACAAAGTTTGGGCTCCAATAAAAACTGTGACACTATACATGTGACCATCCTGAGGACTCGATGTAACATAACAACAACATATTTGCTGCACAACAAGACATACACCACGCTTATTTCTAAGAGTAGGCTGGCACTAGATGAACAACGGTGTTTTGAAAGATGCTAAGAATTGCTTTTTCTTTCCAAGGGAAAGGTTGAAAAACAGTCATGGAAAAGCAGCGGGTAACTGCTAAAGATACCTTCAGAGAGCCTTTAGACTGAAGGAAAGTCAGGATGAGACATTCAAACAACATGCTGACAACTTCATCCAGTGTCAGCTCTTTACAAATCAATTAACCACCGAAATGTCTCCATCGTGTAACATGTAGGGTGAAATGCTATTTTAACAGTCTGCCTTTTCAAGTGATGTATTCACTTCAGACTGTGATCAGTTATTATTTAAATATTTTTGCCCTGACTGTTGGAGTTATGTAAAAGAATCACTTTCTGTTTATATCTTGATTTTTTCATGATGCTGAAACAGAATTTGTACGGTAATCTTTTTAACTAAGGTTGAAGTATAACTGCAACAAAACATCTTCATTGAAGGCTCTGTGAGGTCTGTCCTGGTGGTGCTGATGCAGTGACACCTGTGGCCAGACTTAGTACAGTTTTCACCAGATAAAGACTCTGTTTTCAATGAGCATCATCACCTACTGCCATAAAGACGTGACTCTTGCCAAGGTGTGTGTGTGTCTTCTTTGTGTACGTATGTACATATGGTTTGAAACATGGCACCAATCAAACCTTGTAAATTCAGTTTGTAGTGTAGTTTTGTGTACAGAAGGTGAGCAGACAGCAGCCCAGTGCTCTAACCACCAAAACACACCAGATGCATCTCCTGTCCAGCTCTCCATCAAGCGCCAAATCAGATAGGTTTCAAGACAATGTCTCAAGTCATACCGGATCCAATCCGTTGCGATCCAGCTGCGTCCCTGCTCCGACACATCGCAGCAGATATGCAATGGTCCTATTTTTGCTAAATTCCAGAGCTGTGACCATAGACTAAAAAAAAAAAAAAGGGACATCATCTCGCTTGGCATGAAGTGAGTGTGTGTGTAAGTGTGTTTACCATCATAATGTCACACAGCAGTGAACCCTTACATTGAAGAAGCTGAACCCAGTAAATGTTGGACTTTTTATGACTGGACTGATTAACTGATGGTCAAAAGAGCTGGTATTTCATTTTGGGTGCATCTAAAAGATTCAGTGAACAATGCATCACTCTAAAACCAACCCAAACAGCTGAAGAGCAACTAACCGTGAATTCTTATCTCAACTGTTGTCATACTGGTGGTTTTGGGGTTCTCCCTGAATTACACCGCTGCATTAATGCTGACAGGAAACCAGTGTGAGCCGAGTGTGTTAAACTGGCGTTAGTTTTGCTTTTCCACCGCGGAGAAAACTGAGGGCTGAGAGAGAACATTGGGACTGAGGAGGACAAATACTCAGAACTCCAAGATTGTGGATTATTTCTAAATATAAATTATGAATAAAATCTCTCATTAAAACATGCTCAATTCCCCTAAAAACCAATAACAACGAGTGGTTTTCCATCCCCCTGCACACTGCCAAGAGTAATAATTCTCCTTCACAATCCTCGCCACCGCAGCCGGTCTAAAATATAAATTACTTTAACAAATATTTTTCCAAAAACCTCAGCAGCCTTGTGTAGAATCCAGCTTCAGCAGTAATATGACTTAGTATGACTTAATCATTGTGACAAGCCAGTCTGATGGAGAGTCGAACAGAGAGAAGGAACCTGGAGGATGTCATCAATGAGCGATCAATAACAGTCCAGGACACTTTCTTGATGTGAAAATCTCAAGAGAGGAAAACACATGTAGGGAGGACTTGATGGGGAAAGTGCTTCAACAAAGGCTTTGAGCTTACAATGCACCTTTACAAAGAACGGACCGATGTTGATATATTACTCCATCAACACACCTTCACCACACTTTCATCTGTGATATGCGATCAGGCTACTGTACTTCATACTAATCTTTTCTCTCTGCAGTTGAGCCGCCCTAATAAAAGCTTGTGTGGGTAATATGACCCGTGTCTCTCTGTTATTTCAACAAGCAGCTGTTGTGTGTTCCTGCTCAGCTTTATTCCCCAAATCCTACCCCTCCCCCTCCCCATGGCACGCTGTGGGGTCAAGCTTATTTTGTAAAGACAAACACTTACGAGTTGATCTGTCAAGCGACACAGAGACATGACCTGGCAGAGGAAAGCCCTGGGCAGCAGCTCAGTCCGTTTGGCAGACTAGTGTGGGGATTGTTACTGACGTTGACGCGTCTGTCTGGGACTCTGTGTAACACTCAGTGTGTAACAGCATATCCAACTTGATTAATCTTGATTTGGAGGGAGCATGATCTGACCCTGGGTTTCACAACACTGAAGGTGTTTGCACACTGAGTCTGTTATTTTCAGATGTGTTTTTTTTTTTTTTCTTTTTTTTGGATCCGTAATCCAAAAAAAAAAAGAAGACCTCACACAAAGACACCTTGCGCACTGAATCTGATGCGTTTACGTTATGAGAAATATTGTAATCATCAAGCAGTGATCGAAGACTTCATTCATTATCTAACATGGCCTGAAATGACAGAAAATGTGTCGGCCCATCTCATCGGAAATTTTTGTCATTGATAAATTAATCTGCACGCTAAATTAAATGATGATGATAATGACATTACAAGTAGCCTACGGTGTCTCTGAATTGTCAAACAACCCTTGAAACGGCCTGGACAGATTAAAAAAAAAAAAATCAGAAATTCAAACCTGTTCCAAAAAAAAATAAGACGGACAAAAGTTTTGGCGTCAGTGTGCAAAAATGATCGACATGGGATTTAATTTTTAATGTCCATCAATTTTGGCTGAAAAAAAGAAGTGGACTCAGAGTGCAAAGGCCTTGAGTGTAGAACTGTTAAGATAGATCAAGATTATACTGAATGTCAACATTTTTGTGAAGCTGGTTGAAAACAAAAGTTAAGCAATTTATAAGAAATTAACTTAAAAATAATATTTTGAAAGAAATTCCGAAATTAATAACCCACAGTCTCATTTTAGTACATCTACATTTAGGCAGATCGAAAGATCGATGGATTCTTTATTGACAGAGGATAAAACAGGTTTGTGTTTTTCTCCCTCCCAAAAATAAAAAAAAAATCTCAGTGATACAAAAATTACATGAATCAATTTTTGCCTCTGTGTTGTCAAAATATTTTCCCAAACCAAACAGAATACTCCTATTAAAGTTAAAGTGTGTGTCATAAAATGTTGATTATGTAGTTCAGATGTAGGCAGGTTTGACATGAACACTCGAGGCTGAGTATTTTCATAGTATTGACATGAAACTCTCTGATCAATGTTTAATCTTATTTAAAAACAAATACAAGCCTTTAAAAGCCCTTGTGCAAAACCTGGCAGGGTCTACCATCATGAAAACTGTCTTTTTTTTTTTTTCAAACATTGCAACGACTTACATTTGGACTAAGGCAAGAAAAAACTTCTCAATTTAAAAAAAAAAAAAAAATCTTCAGAAAATAATTCAAATTAATTAATATACTGTGCCTTGTTTGTAGTAAACGATATGTGTGACCAGCTGAATTTTTTTCTCCACTACTTTCAGCTGGTCACACATGATGACCACAGACGTATTCAAGTGTTCAGAGAGGCAGAGGCCGTCAGGATGCTGTCAGAGATCTTTTTTTTTTCTTTTTTACAAAATAAGAGAGAAAGACGGATAAATGTTAATGTACATATGTTTAATATTGTTCAAATTTTAAGTTTATCCTGTAAAATTTATTTTGGTTCATTACATTGTTTTTTTTCCTTCATTAAACTTCTAATATCAAATTCTCTTAATAACATGCAGAAACTTGGAAACAACTCCCAGATGTTGAGAGTTCCAAGTTCTTCTATAAAAAAAAAAAAAATTACAAAAAAAAAAAAAACAAAAAAAAAAAAAAAAAAAAAAAACAGGCCAAAGCTTTTACTCATAGGACATTTTCTGACCAAGGTGTTAAAGGCACAAACACTTGTTCTAGAGCTGAATTTGTTTGTCATTCTTTGCCTGACACTCAAACCTTCTTTCCTCTCCTAATTTATGTCAGCAGGGTGAAGATCAATAATGGTGCAGCAGAAGAAAACAGAGCACATCAAGAATGTTTACAGAAAACAAAAGATCCCCAACCCCCCTCATTCGTTAGTGATGAGTCTGAATCCTATAGAAACAAGCTTCTAACAGCATATATGGATGTTTAAGTCCACTTGCTTTTCAACATTAACGATCCTCCTCTTACTGCACTGTGTGGAATAATGAACACCATTATTATAAAGAGAGGGAACAATTTGTCCCTTTTTTCAATGCACCTGCAATTTAGGCCCCGATAATTTTGTCTTTTATGAAGTTCTTTATTTGTCCCATATTGTGATCAAAGCTCATATTGCAGGAGCTTCTTTGTAATTGCAGTTTATTAGGCTCATTGTTATTTAGATATGTTCCACCTTAGTGATGCTCATGTGTACGCTTTAATTTAGAGTTTATACCTTTTGACAAAAGATGTTTACATTGTTTGTGCTCATTTCAATACACTCTACATTCACATGTGTCATGAGAGGCAGCTGCACACAACACCGCCAGAGGCCTGGAGAGAAAGATGCTGAAAAACAGTGGAGTGAGCACAGACCTCTTCATGTCAACAATATATGTGTATGATCTCTTCCTACTTCAGCCCTAAACCCCCCTCTTCAAACACACACACACAAACACACACAAACACACACACACTCATAACGCTCTGCATCTGAATGACAGAGGGCTTCGCCTAAGGTGACCTCAGGAGCAAACTTACTGCTAATGTGTTCCGACAAGTCCGCTACAAGAAAGTGCTAACAGAGCTATGTAATGGTTAAACTGGCTTTATTTTACCTCAGTCCTGTCACCCAGCTGACCACTTTCCACTGAATGTTATCTCATTTTTGTCTGTGTGGGACAGTAAACCCTGGAATAGCTCTGAGGACTCTTAGTGGTTCGGTACGCCTGAGGGCGGGGGGGACATAACTAAGGGAAAAACCACAGTTAACAAGAAAATATGTCTCCCTCTCAAAATATTGGGACTCAGAAATGAGTTGACCTCTCACCGCTCTGACTCACAGTCATAAAACATGAAGAGAAACAAGACTGCTGTAGAAAAAGGCTGATTTTACGAATTCAGGATCAATTATTACTAACTCTGAGATAAATTTGGCTCTTCTGAGCAGACAGACTGAGACACAAGCACTTGTATCACTTAGATATTGCGACAAACAGAACAGATTTTGCCCCTAAGCCGGTCGTTTCTGTTGGAGTTGAGTGAGGTTGCCCTTGACAGAAGTTCCCACACTGAGCTTTCTGTGTTCCCATACAGAGGGGCTGTGTAGGGGCTCACAGCTACGAGGGGCAGCAGGGGGAAAGAGCTGACGAAACAATTTTTCTGTTTGGCTTAAAGAGACATTTCCAAACGAGAGACTACCTTGGCTACCAAGCAAGGTTGCAAAATTCTGATAATTTTCAAAGTTGTAAACTTTCCATGGGAATTTTTGGAAATTGATGGAAATTAATGGGAAGTAACAGGAATTTGCATTTACATTGTCATATAACATGTATATATATTGAACATTTTGGTTTGCTATAAGCAGACGTGATTGCAAACATGTTTTAATGCAATATTTTTACATGGCATTATAAACAAATTTTCAGGGAATTTTGTCAAAATATTTACTTTAGCTTCTCTTCAGGCTGTGCTTTCTACTCATCAGTGTCAGTGCCTCGTTATGACTGGTCATCACCTTCACTGTAACAAAATGTTTTCTTTCACAGAACAACGAAAAATTATGAATCATGGAAAATAAAAGACTTTTTTTAGCAAGCAAATTTTGGGAACATTTACATAAAGTCCCTGTGAGGACTTTTAAGTAATCTTGAAAAAAGTCTCACTTCTAGATATCTGCCTGATCCTAATCTACAGCTTAATATGAGACTGTCAGCATCAAAATGGGTTATTTCTAAATGCTATATTTTAGCTTCTTGATTGGGTCGGACAGGACTGGATTGATTCGCGTCACGTTGAAGTCTCTATGACAACACCACGCCGGCTGACAAAGTTTACAGATACAGCTCACAGCACCAGGCTGCAAGTAGGGCTAAGTATATTGGGCTACTAAACTACAGTGCAAACTGAGAAAATTTGCTCGTTGTCACATTCCAAACAACAGCGCTGTGTAACTGTTGATAAATACCTTATATCATCATGTTGTGTGCGGTGAAATGTTGTCTTGAACAAAGAAAAGTAGAGGAAAAAAAAGAGCAGATCTCCATTTATTTACGTCATGTTAAGAGTCATGTCATCACAACAGTGTGTGCACGATTACCGGCAATGAAAACCCTGAAAATTTCCAATACTCCCAGCTGAAATTTCCATGGAAATTTTCAGGAAACTTTTAGGATATTTAGCATAATTTTTATACCCTTTTCTAACACTACTGCAAACACTAGGTGTTAAGTGTATAAAACATCGACAACTGTGCCAAACTTTTTTTTTAAACATTTATACACCTAACTTCTCCACCGATGAAACTTCTCAAGAACTATGAGTTGTAATACAGTCTGTCACTGAACATGAAACTGCTGAACAATCATTCAACTAGAGAAGTGAGATGAACTATTTGAAGAATTCTCCTGAGATAATGCACATGAACATATTTAGCTACTTTGTTAGCTGCGTGGCTATAGAGAGCAAAGCAGTGAAGAGCCTGAAAATCACTGAGGCACTTCATTATCCACACACTAATAAGGACTGTCTCATTCTGATCAGGCTTACAGTACTACAGTACAGTTCATTATTCATTATTCCTCTGCATGATTCATTATTAGAGGGATAAGATATCACAGCTGGAACTTAATTACACCAACCACAGCTCAACAGAAATGAGATCTCACAGACGCTTGTGTGATCAAATGTGACTTTGGAAATAAATAAAATACAAAAACCAGGTAGGAATCGGTAACTAACTGCAGGAGCTTGTTTTCTTTTTCAATACTCCACTTCGCTCTGGGTACTTTAGCCTTCATGTTTACTGCCATGTTCATGAGCTGTATCTTTGAGGATACTCAGCTAGAGGCAGTTAGACCTAATCATAAACATCAAACATGTCTAATATTTACGATCCCAAGTCAGAGAAGCTCCAGTGATGTTAGAAGCATGAAGTTCATGGTTTTGACACCACACATTCAAGGATCAAATGGACAAATTATTAGTTAAGACAAGCTCTGATTGTTAGGAGGAGAAAATCAGGCCCTCAACACCTTAAGAAAATCAGAGAGCCAGAGCTCCCAAGTGCTCCGTAACTCCTACCGTAACTCCCCAACCATTTGAGCTGGTGAGAAAATTCAATAACCTGGGTTTTCAGGTAATGCCAAGGGATCTACGCCCAACAATGTTCCAATCACAGGTGATAGTTAATGCAATCTGTTCTCATTAATGTAACTCTTCAACCATTTGGGTGAAATAAAAAATTTGGTTCCTGAGAGAGGAGAAGATGAGCTCTCCGGACAAGGTCTCTGACTCTTTTAAGGCCATAATGAAAATTTAAAAAATCCCAGTAACAGGTATGACACTTGGGTGATAAGGGGTTAATCTGACTTAAAATTTAAAGAAGCACTGATCTGATCCTGATACTGGTTCCAAAACAATGGGCTGATCCAAAGGACAAATCTATTCAACTCAGTTCTATGCTCGTCTGTGTTTATCAACATCTGTAGATTGTCCATTTGTACTTCGCAAACAAAGGGACAAAAAAGGGGGAATGAAGGAGGAGAGCCGGCTTCTTTTTGATTAACTGCATGGCAGCCATGCAGCCAATCACATGTGAGGATACAGAATGGTACCGTTATGTGATAGCAGAGAGGGAACACTGTCAGGTATAGCATCCTGTGACTGATACAGCAGTGAGGAGGAGAGTGTGTCGCATTGTGAAAATATGTAAATATGAGTGAAACCCGAAAACAAAGCTGACAACGTACAAAATGAGGCAATTATGAGGCTTCCCAGAAAAAACATTGAATGCAAAAGGGTTTATCAACACACAAATCATTCATATTTGCCAGGTTAGGCTAAAATATGAGGCTACAAATAATACTACTGTAAATTAGGAGCCATTCAGGAGCGGAAAGAACCAGCTCTTCTTTTGGGAGTTGAGCCAAAAGAACCAGCTCTCTGAAAAGAGCCGAACTTCCCATCACTAATTTTCACATCTGTTTCTCCAAAAACTCTGACAGCAACTTCAGTAGGTGGACGTTTAATTCCTCACTTATCCCCTGCTGGGGCTTACAGTTCAAATTTTAGCCTCATAATAGTCCTTCTCATCCTCAAATTAAGGAATAGAAAATGTTAAATGAATATTGGTATCTGATCAGTATCAGTATAAGCCGATACCAAAGCCCAGGTATACTGGTATTGGTATGAGGGAATAAAAAGTCTAATCAGTGCATCCCTGGTCAAAAACTATATTTGTGAGAAATATTTGGACAATTAGCTGAAGACAGACAGTGGAGCGAGGTTTAAATTGGCACAACTCCACAAGCAGGAGAAGAACGCTTCAGAGAAATCCACAAATTATGGCATCTGTGTGAAGACTAGCAATGAAGAAAGAGGAAGGAAAAGAGAGAGAAATAAATCCTCAGAGCTGCCAAGTTATATAAAAAAAGAAAGAAACATGCAGAGGAATGAACAGTATTAAAGCACAACATTCAGTATTAAGAACTGCACTAGTTTGTGACTTTACGTAACAAACAGACTATGCTGTCGTCATACAGCGAGGAGAAGCCAATTCTGACATGCATGGGGCTGGGTTTGGGCGGGGATGGGGAGCTGTTGAGGGACAGGCTGGCTTCCCATCTGCACTGCTGCCCCTTTGGGTAAGTCAGGGAGGTCAGAGGGCTTCTGGCCCATCACCAACAAACTGCAGCATTTCCAGGCTCGTGCCAAGCAGAGCGCCCGGGAGCGTCACCCGCTGCTGTGTCTTCCTGATGTGCTGCCTTCATCAACCTTCATCCTCCAGATCATCCTCAGCGTGTATGCTCATCCTGGCTCTGGATGAAGATGGTGGAATATCCTTTGTCCTTGCATAAAGCCGCCCACCCCCTCTCATGATGAGTGCTGTGTAGCCTACGTCACATTGAACCAAAGAACAGTGGTGCTATTTATGGAGAGAGGGTGCCTCTCCTCAGGCAGTTTTGTACTGCTGGTCTTTGACGATGGCTGCAGTATCAGTTATAGTGCATACTTTACCACAAAATAAAAGAGTACACGACACACTGATTGTAAATTCTATATGAAGAGAAATAACCAAATCAGGTCTGAGGATTTAAAAAAATTGATAAAATCAGTAAACAAATATTAGATCAGGGCAGTCTCAGAAATACTTAGGGTTTGGGTTCAGCGCTGCAGTGACACAACAGGCCCCATGCAACCTGTGCTAACTGCTGAATGCCTAAATATAGCGCTTTAGCAGTGGCGGGGGCACGACTTGTATGAGCCATGACTAACTGTTGGCCGCAGTGGCACAGCAGTGACAGCACGGCCAGTGGGGCTGACGCCTGCAGTGACTGACAGACGCACACAGGCAAGAGCACTCACTGTGCCTTATTTCTGTTGGCTCATTGAAATTCATCCAAGATGCCTTATTTTCAGGTTTGAAGGCAACTTCAAGAAGGAAGCATCAATTGTTATGGCAACAAGAAATCGCCTGAAATTGGTCTTTTCATCTAAGGGTTTCTCAGTCACTTTGAGAGGCTGCCTGCTTTTAAGGTTAAAAAAGCTCTATGTGTGTGTTTTGCACGAGGATCACTCCAAAGCACCTCAGCAGGCTGAGAATAAACTCTGATGTTAGGCCTCGATCTGCCTGTGCAGCCTTCCATGTCAGACTACAGTCAGAGCTCCAAACAAGTCAAGCAGCCTTCCTCCCCCTGTGTCAGTTCCCCTCTGGGCAAGCATCTGCCAGCACATTCGTGATAAAGACTCCGAGATCAGGAAAGTATGAAGAACAATAAAAACAGGCTAAGAAAAAAGGAGGTAGAAGTCTTTGAACGAGAGCCCGGCCTCAGCGCAGGGCTAACACAGGCACAGCGATGATGGAAATGCAAACAAGAAGCACAGTCTGCAGAGGCCACAGAGGAGAAAGATGAAGGGAGGATAAGTGGGGAGAGGCGATGAAGAGCTGTGCATTCAACATTTGAGCACCACTCACAGCTGGTCATTCTGATGTAATGCTTCTAAAGTTGTGTGAGATGAGCTTTTCTTAGGAGATCTGATGAGAGAACTGTAAAAATAACATGAAACCACACGAGGCGTTGCAGTAAAATCGAAGGGATGAGACCGAAGTGGTAATAAAGAGAAATGACGCAAGCCGATGAGAATCTCACTAGTGGTTTTTCTCAGAATATAAGATTAAGTGATTGACCGGGGCAGTTACCCCTCCACCCCCCGCCCCCCAAACACACACACACCAAAAAAAAATAGAAAGAAAAAAGAAACTTCTCATCAGGTGAGATCCAAGAGGCAGCCAAGTGGAGAGAGCCTCGCCTGCGACTGTGGGATGACTTCCAGGCTGTGGCAGATTGGAAACAGAGTTCAGAGTTTCTGGTTTAGAAAATTATTGCCAAAGCAGAGGTGTAGCTTTACCCCTTCGCGCTAGCTTTACTCATTATTTCAAAATTTATGATTCTGTTGAGAGGACTGAGGAGACAGTTTTTTTTAAATATATTCATGTTAAAAATTGATTTTTTTTTTTCCAAATTTAAATCCCTCATTTTAGTCTTTGTTTATAAGCTGGGTTGAAAAAACATTACTGCTTCTCTCCAGCAGAGGGCAAACGTTTTTTCTTTGGTTATCTAGTAACATGATGTCAGAGCCCCTGAATTAATTAATTGATTCATTCATTCATTTATCAATTTTATCCTGTTCAGGGTCATGGGTGTCGGGAGTCTATCCCAGCTGTCTTAGGGTGAGAGGTGGGGTACACCCTGGACTGGTCTCCAGCCAATCACAGGGCTGACACATGGACTCACCAATTGACCTGATGAGCATGTTTTTGGACTGTGGGAAGAAGCTGGAGTACCAGGAGAGAACCCAGGCATGCATGACTAGAACATGCAAACTCCACACAGAAAGGCACAACTGGGATTCAAACCAGTGACCTTCTTGCTGTGAGGCTGCGGCACTAACAGCTGTCCCACCGTGCAGCCCCAATCCCCTGAATACGTCTTAAAAACTGACTCACACCTGATGTTCAGTTATTTGGGGGGGGAAATATGGCTCCTGATATAGCCTGTAGACATCATCATCATTCAGTTTTACATGGGCTGGTTTTAAATAAGGAAGTAAAATCACAAAAATCGCTAATATCACAGAATCACAAATTAAATTGAATCAGCACCCCAAAAATTATAATAGAATCGAATTTAGAGAAAAGCACATCATGCCAGCCCTAATGAACTAATTTCATATTTTAAAAAAAAAGTGAGACACATGAAGGCAGTGAGAGTTTATAACTGTAGAGCACGTTTGACAGATGAGTGACAAAATGAATGTTCAGCCCTTCAGTTAATTCAGCCTGTCACAGGAGTGAACTGCTTATATTTTGGGTGAGAGATTAGAAAGTCTGACAATCCACAACCCACAGTTTATTCTTTTCTTATCTTATCTTTTCTATACCCATCTTCCTCCTGTCTTTGTCATGAAATCGAGGCGTTTGAGTAAAATTTTCCATCATTATTTTTACTAACCAAACTGACACTGAGCTGAGGACTAACCCTGTAACTTAAGGGGGCTGTGAGGACTATCTGTTTGACGTGGACTGCAGCGACACCTTTGGCTGAAACCAAAGACTGTAAAAAAAAAAAAAAAATGGACATCATCTCGCTTGGCTCAACCTGAGGTCGCCACAAAAACTGCCCCCTCTGCTGGCTGGCTGCAGTACAAGACAAAAACTCTGCCTCTCTATTCATTCCAGATGGGATGTGGTCAAACTTTAAAAAATTATGACACCTCATAGAAACATTTTTCTCACATCCATATGCTGTTGGGTTCAGGTCCCCTTTTCTCTGAAATGATTCGTATTTATTAGTTATCAGAGGTTAAAAAAGGGGTTTTACATCTTGTTTAACGATGATTGACAGCTGCCATTGTTGTATAGTTTTGTCGGGAATAATAAAATACATTGGGAAGGAGAATTAAGAAGAGATTAGACTGTCGAAAGAAAAAAATAAATTATTTTCGTCACCCGTTTCCTCTCAAATTTTCCCAGTTCCTTGTAAGCCTCTACTGCGCAGACTCTGTCTGCACAATTGCAGCCCCTGTGATGGAGGTTTTTTGGCTTCAAAACCGTACAATGGTAAAAGGCAGAGCCACTCTGTCCATTCTATATGCAGTCTATGATCAGAACCAAAAAAGAGTCATGACGGGACTCTTAAGAAGTGTTTGTTTTAGAAGTGAATGGAGATCAGATCTACTTTTCTTTGTTCAAGACAACTTTTTATCAAATACAACGTGACAAGGTAAGGTTTTTAAAAGGTTTTTTCTACATTTTATTGACAGACTCTCAAGTTTGATCAGATCACTGCAGAATAACTGCTGCATGTGGGTTGGAAGGAACATTATCACAAACAGTTCAGCCCCTGTTTTAGCCTTGAGCTTGTGTTTTAGCCTTTGGCCTGTGCTCTATCGCTCTCCAGTTTAGCTGTCCTTACCCTGTCAAATGGTTCAGCTCCAGTGTCCACCACCACTATAAAATAATCCCAGAAATCATTTTCAGGAGAGAAAAACACAGATCTCTCTGCTCACTAAGCTTCATCAGCCAGTATGGTGTTGTCATAGAGACTTCAATGTGCTGTAAATTAGTCTGGTCCTGTCTGACCTGATCAGAAAACCAAAAATAGCGTTTAGAAATAACCTATATTAGTGCTGATAATCTCAACTTAATCTCATTAGTTATGGATTAAGATCAGGAAAATATCTAGAAGTGAGAATTTTTAAAAAATCATTAGAAAGTCCTCACAGGGACATTAAGGTGTAAATGAAGCAGCGACGTATGAGCTTACAGGAACCAGTGGAAGGAGCAGTTTCTAATTCTGCTGTTATCAGCACTGACAGGAAAACTGAACATCAAATTGTTTGATTTTATATAAAATGTTCATTCAGATTAAATAGTAAAAGAAAACCCATCAGACCACTATATCCACACATAGTATCTAATTAGAACGATGTGGATCACGCTGGAGGAGGACTGCTCGTGTAGCCATGGCTACTGTGGTAAGTGTGAAACCAAACTGGTGTTTCAGAAGAGACAAACAGGTGCTCTTCAGGTGAATTTGGTTGGCTGAAGTACAATACCCACAATGCATGTGTGCAGGCCTGACTTGGACCAAGGTTTGTCTTTGTGTTTACAGAAAGGATTTCTCTGAAAACAGAGCCAACGAGGGGAACTCCCTCTGAGTGAATGCAGGACTGAAACATGAGACCAGCAGCAGGCAATTCCCATCAGCAGCAACTGGTTTGAAACCAGTCACAGTGATTTACATATACATACATTAAATGATTCCTGAGAAGTCCTTAAATTTTGCTGCACACTCACTGTAACATGCCCAAACCAAAAGATGACAAAAATATTAGGACAACAAAAAGCAAAAAACACACTGTTAAGAATACATTTTAAAGTAGCTTGAAGTTAAATTTCATGGTGACTATTTAGTAATAGAAAAAAATAATCAACTTGTTTTTTGTAATACACTTCTGAATATGTTTTTACAATATATGTGAGAATACAATTTCAAATTGTTCCATTTTTTTCCTTTATTTTGTAGAAACCACCTCACGACCCCTCAATCACTTTCACATGACCTCCCCAGAGGATCTCGACCCCCACTTTGGGAACCATGGGAATAGAGAGTGAGGAAAGACATACTTAAAAGGGTCAAAGGCAGATTCAACCCAGGCCAAGAGGTGGAGTATAAGGAAACCATGTTAAACTAATGTGATGGTATGAGATACCTGCCAACATCTCACTTTGACAAAGCTGGAGATTCAGACTGTGGATTATAAAACAGGCAACTGATTAAAAGTGAGACTATTTCAAGATCTCTCATAAAGTCCTCACAAAGCCAGAGAACATCTCTAGATAGCCTCTAATCTGAATGCATAATTGTCATAAAATTAACTTATCAGCCTTACTGTCACAGTGGCTGATATGTTGTCTTTAGTGAAAAATCACACCTTTAACTCTGACTGAAGTTTCATCGGTATATTAGGAGGCCACAGAGCTTGATGCGCTCTTTGGTCTAGACTTATTGGATCTGATGTGAGCCCCCACTGATTCCATTTTTATAAACATCAGCTGAGTCCTGGGGGAATGCTATGAAGCAGGATCTGTGGTTATTGAGGTAGCTTCTGACTTAAATCTAGTCTTCAGCGCTACAAAAGAAAGCTCCAGAGCTGAGGTGAGGGGAGGAGAGAAAGTTAATATTGTACTTTGTGATATTCTAATTATTTACCTCATAATTTAACACAGACTAAAGTGGGGTAGCAGAAGAGCCTTTAAGTTGTTGCACTTATTAGATATTAGTATATCCTTGTGTGTATTTCTTTTTTAAAAACAGCTCTGTTTGATGCAATAAAGGATGCTGCTGAAGTATTAGACATCTAAAACTGTAAAACATGCCACAGAAAGAAATCAGAGCAACAATCAGATAGAGAGAATAAATGAGAATAATTATAACCAGATCTGTCACACACTAATGATGATAAAGTGATCTTATAATCCATCATTTGCACATTCACTGCAAACGCATCGGTGTTAATCAGAGCCTTCTACTATCACAGTTTGCTCCCATATATATATATATATATATATATATATATATATATATATATATATATATATATATATATATATATATATATATATATATATATATATATATATATGACAGCGGACTTAATCACCGTCCATCAGTAATTAACTTGGGGTTGATTTACGTGGTTGATAACCAGCTGCATGTGACAGTCTGTGAGATCTTCTCTGTCTTGGTGAGTGTCCAACTTCGTGTTACAGGGCCCTGCTTCATTCGCAGTCTAATAGGTGGGTCCAGAGTCTTTTTAGAGTTTAATACCAAAGAGGATTCAAGAAAACCTTCAAACAAGGCTGTTTCAGTCAGTGAGGAAGGACTGCTGTTTGTGGTAATTTGAGATTGAGATGGAATCACAACAACGGCAAACGAAGAGTTCTGATTGGTTATTAGGTCTCAGAACAAGCTCAATAAGGATTAGGATCGGTTAATTTGGGTCTGCAAAGACCTCCAGGGAATGGACACATGAATAAGTAACAGTGTGCAGTTTAAGGGGTTTGAATAAGGTTCCATCCTTGAATTAAAAAAAAAATGTTTGTATCTACAAACTTGTTAAAGCTCCTAGAGGTTGACTGTGAAGGGATCTGTTCATGACGACAGAGATTTCATCTTCAGGAGTAATGGGGGAAAAAATCACAATATTATTACTACATTCACTCAAAATGTGCAAAACCTCAGAAATTTAAAACACACCAAACTCACATTCCTCAGTATTACATAACCACAATAAACTACATTTACCACCACAGTGAGCAGTCCCTCTGAAGGAGACTTTTCACAGACCAGCGTACCTCGTGACCATTTAAACTTAGCTTCCACTCTTCGCCCTCACACTGACACAGCAACTGCCATCTGGACAGACACGCCACACCTCTGCTTGATGCCTCTGCACACCAGCAGGTTTCCTTTCCTCTCTTCAGGTTACTGAAGTTTACTTTGGATGTTTATCAGAATTCTTTTTCCAAGTCACAGCACTGACTTCCTCCTGCTTCAAAGCGTCCAAATGTCACAGGGTTTTTAAAAAATATATACAGACAACCATGAATACATTCTGTTTGGAAAACATGTACTGTATCTCTACGTGTTTTTGTTTTTGTTTTCTGTGTGAGGAATTATGCATGAGTGATGGTGTGACAGACTTCATCAGTTTTTCAAAGGTGCTGGTTTTTACCAGAACCAGAACAGTAGGTTTCATCCTCTGGGTGCTCTATGAGGGTCACATATCAGAAATCCTGCAGGCACCTTTCACGAGGTTTAAGCTTGATTCTAACTTCTGCAGGTCTACATTTTGTTTGACTGCTAATGAAGCAGACCTGAATTAAACATCAGTCTCTACCTCAGGCTTTTTAAAGGAGGCTAGCTTGGCTGCTAGGTGAGTTGGTGCTATTTGTAGCTCATCAGTACATTTGAATGTTGTTTCAAGTTTATCAATTCCTGGTTTTGTTTCCATGACTTTTAGAGTGTAAAAAAAAACTCTCAGAGTAAACTGTTGACTGTAAGAATGGTTTTCCTTTTCTTTTCAATCAATCAATCAATATTTGTTTCTATAGCCATTTACAATAACCAGAAAGGTACCCAAAGTGCTTTACAGCAGCGATAGAAATAACAGTATAAAAACAAGTTAACCATAAAACAATACATAAAAATACAGAGCAGGGTGCGACACAGCGGCAAGGTGTTAAAAGCCTTTCATAATAAATAAACCAAGTGGGTACATAAAACGGGGTATTCCTAGTCAGATTTAAAAGCCATTCTTAAAAGTAAGTCTTAAGTTTAGACTCAAAAAGGCAGAGATCAGTGGTGGTGCGAATTGTTCCACAGTCTGGGAGCAGCGACAACATCAAAGATTTTCAACAAACATTAGTCTTTTATGCTCGGACAGATCATCCAACCAACCAAACAACCAACCAACCAACCAACCAACCAAACAACCAACCAACTTTATTTATGGAGCACTTTGAAACAATCACAGCTGAAAACAAAGTGCTGTACAGAGAGCTAAATAGAATGATAAAAACAGAAAAGAGAAACAGACACACATAAAAGAAAACATTAAAACATTATCAAGAGATCAAGATCGTCAAGAGAAATTACAAACCTATATTATTTAAATTAGTCAAAGAAGAATAAAATAGAACATAAAACTTTAGCTTCAATTTGCATACCTAAACTCTGGTGACTCACAGGAGATGAATGAATTTAATCCCATCACCACAAAGCTATCCACTGCACACACACACTGTCCTCCTCTTCTCCTTGTTCTTCATTTCTAAAGCGAACAAAGTTTCTGCTTCACAGGGACTCCATGTCCCAACCAGTGGAGGAGAGCTCTCGCAACAAAAATGTATCAGAAATGCTTCTAAAGGCATTCATCTGCCTCACTATGAATGTGAATGATGTGTTTTTTGTGCCTCACATGAGATGTCACGAAAGCTTTCATGAACAGGAGACCTCAGCACAAAGAAGAAAGAGTGTTTCCGAAAACACACACCGTGTTGAAGTTAGTCAACAAGCTTTTCTCCACACAGTGTCAAAATCATTTTGGGTGAAGCTTCTACAAACTTTAGAGCCATTGTTGGGGCGGTCGGCCATGATCATTTCATCACTACTTTGTTGAAATGCTGCAGCGCATGTGACGAAATGTAAGGCACCACTACAGGTCCTGACAGATGAGACAAACATAATATTGAGGGCAGAATTCTCACTAAAGTTAAATCTAGAAAAAATATATGCCGTAGGTTTCTTTCAGGAACTGATAAGTGGAACCTACCCGCTGAGATTTGTGCCACTGGAAGCTGAATTTGAATTATAATATTGAATTTAAAAACATGATCTGAACAGAATAAAACAAAATAGAACAGAATTCTATCCCTGAAGGGGAATTCGAGTGTCTGGCAGATAAAATTATTAACATCACAAAAAAACAAAAATGAAATAAAGTCTGTTGATGTCCATGCTGTTTTCACCTGTTTTCATCAGCTCACTCCAATCTGTGCATTCAAAACAGTCCCTAAAGAGCCTCACCAGCCTCAGGTGTTCACGTCCTGACTGTGAGGGTAGTTGCAGGCTGTCTCAGAAACAACATTTAATGTTTTGAAATTGAATTTATGTTTTGAAAGCGTATTTTGCAGACTTGAAAAATCAGCGCTTTATGTTCCTCTAATTCAAAAATAAGAAATTGCTACAATTACAATAACTACAATTTACAAGTAAATACATTTAATTTCAAAGATCATGCTTTTTAAAATTCAATAAAATATGTCAAATTCAGTTTCTTGTGGCACAAACCTTGGCTCACAGCAACCTACGGGTTAAAATTAGTCTCTCTTAGAAGAGTTTCAGTCTGTATTTATCATCTATATGCGAAGCCTAACCAGCTAAAACACTGTTGTGACTTACTCCTGCTCAGAGGCGTAAGCCTCCAAATGAGAGAATCAAGTGTGGATTTGTTGAAAAAAGCCCACATATGTCTTGGTGACAGAGTGTCAATGGCTAGACCATAAAATGTTTGCTCAAAATGTAACACGCAGCTTTGGGATTCAGAGCAGCCCCTGATTATTCATTCAGATGTCTACTAAACATTTTATTGTGTCTGTTGGCTTCGAATGCCCAATAATCCCTATCAAACACAGCTTTCAGGATGAGCCAGCAGCCTTTACTGCAGCCTATAAATCCAAGTATTCCTCACAATAAAACCACTGATAGACATTTAAGTGAGAGCAGTGAGTTCATGTCACCACTCCAGCACAGAAACCTGAGGTGGAGGAACACTGGATCCCTTTCCCCCACACTTTCCAGTGTGCTGAAAATACTTGTGAGGATAAGAGCTTGTTAATCCAGAGGTGAGATGAATGGCAGCACTGTGCATGTGTGTCTGCGAGCAGGAAGGAGGGCAGGCTGGGACCCCGGGCGCAGCTCGGCTCAGCACAAAGACTGGCTCAGTGCTGCTGCTGCTGTCACACACAGGCAAAGGATAAAAATGTACATGTATGTATGCAGCAGTCATACAGTGTACAGGAACACATAACCACAGCGGAGTGAAAAGGCAGGACACTCACCTTTAGTTTGGCATCAGACTGAGGTCAACTTTACATTTCCTCCACGTACCACTCATTGATTTTATTTAGAAAATAAACACAGCCAAAAAGATCTGATGTTAAACCATCTCTAGCTCTGACTTTGGATGATCTTTGATGAAGTGAAAGGCCTGCGTGTTAGAAAGCAGGATACATTAGCTTAAAGCAGTGGTGCCATGAGGATGTATGGTTGGTTAAGGCAGATGGAGGATAACAGAAAACAGCAGCAGAGGCAGGTTTGAATTAATGTGTGTTTATTCCTCTGAAGGGTTCCTTGTGTGTTGAGAAGATAAGGAAAGGAGCGCCGTGCTCACAGCCACCTGAAAGTGCTTGATGATGAAACTGAACCCTATCAAAAACCACAGTTTGGCTGCTCAAGCAGAATAGCTGAGGATGATAAAAGCTGGAGAGCTGGTTCATGCACTGACTTACAAGTTAGTGTGAGTGACGGAAACATGGACACAACATCCTGTTTCAAAGAATTAACCAGGTGTCCCAGTGATAGAGTCACAGTGTATTTGTAACAATGATCCCAAACATAACAACGACCAACCAAAAATGTAATAAAACAAAACAAAACAAAAAAAGTTAAAAAAAAAAAAAAAGTAAAAACTGGGTAATAATGTAACAAAACTGTTGAGCCCAAAATGTAATTTAAAAAATGTAATAAAACAAAGCAGCAACTTCTGGTCTGAAAATATGAGACAATGCAGAAGTGCTAAAATCTTTAATTCATCAAGTGTCTGCTTGAGGCTGACTCCAGAATTACTGGACGTCACAAACACACCAAACCAAAAGAAAAAGCTGTTTTCACAGCCGAAATAAACATGTTTACAGCCTGGTACAACAAATGTCTCCCGTCTAAATCGCTAATTTCATTAACAGCACGCACTGTACAGGGGGTGATTTTTTTTCTAACTTAGCAGTTTGGAAGATTTCAAGATCGTCGGTTCGTCCAATCAGAGGCACAGCTCAGCTCATGGCTGTGGAGAATCAAAGTCCACCTCATTTCCAATATGGCTGCACCACCCATTTTGCTTCAAAAATCTGTATCAGAAACAGACAGGTGACATTGCGGAGACAACGTCAATTAATTATGGCAGTCACGTGAGCTAAACTGTGCCTCTGATTGGACAAACTGGCGATCGTAATATCTTCTAAACTGCAGATTTAGGAAAAAATTCACCCCTGTACAGTGTGTGTGCTGTTAGCAAAATTAGCGTTTCAGACAGGAGACGTATTTTGTACCAGGTTGTAAACATGCTTATTTCAGCTGTGAAAACGTCTTTTTTTTTTGGCTTGGGGTGTTTGTGACCTCTGTACTTCTAGAGCCAGCCTCAAGCGGACACTCAACGTACTGCAGATTTTAAAACTTCTGCATTGTCTCATATTTTCAGACCGGATGTTGCTCCTTTGGATGCTATACAGAAATTTAGAACCATAAAGAATATTACAGACAGTTCACCATGCACACTGGTATAATGTACAACTTTATGTAGTTTATTGGTTTGAATACCACTCGTGAAACAAAATAAATGTTGTATCTACAGTAAATTATTGCACGTTAAGACAACAATAAGTTTCTGTATGTCCACAGAGAAGATACTGTAAATCTACAGTAAAGTATTTGTGAAATTGCTATAGATTTACTGTAGATTTTAGTGTTATACAGCAATACACTGTATATTCAATTATAATAACTTCCTGTATTTATTTTTTACAGTAAGGACAGTAAAACAGTACAGAAAAATACCGGCAGCAGTTCTGCCAGTACATTACTGTAATTTTACACTAAAAGTTTCACAGTTTAGCTTATAACAAGGAAAAAAGGCACACTAAAAGTGTCCCATGACTACTGAGCATATAAATGTGGAACATTTCATTTTCAAAGTGTTCATATCAACCTACAAAAAGGTGTTTTAAGGCCATGATTGAGCTTCCCCAGGGTGGACAGAAGACTCCATTCTTGCTTATATTGTTCAGACCGAACAATGAAGCAAAGGAAAAAAAAAAAAAAAGATTCATTCTTCAGCATTAATTCATTGTAATCATTGTCCTTTTGCACTCAAGCAATAAAAAGGCTTAGGAGTGTTTGCAGGTGGCCTCGGGAAAGCAAACAGAGGTAGAGAAACATTTAGTGAGAGCACAGACAATAAGATAATCCCTTTGTTATGAAAACAAGGAAACAAACCCCACATTACATTAAACACAGAACATAAAAGGGTTTTGCATTTTCAGAGAACTTAATTATTATGTCACTTCACTGAATTCCTCTCACTAATTGCAATTTCACAAATTTATTTATCACCAACATGTCATAAAAACTACAAGTGGCGTAGTAGAAGATCCAAAGTGCAGATGCTGCTAATATCGGCCATTTAACAGCTCCTGATAATGAATATCACCTCTAATGATTGATCACCAACCATCAGCAGATACTGACTGCTGACTCAGGGTTATGGAAGACATGGCTGCCTGTTTTTTCTCAACTGTGATGATGCAATTTCTGTTCACTGAAGGATGTGGCCCGCTTATGTTCAGCAGGAGTGGGCGCAGGTATTCAAAAATGAACCCAGTTGAGGGCCAGTATGTCCTAGCAGTCACAGGTCACTTAACCCACAATGTTAGCTATGGAGCGGTTGGCTGGTTTCGAGACCCTTATCCACATGTCACTTCTTTTGCTTCTGCCATACCATAAATTGGCACCACCGAAAAATGTGATTTGTAATCACAGAGTAAAACATGATTTCCTGTTGAGAGTAGGAGGCGCTGTAGTATAAGTTGGGGAAAAAAGCACATAAATGGACTCAGGCTGTTACACCAAACGTGTGTGAATTTTTGGTCCAGATCTAAGACTCTAAATCATCAACTATGGCCATTGCTTATGGCCATGCCCATCGTGTTACGAAAGATCCTCTGATAACGTTTTATCGTCATTGAGTCTAGTGTACAAAATAAAATGTTTGAAGATGATCCAGGAAAAAAAAAACTGTGGAACAGGTCAGATCAAATACGTTTCTTTTGAATCGTCAAAATCCGACATTTAAGTCAAATTTCTGAACTTCCTGTTTCTGTCACTATGGTCATGACAGACTTCCTTTTTATGTTTTGGCATGATAGTTATGCACACTGAAAATCAGGCCTTTAGCTCAAAGTCGCCCAAGGGGGCTTTTTTTCTCACCTAGGGGGCGCTATAGAGCATGTATCTGACTGAAAACACTTTACTCAATTTTTTTTTCCATAACTGCATTTTCTGGCAAATTTCATGAGTCTTCCCAAATGGTGAAGGCACGCTATTTGGGGGTTAAAGACAGACTACAAAAAAGAATAATAATAATTAAAAAAAAAAAAAAAAAAAAAAACATTGGGGATGCCGATCACTGATCAATTAAAAAAACTGTAAATATATATATATATATATATATATATATATATATATATATATATATATATATATATATAAATATATATATATATATATATATATATATATATATATATATATATATATATATATATATATTTTTTTTTTTTTTTTTTTTTTTTTTTTTAAAGGGTGGCCCTAGTCCTCTGTCTTCAATAACATCAAACAGCATCCTTGGTTAACTGTAGGTTTTAGAACATTAAGGGTCAAAAATAAAGAGGGTTTTTAATTACACTGGTGGAAGAAGCAGAGAAGAATCTCTGAATGAGCCCTAAAATGATTTTCTGATTTATTGTTCTGTTCTGTTTTTTTGCAAAATAGGTGGTGGTGTCTCTCACTTTTCTTCACAGAGTGACTGTTGAGCCGGTTTTAAAAGTTTATAAACCAAACATGATACTTTTTGCAAACTCACATCAGGAAGTATAACAGACATTAGCTGTGAAATGTGTGAAACTCCACACATGGTAAGGTCTTCACTCATCAGCTCAAATGTGTGGGGTGCTCTTGCTCTTTAATATTAGCGCTGTTTACTTTGTGAAATAGACCTTGAGTGAGTGGTGAACATGGACAAATTATATGTAATTATCGGTCTGTTAGTGGCAACAATCCCTTCTTAGTGAGTTCCCGTCTGGCTGTTGAAAACACTAATCTGATATGCTTGATTTACAATAATCATCCTTTAAATCCTGATCTGATATTGAAGCTGTGGTAACTATGAGCAGCTTTTAGACTTACTGTCAGCTCTGTGAAGATTTCCTTATCAACTGCAGATACAGAACAGTGACCACAAGGTCTTCAACTGCAACAACTTCCACCATATCAGCAGACTGATGCAACTTACAAGGCCACAAACCACTGCAGCAGCAGAGAGAACAAAAGGCTGTGTGGGAGGTCGGCTCATGTATTTCTCTCTGCACAAAAGAAAACTCTTCACTGAATCCAAAGCCACCAAGGGGTCAAGAGCGTGAGCCGAGAATCTTTGAGGGGAAATCAACATTTTCATCAAATGTTTAAGTGAGCATCTTAAAGTCTACATTGAGGTAAAAATGAGAGTGGAAGGGGGTTTGATGTGGTCTATCTGGCCTAATAAAAGTTGATTAGTAAAGTTCAATAACCCCTCTGTTGGACGCTGACATCAGTACATCAGTACATCATTACCCTTTGACCCCTGCAAAGTCTTGACACGCCTCATAAAGTCAGAGACTGGATTTCTGTTGGACACACTCACATTAAATATAATCCTGCTCTGTAAGGAAGGAATTATGACGCTACATTAGATAGAAGAGGAAGAGACTATAAACTCTCTTAAGCAGCAAAGAGGACACTGTTAAAAATCGATTTTCACTGCATCTTTTTTTGCCATATATGTGGATTTCTGCAGGTGAGAAATCATCAATTACGATGCTAAGCAGTTCAGAGGAATGGGATTTGGTCAGATGGGTGTCTTTAATGCTCAGCTCCTTCGGGGAAAATAGAAAACCCTGACAAGCTTAAAATTCCAGCTCTTCCAATTCAGCTGCAAGACATATTTCAGATGTCCCCTCTATGCCTTACTGGACACGCCTGCTGGAGCGCAGGCCTCGTATACTTTTACTGTGCGCAGTATTTACGACAAAATCAATTGCTCAGTGGATTCAACAGCTTAGGGAAAAATTCTATTTAATTACAGGAGGTAATTCAACTTTTGTGTGATATCAGACAGAAAGAAAGTCTGGAAAGCAGTGTAGGCGAAAGATTATCTTGCATTCACATGGTCCAAAAGTTGACCATTTACAGAGCTGATATCATTTCAAACAGAACAGTGGGTTATGGTGTAAATGTTCCTCCTGACCTGAGCAAAAAGACAAAAATCATGCAGGTATGATTTCTCAGTTTCATGCTCACAATTATTTTTGATGGCATAGAAGTAGGGATGCACCGAAAATTCGGCCAACGAAAGTTTTCGTCCAAAAGTGCATTTTTGGTTTCTGGCCAAAAGACTTTTATCACCAAACAACACAGCCAAAATAGTATGTTGTGATGACACAAGCAAAAAGCCCATCACACACTCATCTGGGTAAGGGCCAACATGACAGCAGTGTGGACGTATTTCCTATACCTGAGAAAAACCCACAGAAAGTAATTTGCAATGCATGTAATGCGCGCATGAGAAATGATCCAGGCTGTGATGGATGCAGAGAACCCGTTTAAAAACACAGAAGTGCACAGCGCAGGAGAAGGACAGCAAAGTGCATTAAAAAACGACTTGTCACTCAGAACCAGATGAGGGGCATACCTCTAGATCAGGTCTACACCCTGTGCCTTTCTTTTACAGACTAAATAGCCTCATGTCATTTATGTTACATACATGACAGGATGTCATTTCTTACATGGTCCGCGTTCACAACTCTCCTCTGCTCTCTGTTTTGCATACAGCAGAGTTCCATCCCGATGTCTCCACACACACAAAAATAATGTCACAACTGCCACAAGAGATGTAGAAAAAAAAATTCAGCCTTTTTTACAGTGCCCCCAGGTCATCTCTGTGAAGATGGCATTATTCTTTGAAGCATTAACATTAATTTATGCAGTGGTACTAATGATTGGAAGAATATTTTCTTTCCGTTTTTGGCCTTTGGTTCCTTCATTTTCGGTTTTCAGTTTTGGCCTAGAATTTTCATTTTGGTGCTTACCTAGATAGAAGCTTCAAACCAGTGAATGTTACCCAGGTGGATTGTAATTAGAGATTTGACATTTGCAAACGAATCAGTCATTTGAGCAGCTCTTTTAAGAGAACCGTATTACTCCGTCGGAAGTAAACAAAACACTGGAAAAATGTCCTTTTTCAATACAGCTGAAAATAAAAACAGACTGTCTGCTTTAGAATAAAAAGTTCCATATCTCTCTTGGTATAAAATGTAAACAAATGGAACTTATCCGTAGTCTGCATAGTTTTTTATTGTGCCATATTTAGGTGAGGGAAAATTCAAAATGGTGATCTCACTTTCAAAGCATGAGAATATGGAAACACCAAGCACAGCATTTCCTTGCAGAAAATGCTGGATGTTGAAATGCTGAGCCCAAACCCTTATCACATCTGTCCTATTTATAACCTCAGAGCCCCTTATGACATCATCAGCTGTGTGGTTTCCATGGTTTTGGGGAGCAGAGCTAGTGACCTGCACCAGTCCAAATTACAAACTCTATTCAGGACCCTGCTCCTAACCCCCTATGACATCATCAGATGTGTGGTTTCTGTGGTGACGGATCATTTCCATTCATTTTCAATGGCAGAAAAAAAAAATTAAATGCCGACTATTTTAAAAAGTATGAGGGTTAGAAATGTGAAAAGTACAAGTAGACTTCTCTTGAAAATGCTGAACTGAAATTTGAATTCTGAAGTGAGACAAATAAATGAATGGAAGAATAAGAGGTTTGTTAAGGTCGGCTTTCTACATGAGAGAGATGCTGTGCTAAGCATTTCAACATAATAACACTGTTTTTGTGCACCATAACAATGAACAGGATTATTTTAGGTCTCTGACAAACAGTGATACTGTTTTATTTATTGATGATGATTTGATTTATTTTATGTATTATGTATTTTGTGTATCTGCAGGTCTAGACCTGCTTAAGATATATTATTAACAGACAGACCCAACAGTAGTGGTAAGTTAATAGTTAGTTAGTTAGTTAGTCAGTTAGTTAGTTAGTTAGTTAGTAGTAAGTCACAGGGGCAGGAGAAAGGTTCCTTGTCAAGGGCAGAAACCTTGAGAAGAATCAGACTCGGGTAACTTCTTTACTTTTAACCAGTTTCCTTTCATGCACTCAGGAAAAACTAGAAGCCAAGACTAAAAGCTCACAGTCCAAACAACGTTCAAATAACAGAGACAGAAAGAAAACTGACTTTTTCTGTCAGTTTCCTGTGCTGCTGTAGTGTGGTACTGTACTTAGTGTCTTACATGTGATGCTGGTTATGCAGCTGTGTTCACTGTTGATAGGTAGAATGCATTTATAAACCCTCCCACCCAGCTGTCCCTGCATTTAAGTGTCAATAAGCCAGCAAACTCATCTTTGAACGGCAGGTCAGCCCTTTAGAAAAGACCCAATGACTCAGAGATACAGAAATCCTAAAAAAAGAAACACGGAAGAAGCGGTGGAGGAATAAGAGACCCAGAGTTGTGCCAGCATGCTTGTTGTATGTGCACACAGCAACAACAGTTACAAGAAAATGAGAAAAAGGAAACTTTGTCTCCATTACACCTTTAAATGCTTCAAATTCAAACGAGTGGGAAAGTTTCACAGTGAAAGCCTCGACCACCACCTTCTCCTTTATTTTAGACACTTCTGAAAGTTAACGGCTCAAACAAACACACACCATAGTGAGAGAGCTCTGCAGTCTTCATGTGTCTCTACTTCCTTCCTTCCTTCCTCTCTCTCTCTCTCTCTCTCTCTCTCTCTCTCTCTCTCTCTCTCTCTCAGAAATAGCCACAGAGCTGCCAACAACAGTCACAGGCGGGAAATCAGAGGCAACTGAATGGAGGGCCAAGAGTGACAGGCAGCAGGCAGGAAGGCTGAAAACATTTCTAACAGTTAACCTTTGAACAGACGCAGTTCTGCTTTAACTGTGAAGGCTTCAAGGCCTCAGAAATTTAGAATCACATGAGAGAAACTCACAAGTTTTCAATATATTTCATATCCATCTTGTATCTAAGTGATTGATTGTTTTCAAAGTTAAACAAAAAAAACAAAAAAAAACTTGGGGCAAAACAACAGCCCAGCACAGTCCCTGTGGTAAATAATGAGCAGAGGTTTACAGTAAGCCGCACTTTGCATTATAAAGCTCTGCGTTGTTTCATTCAGTGAAAGGATCCTCTTTGTGAGATGTGAAACCTATCCGTGTTGAAATGTGTTCCGAGTGAGAAATGAACTGTGCATTGGAGAGAAGTCAGAAGTTGAGTCTTCAAACAGCATCTTTATGCGTAAAAGGCTAGATTTGGAGCAGCAGGCAGTGCGGCATGTTGTGGTGCGTTGGATGAAACAAGTGTAGCTACTTGATGTGTTTTTGTCACTGGATGTGTTGGCAAGTCGCTTCCTGCTGTGATGTTAAGCCAGCATCAACAGGTGTGCTACTTCAGATCTTACAACAGTCATGCAAATGATGGATATTGACTTACACAAACGCATGGTAGATGAACGCCCAGGCTCTCGGTCTCTCCAGCACGTTGTACAGGTAGTTTTGGAGCCGCCGGTAGCGCACGTTCCTCCGGCCGCTCTGCGCACTGTATATGAGCGGCTTCCCCAGCAGGCTGAGCCGGGCTCCCTGCTTCCCCCGCAGGCTGTCGGACCCGGCAGCACCTGCTGCAGCGGAGGCTGACAGCAACCCGTCTCCCGCGTTGTTCATCATCTTTCGGCCGGATTCCACATCTTTCAAGCCGTAGCCTTCGGCACGGTGCACAGGCGATGTCCTCATCCAGAGCCCGGTACCGCCTTCGTCTCCGCTGTGGTTCCGGGGCATGGCATCACCAAAGCGGGCATCAAGTGCGCGGAGGTTGTTTCAAGCATGCGTGTCCTGAACCGGGAGCTGCACTAACTCACACATACAGGACGCAGAAAGGGGCTGACTAATAGTGAAACCGTCACTCTTTACCGACACTCTTTCGCCGCCCTGTTTCCTCTTGCTTCTCGAACCATTTACTCTACGGTCACCGCGCGTAAAGGTATCCACCGCACGTGTCCTGTGCGCGATGCTGTCCAATTAGACTAAGTCAGCTCAGGAATATATGAGGTCTTTACGTTGGAGCTGAATGGAAGGTCATCTAAGCTTCAATTTTCAGCACGAGCTTTCTTCC
The DNA here is from genome assembly GCA_030710495.1 of Labroides dimidiatus. Lineage (NCBI taxonomy): Eukaryota > Metazoa > Chordata > Actinopteri > Labriformes > Labridae > Labroides > Labroides dimidiatus. Next base: position 9,446,751 of record CM061145.1, read on the forward strand.
CTTTACGCTTTAGCGCCTGTTGCTTCACAGTAATGCGCGTTCGCGGCTGATGCGCATCTGAGCTGGTCGCGCCCGCGAGTCATTTTGTGTCGATCCCTCTGTCACAGCAAGCACTTTAATCATGATTCTTCAGCATTACTTATTTTAACAGCTCTTAGTTTCGAGGAATTACTCATTTTGTGGCAGTCAAACGAACAACATTCGTTTCTGGTTAAAGTCAATTTCCCAGAAAAGTTCCAAATTACGCCGAGTCTGAAAAAAAAGCCGATCAGGTAACATAAGTTCTGATGAATTTTCCACTTGGTCGGCTGGAAAAGTAACCACCGCGGACGGCTCTCTGAACATCTGCAGAAAATATTATGTTCTAACCAAAATTAGTCCTCTCCTAATTTAGAGAACCTCACTTCAGATGAGATCTAGATGCTCTGAGAATGTGGTTTTAACCTTTTAGATATTACAACTGCTGTATTTGATCACATATGCTAGATAAAGCCTCGTGCGAGTCCTGCTGTCACTTGAACCACGTGGCATTAAGTCTCTTTTCTCCCTTTTATTTTTGTTTTTATTTGGAGTCTCTCTCGCTTCCTGATGGTCGTTTGTGATTCACTGCTACATGAAGTCATTGGACACAAATTGGTTTGTGTTTTCAGTGCAAACTCTCAGCTCAATGAGCTGAAAATAGCCTACAGCTTCCTTTATGTGACCGTCGCCTGAGGTGAGAGTGAGGGGGAAAAAAACCCTGACTCCTCAACATAGACTTCCCTTTCAAAGACACAGAAGACAAGCTCTCTTCGAGAAACTTCTTTTTAGATCTACAGTTCATTAAAGTTCACAAGAAGACAAGCAGAAGCAGGCAGGCAGTGCCCTGTTACTAAAGCCCTGTGTGAGGATAAAAAAAGGTGAACACACACACGGAGTGTGTATTCTCTCGTTTAATGCACGGATGCTGAAAGTGAGCAGGAGACGCTTCTTGCAGTGTGTTGAGCAGCGAGTGTGCAAATCCCCCTGTCTCTCATCAAACTACACCATCTGCTGGTGACTGAAGCAACCGACAGCTTCTGAAAAAAAAAAATGCTCGCGGGGTTTAACCCTGTAAAGCCTGACCAATCAAAAAAACCACTCCGATTTTTTTTGTTTATTTTTCTTTGTTAATGGTATTTATTTTTGTATCACATTTGATAAATTGGGCAGTTTTGGCAACTTTTTTTTAGTTCCAGTTTTTCAAAAGCTGCATTCTTTTAGTGCAGAAAAAATACTTATTTTTACAAATGAGAAGCAATTTAGATTTAATTCTTACCTCAATTTCTTGAGAATTAGCAATAATTTTTATTTGGGAAACAAGAGAGTGTGTCGATGATTAAAAGGCTAAAATGGTCAGTAACACAAAAAAGTGTTTTTGGTGTCCTCATCAGAATCACTCAGGTATCATGAAAATGTAGCAGAAAAACGAAACTCTGGAGTCTTGTTATAAGTGGCCAAACATTTGCACACATATATCAGTAAGATGATAAGTCTCTTAAAATGTGTTTCCTTCATTTGACACCTTTTTTTATTTGTTGTTTGTGATTTTGGCACGTTCCAGACACTGCTCCGCCAATCACAGTGTGTTTAATAAGTGGTTAAATGATAATTAAAAATAATAATAAAAAAAACCTGACATTGTTATTGTCCAAAAGTTATTGGATAAAATGAGTCATTTTGATCAAATTTATTCTATTTTCATAATCACACTGATTATTTGGTCTTTTTCCCCATACATTGCTGTCCATCTTGTTATTTGGGGTAACTTCCCCTTTAAGAAACCCTCTGATGTTTTTCAGTGACGTCACTACCAGCAGTTTGGTAGTTTGGAGGCTGAAACAGTGGCTAGTTGAAGAGTACATATTTTCACTCATGCTTTGTAATTTTCATCATACTATGTGTGTAGTTGGATGTTGTCGAGCTTAACATGTCCACTCTGCCATCGTGAAATATCAGCTGATATAAAAACCTTTCAGAACTGTAAAATGTATTTGTTAACCAGCACACAGTCAGCACGCTAAGTGAATCATGTTGCTAAGTGAAGGTCCACCATGTGCTAATTAAACGCTCACATTAGTCAAAAATGTCCACCTTGTTAGTAAGCCTGTGTAATTACAACATATTTACTATACTTTGGAATTTTTCATGACAGGGTGGACACACTTATCTGTATGAATGTACGCTGTCTGCTTGTAGTTAATTAATAAAAGAGTGGGAGCTTCACCAGCATTTATTTCAACATAACATCTACTCAATACAGTTCAAAGGAAAAGCTAAGCTTTTCGGGGAGTTTGAAAAGCGCCTTATGGTGACATTTATTTATGTTTTTATTCATGTATTTATTTATTTGTTTGTTCGTTTGTTTGTCTTTTTGTCAGCATTTTCCAAAAAAATTTTGTCCATTAAAATGAATGGAAATTATCTGTTACCATGGGAACCACACAGCCAATGATTTCAAAGGACAGAAGTGATGATGTCATATGGGACAGAGGAAAACCTGCTTGTTAATCCCCCCCCCCATTTTTAAAACAACATTATGTTTATGCAATTAAAGCCTGGCCTATCTGTATTAGAGAGAAAGAGAGAAAAAAAAGCAGACACCGTTACTACACTCACTAACTCACTGTGTGTTTACAATATACACCATGAAAAGCCATGGAGCAGTGATAAAACACTGAATCCTGCTAAAAGATAATCTGTAGTGTAATCAGTCAAACTAAGATTACAAACCTTTCAGCTGTTGGTAAGTGATTGTTGTTTTCACTGTCACTGCTGTGCCTGGACCAGCTGGAGTAGATCCTCTTTGTTCGATGAAGAATCCAGAGGCAACACATCAGCAAAATAAGTACTCATAATTTGAAGTAGATTTTAAAGACAGGACTTTTTTTATTTTTACATATCTAGATTTGCAGACTCAAAGTTCAAAATTTGTCAGGCAGGATTTTTTTTAACTCACTAGTTTATGAAAGGTCATCTGGATGGATAATATGAAAAAGGAAATTCTTGTTCTTATTCCTTTGCTGGACTTGCTTGCTGTTTCCGCTGATGTTTCACCTTTAACCTGATTAGACAGATTAATCCATTTCCTGGGAGCAGCATGGAAACTTCATCTTGACCTGTGACTTGTGTGATCTGCAGTTCCTCTTTCCACCACGATACATATCCACGCTTTGTAACATGGGGGTTGTGACCCCTGGTGCAGAGATGAGGGGGGAATGGGGCCCGGCTGGCACTGCAGGACCAGGGGGAGGGAGGTTGGAGCAGATTGCCTGCAGATGTTTTTTTTTTTTTTTCGGGGGGCCTTTTACTTCTTTGACAAGAGGATGTAGGACATTAATCTCCCAAGCCCTCTGCTGCACTGTATCATAAGTGAGGTCACACATGAAGCTATTACGCTTCAACTTCCTCTTTAGTGAGGCGCTCTGTGGCGACAGTCAAGACACAGGGCTGTGCTTCAAACTGTAACAGAACATGTGCAACGAAAACAAGATCAACAGATTTCCTTTTCCCAAACGCTGCACATACAGAAGACGTTCAGCTCCTGTAGGAGCTACCTATGTAAACATAACTTGTTATAGTAAATAAAGAGATTAATGAGAGCTAGTTTTCTGTTGAGATGGACTCTAAGACTTCAGATGAACGGATCAGTGGAAATGAGGTTTACAACACCTGTTAAAATATGGACGAAGTCCTCGAGAATGCGTCCTAGTTTAGTTTTCATAAACGTGTCCAAATCTCTTCATTAGATAAGTATATAATGATGATCTTCATGCTTTAGACGGCAGGGTAGTCTAGTGGTTAGAGGGCCGGAGGTGTTTCAGGCTTTTTAAAACAGCTTTGTAGTTCTTTTGAATAAATCCATCTGCAGTGTAATAAAGCACAATCAGAACCAGCACAGGCTGAATATCTTCCATGCTAACAGGCTAACATAAGCTGTGTCCCAGTTCAGGGGCTGCAGCCTTCGTAGCCTCCATAAACCGCAAAGGCCAAACCAAACTGAGACGGTCTGGCCTACGGAGTATTTCCTGGTTGGTCTTCACTTTTGATGACACGCTGCGTCATCCTCACCTATAAGGCTTACATTACTAATGTCATCTAGATCATAACTAGTTTAACATTTATGATTTATCAGTGACTCTGTCCTTACTGAATTCAGTACAGCAAGCTTTTCAAACACATGTAAACCAAAAGAGTTTATTATTATTATTATTATTATTATTATTATTATTATTATTATTATTATTATTATTATTGTTATTATTGATTAAAATATAAAACCACATTTGAACAAGTGCTAGGGGAGGATATTAGATTTTTTAAAAAAGAAAAAAAAATGTTTTTCTCAGAGTACTGAATTCATTGAATGTATTGTTTGAACTACCTTCAAATAAATGAAGGTTTTACATTTATGAACATGGAACTTTATCATAATGAGAAGAATATTTATAATGTAAGAAGAAGTGTTTTTCCTCTGTATACTGCCCACAAAGAACCCAAACAGCACATTTTTCCACAGTGAAATAAAATCCTCATCAGTCGTTTCAGAAAGAAAGAACCCCTTCACAAACACAGGAGTCCTCCTTGAGTTCAGCCATGTCCTCATCTTCAGTGTTCATGTGCAATGTATCTTGGGATATGTGAGGCAGCGAAGGACACATCAAATTTGTCCTCCGCAGCACCCAAAAGGGAGACTGGATTCATCGGCTGCATTTGGAGGAGCCTTGGAAATGGGACAGCCTTCAACACACCCTTGTGATGTAATCGGTCTCCAAATTTGGCCTTCGTAGGCTGCAGCTCCTGAATTGTGACACAGCTATAGAAATGCCAGTCAAGTCTCTCACCTTCTATGGACTTAGTTTTGTTGAATGGCCTTTATAGTTGTCTTGTAGCGCTCTAATGGTCTGGCAGGGTGTTGCAATTCAATTTATTTTTTCTCAGTAACTGGCCTGAAACACAGACAAACAGTGGACCACAGGAACCATGTAGTTCCTGGGAATGCTACATCAGGAACTAAAAGTTCCTGGACCTTCTGGAGGAAATGCATATTTGAGCATTCAGGACTCCAGAATGGACAACAACAGGATGAAGATGGTGAACAAGCAGAGTGAGTTAAACAGGGTGTCAAACTAACTACTATTTATTTTTTAAGCACATTAAAACAACTTTTTTTGACCAAAGTTCTGTACAGGAGAATGAATGAATAAATTAAATACATAGCAGCTCAAATGAGATAAAATAACACTACATGTAAAATGCAGAAACCATTTAAAAACAAAAGCCTAAAAACAGAAGTGAATGTTAGGATCTGCACTGTCTGCCCCTTGTTTCCCTCGTGTTGCCCCGCCCCTCTTGTCTTAGTTTGTGTTGTCTGTCTGTTTTCCCCTGTCCTTGTAGGCTGGGCCTCCAATCACCTCACCTGTGCCATCTACACTCCTGTCAGCCACCACTCTCCTTTGCAGCATGAGGACCAAGTCTGAATCTTTATTCATCGGCAGTTTGTTAGCTACCTTGTTGGTAACAGTCCGAATCTGCTTTTTAAGGTTTTTTGTGATTGGCTAGCTTATTCAAATCTTCCTGGTTCTCTCTGTCACTGCGACCAGCCCACCTGCATTCCTTGTTTGATGTTTTTTTGTTTTTGTTTTTTTTCTTCATCATCCTTTTTTTTGGATCCTTAGCCTTGCAACTTGTTTTCTTTGGACTATTGAATAAACCTTTGATTCTTTTACTGTCAGAGTCTGAAGCCTGTACTAAGCTGGATTTTCTCTTATCAAGGCAACTTCAGGGTTAACCCTGGATTTTCCGTGCTACGAAGCTGGTTCACTTCTTACCAGGATAAATCACCATGGTTACTGCTGAATGGCAAACCTGCTCTGGAGCAGGTAAGCACCACCTCCTGACCAATCAGCTCTCTTGGAAAGTGACCTGCCCATTTTTTAGAAGATCCTTTCAATGTTGGTATGCGGAGTGCTCAGAAGAGAGAGTTTTTAGGGAGAGACGCAATCCTTTTGATGTCCATGATGACATCCTGTATAAGAGATTCAGGCCTGTTTACATGAAGTGAGGGGTATTAGGGTTTCCAGACAAACCATTCACAACCAACTCCACCGCTTTGGCTTAAAGCTAGCCGACCGTTGCATGTGACTCCACTGACACCAAGACCTTTTGACCACCATGACCTTTTGTAGTGGGCACAAGACGATGTGACATGGACAATGCAGCAGAACTCTACTGTCCTGTTCACTGATGAGTGATTGTAGATGGCTCAGTCACTGCACGTTCTTACCTCAGAGACATCCTAGAACCTATCATCAACCCCCAATTCTACCAGCACACCCCAACTTTCTGTTCATGGTTGATAATGCTCCACCACATGGTGCCAGAATTGTCATAGTTTGACTTCAGGAAGTCAGAGTGCCTCATATGGTTTGACCAGCAATGTCCCCTGACCTGGACCCCATAGAGCACTCATGTAAATAACAATATAATTCTTTGTTGGTCACCAATTGAAATCCCAGTTCAGGCAATGTGTACCTTTGTATGTGGAGTTTAAATGTTCTCCCTGGGCATGCCTGGGTTCTCTCCAGGCACTCCAGCTTCCTCCCACAGTCCAAAAAGATGCTCCTCGGGTTAACTGGTGATTCTAAACTGCCCGTAGCTGTGAGTGTGAGTGTGAAAGGTTGTCAGTCTCTGTGTGTCAGCCCTGGGATTGACCAGAGACCAGTCCAGGGTGTACCCCACCTCTCACCCTAAGCCAGCTGGGATAGGCTCCAGTCACCTGCAACCCTGAACAGGATAAGCGATAGAAAATTAATGAATGAATAATTCTTAGTCTCATCTTCCCATTATAGAGCAGAAAATGTTCTAACACTGGTACTGGATCAGATCACTGGTGTTGCATCTCTAGTAGTCAAGTCAGCAAACCTTGAGTTGAGATCAAGTCTTGAGTAGAGCCCAGAGATCAATCTGAACTGGGTATGCTGACAGTCCAAATTCAGCCAGAATCTGAAGTCATGATTCAGCCTGTTGGCAAGACTTCAGTGTCATATGGGTGTTCTTCAAAAAGAAGCTGGCAGCCTTACAGATATTAGGAAGTAGTAGTAGAAAGCTTAGTCCTCACAGGGAAAGGAGCCAGCTGAGGTGTTCGGGAGGTTCATGTATCCAATCTAGCCTTGGAAGAGCTCAGAATAACCCAGGAGTAGCTGGGAAAGTTGATGAGCAGAGGAGTGTTAGTGTCGACCTGTTCTAATCTGTGGCTAAACTATGAATGAACACCTTTCCCTAGAATCCAAGCTGTGTGTTAAATGTTAGCTCCAAAATAAAGACCTGGCAAAAGAAAAGAAAAGATCCAAAACTATTATTGCAACAGTATTTCCAAAGTGCCTTTAATCTGTGGTAAATCACAAAGCTCTCATCATTCTTGTTCTGACTTCATGGCAGTGCTGCTCTGAGCTACGTGAAGTAAGTCTTCCTCAGAGAGAACAGGAAACACACAGCGCAGCTTTCTTCCACACATTCTTTTTATTTGTAAATAATAAAAATGAACTTTTTTAAATATAAAACATACACATCATTTGAGCCACATCTGTTATACAAACAAGAAATGTTGCAGTGAATGCTTTACTTTTTTCTAATTTTCTTTTTTTTTTTTTTCTTTTTTTTTCGGTGGAACACAGAAGTTGTAAACAATCAGCATTTTTTTTCTTCCTGTTAATACTGACTAAGAAAAGAAAAGGAAAACCTGCTTTACCGGAGGATGAAAAGAAAAGTCAGCGCCTCTGAGTCGAGACTGACGGTTGAGACGTTGGGTTTGAAGCACAAAGAAGTGTTCAGACTGTTACTTTTTTGCGCAGTGGAACACCTGTAGATTTTGAGGCCGTGTGTTAAAGCACAGCCGGTTTGTGACCCAAGTCCATCACCATGTGTTGTCCCACTGCGTGGTCCCTTAATGTATTACTCATCATGTCTTTGCCTCAGTCAACATCACTGAACCCACTGAACGCCCAGTGAATGGCTGTTGAGTATTTACATTTTATGACTCTCTGTGCACCTGCATTTTTCTCAATATATCTTAACAGTTCATTTCTTGTTATATCTGAAATCATTATGTTGAAACATAATTCATATTTCCATATACGTGGATCTGATTTGTACATATTCATACAATAGCTCAGCCCCTTGGAGGTATACTATGAGGTGGGATTACAGTATGAGGGGCTGTGAGGTCGGTTCAGTACATCTTCCAGAGGGTTGAGGAAAGACATCAACGTAATCTCAGGATTAAGTTTGAGAGACATTCAGCACCGGACTGAGGGACGCGGAGTAGACTGCAGTTGAGTTCAAATGTCTTTGCGTAATGGGAATGGCTTCGGTTTCTTGGTTTTATCTCTTTAATATTCAAGTACGAGCAAACTGTACAACTGCATGCAACATACAAGCGGCCCTACAGTATGTGGAACTAACACACATATCTAGATCAGTTTCTTTTTTCTGTATCTGTTTTTGTTTTACAAAAATGTGCATGCAGCTTTGAACAGGATTCCAAAGTCATGCTGACTCCACCCCTTTTCCCAGTGGGTGGAGTCTGCGGGCCATACAGAGGATGAGCATTAGTGTTGACGTCCCAACAGATCAGTCTGGTTGGTCACTTTCACATTCACAGAGATGCACATTGGAAAGTGTGGGCGATTTCTATTTTCTGTTTGTTTCGTAACAACTAGACAAAGAAACGAACAGAACCACTGACAGGATTGCTGCTTTTTTTTCTTTTTTTTTCCAACTAAGTGTTTTTTTCAAAAAGTTAAACTTTTTGTCGTAAAAAAATCAAGCTCTTGTGCTTGTGTTTTTAATTTCAAAAGAATGTAAACTAAGGGTTTGATAGAAACCTGAAACGTGCTGGGGTGAAAAATTAGATGCTCCCATCTCTCTCCTGTGTGAATGAACAGACTTACTTTTTTTTTTTAGAGCGATGTTAAACTGTTGTGATATCTCAAAGTGACATAAATTTCATTTATTGGTCAACCTCCTAGGAGGTCTAATATACATCTATACAAAGACATCTGGCCCTGACATATGCCAGCGGTGGAACAAGGAAACAATGCTGCACACTAATCTCACTGTCAGTGTAAAAATCTAAGATGTGTCATCATATCAGCCCCTCCCCACCCACCCTCCCCCTGCATAACACTTGCAGACATTTAATAGATCTATATCCTTTTATATCTTGTGTTTTCTTTTTGTTTTTTTCTCTCCATGCACACACCAGACCGACAACATTATCATGAGCATTTTACGCACTCTAAAAACATTTTGTGCCAGTAGTAACAAAGGGAAAGAAAAAGAACGACAAAGCAAACACGCCAAAACGGTGAGGCTTCGAGCAGCCATGGTAAACATATTGAAAAGAGGATCTTTTTCAACAGAGGGAAAAGTTATGCGGCTCCAAGGTCTAGGCACCAGAAGAAGGCCCTGTGCTTCCAGACGAAATCCCCACTTGGGAGCACCCTGCCCGGGGGAGCAGGAGTGACGGCAGTCTGATGGGTTCTGGAGGAGGCCACTGCAGAGAGGACAGCGCCCTCTGCCAGTGTGGAGGGTGATAACCTCTGACTTGAGTCCATACATTCCGATGCTTACATACATTTCTTTGCTATTGTTGATTCAGTGAAAAACCACCCTGCTTTATTTGATTCTCTGACACGATTTTGTCTCCCATCTCGAGAGCTACAACTCACAGCTCTGTTTGATTACTGTACTTGGAGAAAAACTATGAGACTTTTCTTTGAATGGATATGAAACACTGAAATATGGCGCGCTCTACAACAGACAAAATTAACCACGACAGAAGTGATTGTCAGATCTCAACAAAGCTTTCTCATTGTGACTTTTTCTGATTGTTGTTCTACAACTCCGCCATCTTTTTTTTGTGTGTGTGTGTGTTTGTTTCTCTCTAGAGTACACTTCATAGTTAGTTTAACTCGTCGAGCGGCATAAAGCAGTTGGTCCACTAGGATCGGACTCCTGGGGGTCCGGAGGAGCTGTCGAGTGATGACTGGGAAGCCCGCCTTGTCAGGGAGGCAAGTGTCGGATCCACCAAGGAGGACGGTGGGAATAATTTGTACCAACCAATAACTGTGCTTGATAAGTCCAGTTCCTCCAGTAGAATTTGTGCAACCCCCATGAAGCTTTTATGGTCCATACGGCCGTAGTCCCCCCATACAATCACCTGAAAGGAGAGAGTCAAATTACATCCAGTGAACTCCTCACGCAAAAGAAACAATTGTGTTTACCCAAAATCACAATGAGAGCTCAACACACTGTGGGTTAGAAAATAATGAGATAATTCAAACACATTCGAGTAAAACACACCAAGTTAACCTTGTTCTAAAATGGTTAACTTCATATTATCTAATCTGATCCACTTTAATTACATCAACCTTCCAGAAATAACACACTTAACAAAAGGCTGTAGATTGATGAAAAACTAAATAAGGCTGTCCAAACTTTGACATCCTATCCTGGATTTCTGTGCAGCGCTTTTAAAAGTGTTCTTCAAACATTTCTATTTGACTGGGTGCATAATTCAACAATTTAAACCTGATCCTCTTGGCCTGAAATCCCAGACATATGTTTTGTCTAAGCTGTACTCAACATTAGCCCAGGCTGTAGCTCCAGTTAATGTCTGCTACCACAATGCTTTAGTGCTCTACTACCCAGATGTAAACAAGCACTGATGACGATCAATATCTTGTGAGCAGAGAATAAATCCTATGGAGGCTGTTTTTGCTTAAACTGACATTCAGTCATTTACCAGAGCAACAAGTGGTGGGAAAGAGGTGGGAAATGTCTGGTAAATTTCAGGAAAGTTCCCATTAGAATTTTAGCTCAGGAATATTGAAAATTTTCAATAATTGGCTGCCGTCAACTCAAATTGATTTTTCTAAAATGTCCCCAAAAACTTTAGGTGCTGAAATTTTGGATTTTTTTTCTTTTTTTTAATCAACTTGAATGAGGTTTTCAAAAATGATCTGGATTAAAACAACATCATTTATAAATGTTGTATCACACATTTGCTTGTGACCAATAAGTATGCCTGTATTCATGACAGTTGGACTCAGTTAGGCAAAATTCCCTTCTTGGATCATTGGTTTCTGATGAATATGCAAACAGTTTCATTTATGCACACAAGCACCTTCATAGTACGCCTGCCTCATGTTAAAACAGTATATTTTGCCCTGCTGTGAAGCAGAGAGGCTAAAGAAATGTCAGCATCTGCACTAAATATTAGCGATGTCCCGATCCTTATACCATTTATTTAATATCAAGTATCGGCTGATACCGAGTCCCAATCCAATTCTTGGGTTTGCAGACAAACTTTGCTGGGGTGAGAAAGTTAAGCTGCACGCTGTTTTTTGTTATGTGTTTTAACGATAATGAACAGTAAAATCATAATAGTTAAAATATGTCTTGAGCTTATTAAGTCTATTTAACTTATTGCAGCTAGATTTGATGTTAAACCCTCTGGAAACCGGCTTTTGTGGATCAAAATACCTCAAAATTTAAAATAACTGGCATTTACAAACTGTTCGTCCAATCCAAAAACTGAATAAGACTGGAGGAATCATCAGATTCTCAAGTTTCTGAGGGTACCTGAATGTACCACAAGTGATGTCAACATCACGTCTAAACAGGCCGGAGACGATGGGAGAATTGCATTATCATCCCTTTGATTCTCAAGTCTTCTTTGAAAATCTGCAGAAAAACAGTTTGCTCTGGATAAATTCTCTAACAAAACTAATAATTACACGCTTCTTACCGCTTTCAGAAAGCCCTGAATGATGGACATACAGCCTGTATTCATGCTTAAAAAATTATTTGACTTTAAATCCGAGGTGGCCCTGAATGCAACTTCCCTGAGCCGTGTGAGACGACAAATTTCAACATTAGACACCTACATGACAATCTAGTGTTTTTTTTCTCCTTTCGTCAAAATATTTATTTTGCCTCAAACTGGATCCCAACTTCATCCCAAACTGGAAAGTACAAGAATAAAACCAGTTCACTGTGGTGCTCAGCAGAAACATGGACGAACGGCTGTTGTCAAACTAATCACATCATATTTGAATCAGCTCATGTGTTGTCACAGACTGAGCTGTAAAGCTCCAGAGTAGCAGGATAGGAAATAAAGTGTCTGCACAGCAGGACATACTGTGGATAACTGAGATGGAATAGACCTGCAGCCCACCTTATTGGACACACTCTCTCTCTCTCTCAGTGGATATTGATCTGTTCTTTAAAGCCCAGAAACAGCGGTGCAGTCTTTCCTCTGTAAGTTAACTCAGCTGCATGTTGTTTTAGGATGTTTTGCTCGTACTGAACGCCTCGTGAAGAGATTTTCATGTATAAATGTTTTCCCGTGTAGCTGTTGAACTGTTTTCTAGTTTGATTTATTTCCACACTGCTGATGTTGAGGCCACAGAGTTGCTAATGCTAAGCTAACAGACTGTCCAGTGTTTGTTTGTTGTCACCTTTTGAACTGTCTGTCCCTGCAGAGTTACCGTAGGATGCAGTAAAGCAGGTGTTATTGCTGTAATGTCTCAGCTGCTGTTCTTCATCAGTGAACCTCGCTGTTATTCTTCCATCAACTTTTTGAGGTTGAACGCACTCAGAGCTCCTGTTGTACTGATGCATCAGCGTTTGGTAGCAATTTTTGCTCAATGACGGCTAATGTGAATGATCAGCTGAGACGATCGGGTAATGTTTCCGATCACCGATCAATTAGCAAAGGCCAAGATTGGCCAGATCCAATACTAGGGATCAGTACACCCCTCCTAAATATGTGATATTGATCTTTCCTTTTGGCAGAGAGCTTAAAAGATTCAACTTCCAGGAAATCCAAAACCATTTAAAATGTGACACCATGAATGTAGATCCATTTCCTAATGTCTATATCTGTACCTCTGACATTACAAAGTGTTGAGCACTGAGTGAATGAAAGCAGTGAAACATCAGTCATATCTGTGTTTAAGAGAAATGTCTCAGGCTCACCTGTAAGACTTTACCCTGTGGGCTTTCCTCAAAGAGCAGTGCTTGCTGGTACAGTGGGTCAAGTGTTTTACGTGCAATCTTGGTTTTCTTTTTGGCTACGTACGCTCCATTATTCAGCAGGTAGACCTTAACATATGGAGCTGAAGGAAGAGACAAAAGATTAGGAATACATCAGAAAAGAGAAGAGTCGTGCACCAACATAATCAGGATCGAGTCTCAGAGTTCTGTGAAGAGCTTTGATTGATTTCCTAAGAGGGGCAGAGGAACCAATCTGGTTTTAGTAGCTAAAGGTTGCTCAGGCTCTCACCAGGGAGGGATTTGGATCCTGGCTTTTGAACGAGTCCTCGAGCCCTGATGACTTCCACCTCCAGCTGACCTTTCTTCTCCATCATACCAATCTGGATGTCACCTGGGAAACACAGAGAGGTGAGTAGATGTTTTCGTTTAATACATCAGAAGATGAGAGAGCTCAGAGCTGGCTGCTGCGGCAGGACAAACAAGACAGCAACAAAAGAGGACATGAAGGTCGCTCAGTGGATCGAATGGTTGTCATGTGAATTAACATTAAAGGCTCTGTGAGGACTATCCATTTTGCAGTTGATTGCAGAGACACCTTTGACCAGAGTCTGTACTGTTTTTCTGGCATAAAGACTCAATTTCCCTTGAGCACTTTCAAAGACTTGCATTTGCTTTGGAAGTAAATGAATGGTGAGTGGATCTTCTCTTTAACACTGCTCCCTTCGAACCGCCTACTACACTCAGCAGTGTGCAAAAACCTGCAAAATCTGCTGTACGCCAACAATTCAAATTCATATTTAAAAAGTCCAACTGATCCTGGAATATTTCTCAGTATGCATCAGACCAGTCTACCTGGCTTACTTACTTACTACATACTCTTCACTTCTAGTCATAAAAGAGGTTTTTACTTCTACAAATCAATTAAAGCCCATATAAACCACTAATTAACTTATAAAAAAAACAAAAACAAAACATACATGGATTATATAGAAGCCGTTTTTCCATAATATAAGCTGTAAAAATAAAGTTAATCCGTTCCAGTTATTTTCAATAAATGATAGCTGTTCAAAATATATCTTAAAGCACTGAAAATAACATAAGGAACAAAAACAAACAAAAAAAAACAATTATTTAAAAGAACTCCTCGCTGAAATATGAAACCTGTTCTCGATCCTTGTTTAATTCTAATTATATTTATGTAACCCTATGATTGGGGTGCTCCCGTCTCACGGGCCGTGGGTAATAACTTGGGCTACAGGTATTAACTTTGGTTCTTTTATTCTCGCGACCAAACGGCAAGGACAGTCCAACAAAACATTCAGCATGCCGACTCTAACTTTCAACTCGTCCGTCCCTTAATTCGGTCCCCCTCTATACTAAACAAACAGGAACCTAAATTACAAGAAGGGTAATAATTACTGTGCAGGTAACTAAAATAATACCACAAATAATATTATAGATAATGTAATAATAAATTAAATAATAATAACTTCTCCCAAAACAAATACCAATCACTTCAATCACAAAAGAAATAATCCAAAACTTAGATTACAGTCTTCCCCTGCTACAGAAGAAATGTCCACATTTCTAAAATATATAATATAACTGAATAGCAAGCTGAAGAGGACAAAAATACACAGAACTAGCATCAACAACCACATGATGTTAGAAATAACATTCAAGGCAAACATCCAAACATAACATTCACACACAAAGTGAAAATACATTACATTTTTTTTTTTTTTTCCTAAATTTGTTTGTTGTGTTTTGTTATTAAACAGTCCTTTAAACAGTACCTTAAGGAGTAATCAGCCAGAAAGGGCAGGCCACAAGGCCATCAGAACTATAACTATCAGAGTCACAACATGAACCTTTAAATGACAAAGTCTCTATACTTCAATGGCCGTCGAATCGTGCGACCACTGCGGGAAGTCAAGGGTGAGGGGAGGGGTGCATGGGCAGATGAGGGGCCAGAGTCAGTAGGAGCAGTGTCATAGTGAGGGGAGGGGTCAGGGGGTTGGGGAGGGGGTGGGCTGGGCACAGCAGCAGAAGCTGAGAGGGGTTGTGATCGACCTCCTGGGGGTCTCCTAGAAGCTGCAGGTGGGCCAACAGTCCTTGCAGGTACATGAGGAGGAGTAGGAGGACGAAAGGGCAGAGCCCCTGACAAAGCAGTCAGAGGGGCTGGTGTCAGAGGTGTACCCACACCAGCTGGTACATCCGGCACAGGGGGTCTGGCAGGTGAGGGTGGCATTGGTCCTTTGTAGGCCTTGAGTCTGTTGTGATGAACTATCCATTTCCTCAACTGTTCATTTCTAGGATCGGTTATCTCGTAGGTCACACCAGGGTTGCCATCTCTGCTCATCCTTCTCAGAACTACAAATGGTCCCTTCCATCTGGGGGCAAGCTTGTGCATCCGCTGAGCTGGATCATCCAAGAGCACAAGATCACCTGCTGCATGAGGGCGAAACACTACCTTTTTGTCATACTGGTGCTTCTGGTGCAGTTTAGAAGCTGCAGACATCTGAGCTGCGTCCCTGAAAGCATGTGACAGACGCACAGTGAGATCCCTGGCATATGCAGCTGGTGTGCCTGGAGTAGAAGAAGTCAAAGCCGGATCACAGTTCAACATGATATCCACAGGTAGGTTAGGCTCTCTCCCATGTGCTAGGAAGAAGGGTGAAAATCCTGTACTTGAGTGTGTGCTGGAGTTATAAGCAAGTTCAACCTGTGGTAAGTACTGGTCCCATTCACCCCCACTCTGATACATGTACTTTGCAAGTTGATCTTTAAGTGTCCTGTTTAGTCTCTCCACCATGCCGTCTGATTGAGCATGGTAGGGGGATGTCCGAGTTTTCTGGATACCCAGAGAGCTGCAGAGATGTTTAATCAGGTCCGATTCAAACTGTCTGCCTTGGTCTGTGTGGATTGAATCCGGAATGCCATGCTGTCTGATGTAGTCCTCAAAAATACATTTAGCTACTGTTGTGGCACGTTGATCTTTCAGAGGAAACAGGTTGACATAGCGTGTGAAATAGTCCATAATCACTAACACATACCTATTTCCTTGGGCTGTGATGGGTAGCTCTGTGAGATCTGCAGCAATTTTCTGGAATGGTCGGTCTGCCTTAATAGACTGAAGTGGGGCTCTTTCATGTGGGGTGGGTGAGGCTCGGGACTGACAGGGTAAGCACTCTGCACAAAACTTGTGAATGTCACGTGACATGTACGGCCAGTAACAAATACGTCTGGCCCTTTGTAAAGTGCGCTCTGCACTCAAATGTCCACTGAACTTGTTTCCATGTATACCTTTCAGAGCTGTGGGAATAAGGACCTCAGGCAGGACAACTTGGAAGCTGGGTGATGTTTGCGGTCCTGTTTTGACTTTTCTGCAGAGTATTCCATTTTGTATTGTCAGTTTTGGGTACTCGTGCCAGAGTTTCCTTAAAGCAGCGGAGGACTGCTTTAAGTGGCCAAGCGGTGGTCTGTTCCCAGTCCTCTCCAACCAAACCATGACTTTACTGAGACATTCATCGGCACTCTGCTGTTGGCGGAGTTCATCTGGGTTAATAGACAGTGTCGGACTGATATCAGGAACAAGTGGTGTGGAAGTGTCATTCCCAGTCTGGCCAGAGGAGGGTGCTCTTTCACTGGGACCCTGAGAAGTGAGAATGCACTGAACAGCTTTACTGTCTGTCTCTGTGTTAGGCCGTCTGGACATGGCGTCTGCATTAGCATGCTGTTTTCCTTCTCTGTGAATGATGCTGTAATCATACACATCCAGCTCGAGTATCCAGCGACTCCGTCTGCCTGTAGGATCATTATCCACTGGACTTTTCCTGAGGCTGAGAAGAGGCTTATGATCTGTGATTACAGTGAAGGACGTACCAGAGAGGAAATGTTTAAAGTGTCTCACCGCCCAAACAACTGCCCAGAGCTCACGGTCGTAGGTGGACCATTTTCTTTCAGAAGCGCTGAGGGTGTGGCTGGAGTAAGCGACCACTCGCTCCTTCTTGTCTTGATGTTGAGCAAGCACAGCTCCAATGCACTCTTGCGAAGCGTCAGTGTATAACTGGAATGGCTGTGTGAAAACAGGGTGTGCTACGATTGGAGGATTGGTGAGAGCGTGCTTCAATGACAGAAAAGCATCTTCACATTCTACAGTCCATCTGAATAGAGCACCTTTTTGTGTGAGGGCATGGAGTGGTGAAGCAATGGCTGAAAAGTTTCTCACAAACCTACGGTAGTAGGAGCATAATCCAACAAATGCTCTCACCTCTGTTGTTGTTCTGGGTGTAGGCCATTCGCGGACTTTATCCAGGTTCCTTGCGTCTGGCTGCAACCCTTGGCTTGACACAACATGCCCGAGGAAGGACACTTGGCTGCATGCAAGCTGACACTTTCTGGCTTTTAGCTTAAGGCCAGCAGAGCGAAAACGGCTGAACACCTCTTCCAGGCTTTTCAGGTGATCTGCAAAGGAACGGCTGAACACCAGAACATCATCCAGGTAAATCAGGCATTCTCGCCAGTGAAGACCATGAAGCACGAGCTCCATCAGCCTTTGAAATGTGGGTGGTGCATTGGTTAATCCCATGGGCATGACTTTAAACTGGTACAGTGCACTCCCTGTGGTAAAGGCCGTTTTCTCTTTGTCACGTGGATCAAGCTCCACCTGCCAGTACCCGCTTGAGAGGTCCATGGTGCTGAACCAACAAGCACCTGATAAACTGTCCAGGGCATCTGCAGGGCGTGGTAATGGATGGGAGTCTTTGATTGTGACTGCATTTAGTTTTCGAAAATCAATGCAAAATCGATAAGTGCCATCTTTCTTTTTAACTAAGACGACAGGGGAAGCCCACGGGCTACAACTTTCTTCAATGATGTCATGAGAAAGGAGCTGTTGAACCTGCCTATCTATCTCAGCTCGACTATGGGGGGAAGTCCTGTATGCTCGCTGTCTGCAGGGCGGAGCATCTGCTGTTTTAATACTGTGTTGGACTACATTAGTACGCCCAAAGTCCTGATCATGTGCACTGAAAACATCAGAGTAGCTCAGAAGTAAAGCCTCCAGCTGTTGTCGCTGTTCATCATTAACTGCAGACTGACAAAAATCAACTCCAGGTACTGACTCAGATGTGGAGTGGCTTTTTACCTCGGCTATTGTAGCTGTTGTGACCTCTTCTATGGAGAAGTCCTCATCCGCCTGGCTGCCTAATGAGTGAAAATCTCCTAGTCTAGTGTCACATGGTACATGACAATCACTGTTGGTGGGGTTCATTACTCTTACATAAGTGATGCCTGTTTTCACATGGGCCAGAGTGCGTGCTACCAACAAACCCGGTAAGCTAGGGGGTCCTGGCTCTAAGATACCAGTATAGCTAGGCATGTCCTCAGGCTCACCAATACCAGACTGAACTTTAGCTATAATGTTCATCTGTGACATGGCAGGGATCAGTATAGGAGCCAAAGTGACAGCACTGCAACTAGGAGGGGCAGTTTGGGTGGCACGAAGGAGAGGGACAATAGCATGATTCCCTAGTGTTAACTGGCCTGCTCTTATGTCAAGAATGGCATGATGTTTCTTAAGAAAGTCAAATCCTAAGATGACTGGCTGTGTAGTGTTTCTGACTACTTGCACATCATGAGTAAAAATCTCATCACCTAACCTGATGATAATGGGAAGTGTGCCTAACGTGTCTAGATAATTACCAGTCACTGCTGTAGCTGACAGGAAGGACTTTTGAATAGGCTTGGTTCTCAGGGAAGGGGTAGACATTCTCTGTGCTTCACTGATCAAAGATATTTTTGAACCTGAGTCTATCAAAACTGTGGTAGCAATGTTCTCAATGACTCCAAATACATATGATGTTGTTGTGTCATCTTGGGGTGTTGATAACTGTTGTGGGGCCTCACTTTCAGATGTAGCAGCCACTTGGCCCGTAGTACCTGCTACCGTGCGTTTCCCTGACGAGAGGCGTCCACGTCGAAGCTCACATGATGATCACGTTCTTTGGACCATGGTCGCTGCTCACGTGAAGGGTAGGTGCTGTGTGAGCCATACCCATATCTGCCAGGCTCTGGTGTAGAATAGCTGGAATGTTTGTGTGAGCGATGGTGCTCTGGATAGCCTGAACCAGGGCTGCTGGAGTATCTTCGTCGGTCCGGGCTGTAGTGTGTGTGACCATAACCACCAGTGGAATGAAACTGACGACGAGGAAGGGGAGAAGATGGAGGTGAAGGTGAGTGGTGTCTTCCACCGTAGCCAGGTGAGTAGTTGCGCTGAGGAAAGTCCCCACTAGGTCTGGAAGAACCATGATGGCCGGAGGCAGAAGAGTGTGAATAACGTGCAGGTGATGTATGGGGAGAGTAGCGCTGTCTGTCTCTGCCACGTTCGCGCCATGACCAGTCAGGGGAGTCAGATCTGGTTCTAGAGGGGTCTGTGTAATGAGAGCTCTGAGGGGCAGAACGATCACGGTGCTGTCGCAGATGAGTAACTTCCAGCCTGAGAGCACGGACATCCTCCGATAGCTGTTTCACTGCATTCATAAGATCAGGGGATTGGTGTGATTGTGGAACACCATGCTTTGTGGACACCATAGCAGAGAGCGGCTCACCTTGTGGGACAGAGGGAGATGTCACCTGGGTGCAGGCAGGCTTTACTGCAGGAGGGGGGAGAAGCCGTATAGCCTCTTGAGCTCGTTCCCATTTGCATGCAATAGCTAAAGCTTCTTCTAATGTAGTGGCGCCATGTTCATGACATTTTCCCTGAAGAACCGGGTCCATACCAGCTATGAACCGTCTGAAACGTTCCATGGCTAAGGCTGGTGCACCGTAGTTGGGGAACGCCTCCAGCACAAGCCTCGTGATCTCAGCTGCATAAACTTCCAGAGGCTCTCTAGGTAGGCGTTGTCTCGCATTCACAAAAGTCTGAAAATGCAGTAAGAGTTCTTTTCTTCCAAAAACATCATTCAACTTAACTGCACATTGTTCATAATCTTGCTGTACTGCTGGTGGCAATGATAGCCAGTACGCTAAAGCATCCCCGCTAAGCCTGGTTGGAAGAATAGCTGCTAGGTCTTGCTGCTGTCCATCTGCGCAGGCTTTAACTGCAAGCTCCAATCTAGCTTTCCACAGAGAAAAACTTTCCTTATCCTTTCCATCTCCATGAAAAGACGGCGGCAGCTCCACTCTGTAGTGAATGACTCTTTTGATGTTGTTGTTGCTTGACAATGTAGCAGTAGCGTTGTCGTTAGGTGCAGGTATGTTGTTATCAGCACCATCTGGCGGAGAGTCTGATCCTTCGCCGACTTCCGCCACAACGTCTTCCACAAATTCGGCAACCGACATGGCTGAATAATCTACTGTCCAACTTAGACACAGGCAGTATGGGGGCTTCTGTAATTGTCACTGTCTGTTATGAATTCACGGAATGTCCATAAACTCCTTTTAACAGTCCACACAGCACAACTCGAAGTCCGAAGCACCACGTGCGCACATCAGGCTAATCACTCACCGCCGTACGTAGTTGCTTGCCTTGGCTTTAGCGATAATGTGAAGCAAAAGAACACCGCTGCCACCAGTCTGTAACCCTATGATTGGGGTGCTCCCGTCTCACGGGCCGTGGGTAATAACTTGGGCTACAGGTATTAACTTTGGTTCTTTTATTCTCGCGACCAAACGGCAAGGACAGTCCAACAAAACATTCAGCATGCCGACTCTAACTTTCAACTCGTCCGTCCCTTAATTCGGTCCCCCTCTATACTAAACAAACAGGAACCTAAATTACAAGAAGGGTAATAATTACTGTGCAGGTAACTAAAATAATACCACAAATAATATTATAGATAATGTAATAATAAATTAAATAATAATAACTTCTCCCAAAACAAATACCAATCACTTCAATCACAAAAGAAATAATCCAAAACTTAGATTACATTTATTTATATATTTTCTTTATTTTTAATTAAACTTATCTGTTACTGTGTTGTTCCTGTATCTTCACAGCTGATTTATTAATAGAAAATGCTCTATCAGTTTATCTCAATTTCAATAACTGAAATGTAAATATGTACCCATGTCTTGTTTTTTGTACATTTATAATAAAGTTAAACGTTAATTAAAATCAACAGCTGTTGTTCCATTCGCTGAAATTGAAAACCAGAGTAGCATACTACAAAACAGACCCAACAGAACAGTCGGACTACATACTACATCCAGCCTACCAGTTCAGTTCCTCAAAAAGGTCAACAGCAGGATAACTGGGTCCCATTTTTTGACCAAAGTTTATTTGTTTGTCTATCCTCTGACAGGTCGAATGACTGTAGGGAGTCAAACTTCTTACAGCATCTTTGAGAAAACTGTGCAGTTTTGTTAGCTTCCTACATTGTGACCCCTGTCCTTCAAGTGTTTTTTGTGTATGTAACAATTTAAATTAATCCATTACTGAACGGGATTGATATTTGACCAAATACAGGTCTGTCAAAAGTTTTAGAACAGCCCAGTTTTTTTTCCGATTTTAATTGAAAACAATGCAGTTTAATGTCTCATTGTACTCTGAAATGAAAATAAAAAACAAATAAACAACTGATGTTAAAAGAATAAATCATGGAATCAATTTTAAACCAAAATGTATTTTTAACTTCGGACACCTTTATCAGATCTGCAGCTGGGCACACTCTTGTCATTCTTTCTGGTCATTTGTAGGTTCCTCCTAAACCAGCTCCACAGGGTCAAAGTCTGCAGACTGAGACTGTGCTGGCAGTGCCCTCCATTTATTCTTAAAGTGGATCTGGCAGAGCTTGGTCTGATGTTTTGGCTCATTGTCTTGCTGTAGGATGAACCCCTGACAAGTCCCAGACCCTGGATCCAGCAAAACAGATCCAGAGCATCGCGCTTCCTCCTCTGTGTTTGCATTTGATGTCACACACTGAGGAAACATCCTTTCGCCTACCTGACGTACAGCATACAAAAATCCTGTGTGATGAACCAAAGATTTCAAACCTTTATTCATTTGTTCATAGCAACATCTTCCTGTCTTCAGTCACCAACCGATGGTCCAGTCAAGCCTCTTTTTCATCTTCTGACTCAAGCATCTCAAAGTCTTCTCTTCACAGTAACTAAAACTGAGACTTCAACACTATGACCTCTTTGAGTGTTGGTGCGCTTGTCCTGTGAGCACCTGTCAGAAAAGCTGCAGACTCAGAAACTGGTCTTCTGATTCTGGTTTTGTCTCTGGCTCTGTCAGACCTCTTCCTGTCAGAGTTTCCAGTCCCAGTTTCTGAGTCTTTGGATGCTGAAGGAAACTCTCCTCACTGAGCTCACCTGGACTTTCTTTGACTTCATTTCTCTGCAGTAAAGACCTGTTTCTGCTCTGGTGCTCTGATGTTCTGTCTCTCTTTCATTATTAATTATCTTTTCCTGCTCATTTTTAGAACATAACACAACTTTCTGCAGTACAATACTGTTCACTGATGCTCACCCATGAGGGTCTGGTCCCACAGTGTGTTCAGATCTACTTTTAGACACACAGGGATGGTTGGAAGGAATCAAGACAACTTGGGACACCTGTAGGAATTGGTAGCGCCAACTTTCAAGGCTTGATCCGTCTCCATTAAGTTGTTCAATGGCCTTTTTGTGTAATAATGAAATGTTCATTATTTTAAAGTTTTGAAGAACCTTATCTTTTTTCTTAACCTCTTGCAGTTCAGCAGTTCCGTTTCTACCGTTTCAAGCTATTCACTGGGCTTGAAGTGCTTGAATTTCAATAAAAAATGGAAGATTTGGGCTGTTCTAAATTTTTTGACTGGTAATGTTTTACAGTCATGTGAGTGTTTGAAGGAAAAATTTATCAGGCTCAACCATTGCAGGCTTTGCTTTGAGATCCACCTGAATATCAGAAAACCAAATTTCTGTCCTTATGCAGACGTCCACAGATCACTCACTGTCTCTGGTAAATTGATCTCAAGCAACATTACGTTAAATGAACAGAGAGTCAGAAGAAAAGGATCAGCAGACTTACCGATAGCAGGAGTGGCCAGTGTTTGTCTTCCCACTAACTGAGCCGGTCCAAGGCCGTCCAGAAAGTCACTGAACTGACTGCTGGCACCCAGATTGACTCCAGAGAAGATCAGACTAATACAGAAAACACAAACACATGAGCCATTCATCACAAAGAGGACAAGTGTCACAGATTGTTCATGATAGATGCAGAATTAAGAGTAGCAGAGGATCTCTGGTGTTCATTTTGGCAAAGAGTCAAGGTTCTTTCAGACGTCAGCCACATTTTTCTTTCCATTATTTACAGCAGAAAAAAAAGAAAACAAAAAACAACAGACCTGGAGAGGTTTAATCAACACTTCACTGAGTCTGTGCTGTTTGTACAGTGTGCTCATTGTAACTCTGTTTGCTGTCAGTCGTCAGTGTCAGCTGACTCAAACAAACTTTACAGTCACATCCATGTCTCTGTGTTCGTAGTGAGGAGGTTCAGTTGATTTCAAGCTACAGCAGCTTCACTGCTGAAAAATCTGAAGATGAAAACGAAAGTATCTGGGATTTACTCACTTCCCCTCAGAGTTGCAGCTGTTCATGCTGCCGTTGTTTGACTCTCTGCTGGGCTGCCGGCTCATGTTGCGGGTCAGCTCCACTGCCATGCCGGTCTCTGTGCTCCTCTGGATGGGTGCCCCCTTCTCCTTCTTACTCTTCCCCTCTGGATGAAAGGAAAAATGGTAAAATGTGACAACAGAGTCCAAAATGTTGTTGTGTTGTTTTTCCACTTTCAATTTCCTACAGGTCTAATAAAATACAGTTGAGGAGGGACTGTGGGTTAGATTGGACCCATTGTTTAAAAAAATAGTGTGAATTATTATACTTTTCCACTCTAAAAACAGTCACTTTTAGCTGCAGAGACACAAAGAAACAGGTGACAGGTGACAAATGTTAGACTAAAGTTAACCTCAAGGTTTCATTTTGAAAAGTTCCTCAGAGGAGCCACATTAAAATCTGGGCAGAGCAAAACTTTAACCACACAGTCTGAGGACATTTATCAATGGGTTACAGCTTCAGATCCAGTGAAGGACTCAGTGAGCGCTCTCTCTGAAGCAGAGCCAAAGTCACACCCATGACCTGCTGAATCTGGTCATCAGTAGGAAACAGGAAATGGTTTGATACAAATTAAAGTCAAAGAAAAGCTCTCTGACTTCTCGGATGTGTCCACTTTCGTACTCACTGGGTTGATCATGTGACCCAAAGACAAAAAAAAAAAAACACCCCCCACATCTTCATTTCTTATATTTTGTGTATAACAGAAACAGTTAGCAAACAAAGCAGCCTCAGCAGTGTGTGCCAGCTCCTTTCAAAAGCTTAATGACCCATCAGCTATAATCATGTTAAATCCCCATTCTTCTCCTTTACCTGCTTTCACTCACATCATCTTCAACAGGAAATGCTTTCAGATTACGGCTGATCGCTGCTCTATCTCTACTTCCTGTCAACATCAGGGAGGGATAGCCGGAGACCCCGTCAGGCCCAGTGTCCTCTAATAGCTTTTTAAGTCTACTACAAAGAGGGGAGTCTACTCTCTGCTGACCAGCATGTTCGACAGCTCCCTGAAACACATCATTGGTTGCTTTTTGTCTTTCAACAAGGACATGCACAACCGGAGCAAAGAGAGCTTTGCTCTTTGGTAGATTCTGCAACTCAGAATGTACAGTCACGTGTCTGTTCAGTTCCAGATTGCAATAGCTGGATCTTATGTTAGGTGATGTAAAATCTTTAACAACAAAACTTCTTACATTTTCAAAGTAAGACAGTAAAAGCTGGGATAAAATTATAAAAGGTTAAAGCTGCAGTGAGGAGCTTTTGTTTTTTTTACGATGCACCCTGAGAAAATCTCCTGACCTTTGTTCCAGACACCTGTTTCACTGTCTGTGGAAAATACAGAAGGCTCATTCTGCATCAGGCTGGAAACATCTCAACCGACGCACATCTTATTTTAGAACCTTGTTTTCATCTACTAAGTGGGCTGCATCTTACACACTGGTGTGACAAATATGCTTGTTTAAAATACAAAACGGGGTATTTTCTCCAGAGGTGGGGTTAAGAATTTTGAAAACTTTTAGTTCATTTACATGCATCAAAAGAAGAACAGGGGCTGCATTCAGTAAAGAAACCTTAAATAAGGCTGGTTTGATTGAAAAATCTCCTCAGTTCAAAACAAAAAGTGACTTGCAGTGGTAGGCGGCATCAAACTGAGCCCACTAGCACATGGGTTACCAATCTGTTCAGCCAATGAGCCCTAAAATAACAGCACAAATCCTCAAAAACAGTAGAATAAAATAAAATAAACAAATAAAAATTTAGAAGAGGCAAAGATACCAAATTGAGTTGATTACTGTAAAATTGGACAACCTCTGTGCATGTGTTGCTGTGTTTCTTCAGTTAATCTGCTGCTGCTGATACGGTTGTTATCCTAGCTGAGTCATCTAAGGGGTCTACAATCAATGCCTCTTTTTTGACCAAGGTCGTGCTAGTGCTAGTTCCAGACTAGTGCCTGGGTAATCACCGGTTCTTTGTGTTTCCACCGACAAAGCACCGGCTCCAGGTGCTTAAAACTGGCGCTTTGAAAGCACCGATTCTTTGCTGGGCCAGAGTACCAACTACGTCAGGGGTAGTGATGTTACAAGATGAGCCGAGGCGTGTGTCGAGTAATGAAGGGAGCGTTTCCACAAAAGCGCATATCGAGGCTGGCTTCATCTTGGGGAGGAGCTGAAAATGATGATGTTCGAAGCCTCGCTGTCCAGATCTTATGCCAGGTTTGACAGCAACATAAATCCATTGGACTCCATTCAAAATGAGGACTTTTGATAGAGAGCTGCGGTCACTTTTGAGTTTGGATAGTGTTAAGTTAGTTTGGAGATAGTTTGAAACTACTGGGGAACTTTTATTTCTGAATGAAAATTATTAAAATCTTCAATTTCTGAACATCATTGTCCAAGTTACACAATAATTCAATCCATCACACAGGTTAAGATACAGCTGCCTGTGATTATACACCTGACCAGCAGGTGGTTTCGTGTGGTTCACTCACCAGGTCCACTGATCTGTGAAGTGCTGCGGCTGCGACGGTTGCCAACGATGGCCACCACCCTCGCACTAAGGCTGGAGCGTCTTTTCTTGCTGCCGCTGCCCACTGTGCCCAGCGCCGTGTCGGATTGGCTGCCGTCTGTGCGCTCCTGTGTGTAGATCTCACCGCTCACACTGGAGCTCTTCAGCATGCTGCGACCCACCGAGCGCAAGTGTCGACTGCAGAGAGAAGAGACTGAGTGATTTTGTGATCTGGGCTGAGTGAGAGAAAGGGTTAATATGATCTCTTTAGCACTCTTTGAACTTTACCTTTATTTGAATAAAACATTAAAACAGCACAGCCATTGAGAGGGGTTGAGGATTTATATTTAATTAAACAACACCTGACTCAAATACAGCCAAGTTATCTGGGGTCCCATTTGTGGACGTAACAGCTACACAAAGTTTCTGATCTTCAAGAATTAGTAAAAAATAAGTTTTCAGGTGGTTTGAGATTCAAACATTCAATTAAACTTAAAAATCTGAATTATGACTCAAAAATAACCTCTTTAAAATTAAGTCAAGAACTAAAGTTCATTCTTCGCAAAAGGGCCACAACATTTGGGCAGAAGCGAACAAGTCGTCGATGCTGCCTCCCAGGGGCGCGGAGGAGCTGCCGCATGTCCGTCCCTTCAGAGGGGGCCAAAGTGCTACAGGAGAGCCCAGCTATGCTGCCTCTTTCACCCATTATCTCCACTCCCTGTGGGTCCCTGACAGCCACAGACCAATGACCCAGAGGAGCTGAGGAACATGAAGGAAGGGGGAGGGAGGTCTGAGGCCTCTCCTCTGCCCCCTGCAGGGGGGTCAAGGAAGGGCAGGCAGCAGAGGGAGAGGCAGGAAGGGTAGGGTCCAGGTCTGGAGGGTGGAGGGGGTCCAGGCCATCACAGCACAGGATGCATGCAAGGAGGTATCTGAGACATGCAGAAGGGAGTGCACAAATAATCACATATACTCAAACACAGGCACAGAAAACACATGAAACAGTGACATGACAGAGAGTATCCAAACAAACAAACAAAGAAAACCCTTGCTTATGTGTTGGTTTGGCTGAAAATCTTAGATATCGTGCTGTTGTTTAACTTTACTGAGACTGATCTTGCACAAGGTTCAACATGTGTATCAGCACACGAGTAGATTTTATATATATATGTATTAAAGCATAAAACTTTTTAAAATGTAACATTTGCACTTGGTAACATGTTATCCCAAGCATTTGTAAACAAAAACAAAAAAAATATTGACAGAGAATTACTTTATTTAATCATTAGAGGCTTAACTTAGCAGTAAATTGTAATTCATTTAACTTTTTTAAGGAGCAATTAAAAGTGTAAAAAGAGTGTGAAAATAAGAAAAAAAATTAAATTTGTTTGATTAAAGAAAACAGCAACTTTTTTTTTACCTCTGGATTCACACAGTTTCTTTTAAAAAATACTAATCCAAGAGGTCTGCATTTGCAAAGAAAATAAACTGAAAGTATTTATTCATTTCTCTCATAATCTCTGTTTATGGTACATCATCTTTTTTCAAAGCCTCAATAAAAATAATTAACACAATTTAAAGATAATTCTTTAAAACTGTGCCTCATCATTCCTGTCAGTTAAGATAAGATTGTATGGTTTCTCTTTAGCTGTTTTTATTTGTTTTTTTTTTTGTTTGTTTGTTTGTTTGTTTTATTCAAGCCCTCTCTGCACTGGTGCTTTCATTTTTTAAAACAATGATTATTCTTTAAAGGTAACAAACGAGGACACTTTTTGGTTTTGTTTTTCTTTTTACTCCTAATATAAGAACGTGTGTCAAAGCCCTCTGGGTTTGCTTTTAAAGCGCTCTATTGGAATTGATCTGAGCTAAGGCCATAAAGAAACACGACCTGCTCTCTCTCTCTCTCTCTCTCTCTCTCTCTCTCTCTCTCTCTCTCTCTCCTCCACCCAAACCTCAACACATTAGCGGCCAATAAGCTGCAGTTCATCAGGAGCAGCTGGCCCTCTGAGGACCACTGGGATTGGGTCATTTGTCCATGTCAGCATACAGCAGCTCCACCGTGTGTGTGTGTGTGTAAGTGTATATGTGAGCTGTGTGTGTGTTTGTGTTGAAGTGTGTGTAGGCTGACACATGAATAGAAGGACGGAGTTCTTTTGTTCTTTTGATAGAAAAGGAGATAAGAGAGATTATAATGTCACCTAATAAATGTGAATCTTTTTTTTAATGATTCTTAAGAAGGCTTGAATTCTGTGCTCACAGCACATACGAACAAAGTTGGTCTTGTAGTTTATATGACAAGTTGATGTGAAGACATGATTAGATGTGAATTCTCTTTTTGTGACAGGAATGATTCTGGAGCTTGGAGCAAGAAACATCGCAGTCTGTTGAGCGATAATAAAGAACAACTCATAACCCTGCCTGTAACAGAGAGCTACACGCCAATCACAAAGAAAATGAGTCACTGGATGTCTTCCATTGTTGCTCTTTGTTTACTGTGTCGTGTTTTTCTTCTTTGTTGGATTTCTTAGCGGAGTACAGAGTGTAACAACAGTTCTTCACATCAATAGACTCTGAATGTACTCCAGTGGTACAATTTTTAGTATTTAAGGGCAGATTTTTGACAACATATTAGCAGGGAACGTCATTAAACTCAGCGTAACGTTTTCACAGGTGGAGAAAATAACCTGACTTTCCTTCAAATATGAGCGTGAATATTTAAAACCTTAATGTGGGACACAACATATGTCCTCATTCACATTTCCAGCTTAAAGTATGTTGTTTTTTAATTTCATTACATTTAGGACCAAACGCTCATATAAATTAGTTAACTTTGAAAAAATAAGATGGGAAAAGATCCAGCTGAAGGACTGTAGTTTAAGAATCTGTACTCTGATCTGACTTCTGACCCCTCCCTTTGGAGGGATCAGGCCAAAAGAAACTAACTTCCCTTCAGAGATCATTAAGGAATAGCCCATAACTGCTACCATTAAAAGTTTTCTGCAGAGTGCTGTTGTCTTAAACGGTCGGGGACTTGGGGAGTTTCTATCTTGGCTGTATAGAGAGAAGATGGATGGTCTGTCGTCATCGTTGATTTTACCGTTTGGGGTGTATTGATCTTTACCTGGACTCCCCCGTGTCTCCAGATACAGTGTGTCTCCTGCGCTTCAACTCTGCAGAGAAACGTCTTTTTCCTGCTGCCCTCCTTCTTTCCTCCTCCCCGTTCACCCCCCAAGAGATCCTCCTGTCTTTCTTCTCCTCTTCTAACGACTTGGATCTGAGTCCAGTGTGTTTTAATCCGTTTATAGAAGTATGTGTGCGATTAAGAAGAGGCAGGGCATGCAGAGAGACAGAGACATGCAGAAGGTAGCATGCAGAAATGAAAGAGAAGAACACAAAGTAGTTAGCATGCACATTAAACACTTCCAGCTCCATCCAAAGCTCTCATAACATCCAAACTGAACACATGTCCAACAGCCAGTCATGACTGACCTCAGCCGTCCTCCTGGTCGCTCTGATTGGATAGAAATGTAGCTGGTGCTACTGAGGCGGGAGGCACTGCTGGCACGGGAGATGGCCGACATATCGCTCATGTCACTGTCTGACGATCTGGCCGACATGTTGTCGCTGCTACGCCGCTGCTCTGCGTACATCTTTGGGCACAGACAGAGAGTGTTTTACTCATAGAGTGCAGGAATAAGAGGGAGAATCTGAAGTGTGACTCCAGGACACGGATGCTGACCTCCCGTTTGGTCTTGAGGTCCATCTCAGGGTCGTGGGAGGCTGAAGGCCGGTTGGAATGTACTTTCATCTGCAGCTGTCGGGCTCGCTCCTCGACTGCGAGAGCTGAGGAGTAAAGAGACCCACAAACAATGCGACATGTAAAAACACACAAAGACAGATAGTTGTGATGTTTTTCAGGCAGAGGGACGATGGGGGGATGTAGGATCTGGTTTCTGACACTAGATGGAGCATGATGTTCACTTATAGGACGAGGATGCTGGGAGGGTCAGAATCACATTTTCACAATCAACTGGAGAACAAATATACAGCAGAGGCCACAATTAATACAAAAACATGACAGATCTGAAAGTATTGACCTAAATTTGCCTCCAAATCCTGATCAAGAAACATGCAGATGGTTTCTCTGAGCACAACAAATATATTGTTGATGTATTTCCTGAGAGCTAACATTGTCTCGTGCCTCCTTTGGAAGGACAATAAATCTGTCCACTTTATCTTCCAACTCGCCCAAATCTGCTGAATGTAGCTGAGGTCTGGACTTGAGGGGGCCAGTGCATCATTTTCAGTGTCCCTCTTTATACGGAGAATGACCTCAATCTACTGATGATGGCTCTGTTCTCTGGTATATAGAGCACCATGATGACTTTGTAGATATTTCTTTAGTTTGATGTATATTTTAACAGCCAGTACAATAAAAGAAACTCTTTAACCTCTTAAATATGCTGTGTTTCAATAGTTTCGGCCAACAGTGGTTTTTTTATTTTTTATTTTTTAAGATATGAAAAAGAGTTACTATAAAATAAGGTTACTTGTACGTCAAACCCCACGTGTCCTGCAGCTTTATCAGCTCAAACATGCAAAATCAAGTGTTTGAAATCCTGCTCAGGTAAAGAGAAATGTAAAAGGGTTAAGGAACGGTGGGCTAATAGTTGCAGTTAAAAGTTATTGAGTATTATTTCTTTGGTCATCTCAGCAGGATTGGTGTCTCCATGTCCTCTAGAAAAAGAAAAGCTTCTTATCCATCTCTTTTTGTTTGATCAGTCGGTTTTTGAGTCAAATTATTCTGGTTCAAAGCTTACTGTGGATTCAGAGAGACTCCAGTTTTTAACCATAAAAATAAGGCTAAACATGTACCTGCTGACCATGTCTGCATGCTTTACATATAACTGAGTAATGTGTCTTTATATGGAATGACCTCATCTCTCCTTTACTTTATTCGACTGAACAGAATAATAATAATTTTGATAATTGACTCAATCTTCTGTCTTGAACCTGCATTTCAAAGGTCTGTTAGGGGATCTAAACTGGATCTTTTGTTTTTAATTTAAAGTCCCTGTGAGGACTTTCTAAGTGATCTTGAAAAAGTCTCACTTCTTGATATCTGCCTGATCTAATCCACAATTTAAAATGAGAGTATCAGGACCAATATAGGTTAATTCTAAATACTGTTTCTTAGCTTCCTGATCGGGTCGGTCAGGACCGGATTGATTTACGGCACGTTGAAGTATCTATGACAACACCTCACCAGCTGATGAAGTTTAGTAGTGAGAAGAGAGATCTGTGTTTTTCTCTGCTGAAAACTATTTCTGTGATTTATTTTGTAGTGATGGTGGAGACTGGAGCTGAACTGACAGACAAGAAAATTACATCAGAGCAGAAGAAAGCTAAACAGGAGAGTGATAGAGCACGAGCTAAAGGCTAAAACACGGGCTAAACTGTTTATGATGATGTTCATTCCAACCCACATGCAGCAGTTATTCTGCAGTGATCTGATCAAACTTGAGAGTCTGTCAATGAAATGAAGAGTGAGGTTACGTTAGCTCTGATTGGTTGATGAGCAGGACAGAAAGATTTGCTAACGTTTCACGTTAGCCTACGGATTGATGAGGAATCTCTGCTGTAAATGATCCAAACCATTTTTTCAGCTATTTTGTGTTTGTACATTTACACATCTATTTTTACATTACATAACATAATACCTTGTGTGATCTTTATATTCATTGTGTGATTCTTACAACACTGTGTGATTTTAACATCTTGTGATTTTTAACATCTGTAGTGCTTAAAAATCCCTGAAGCCATATTATCCTTAGTAAAAAAGCCTCAAATAATGTTTTGTGTGACCCTGCTAAAGAATGTGGAGATAGCTCTCTTTTGGACCTTAAAGCTGTCGTTGGCCTTGAAAGATACTTGTTGTTTTGATGCATCTGTTTGCCTTTATATCTGACTTTGACTAGACACCTGCAGACCTGGGCTTATGTAAGCACCCAGCAGAGACAGTCAGGGACCTTCCAGAGTCGTACTACTGCGCTTGAGTGGTAAACAAACAACTTGAACAGTAGCAGACACCTGACATCTCTTAGAAAACAAAACCACACCATTACAAAATCAGCCAATCAGGAGTTTGTAAAAAGATAAAGGCTGCAGAAAAACTGATGTGCATGACAAAAGACGCCTACTTTAAAAAGTATAAAAGTTGATGCACAGACTGTATTTTTCAGTTTCTGACGGTGCACTATCAAAGCTCAATAAATCCATGGACTCTGCTTGCTGACTCCTGCTCTTTTTTGACTCAACTCTGGACATTTTCCTGAAGATGGGACTTAGGCTAAAAAGTTGAAGTTTTGCAGTCAGATGCTGTGGGTAATCTGCCCTTGAAGACCCATCTGGCTTTATCCCCCAGAAAAGACAACAGGATACGTCTCAGAACACCGGGCTATGAGAGGCACTTAAATAGCTAGCTACTAAACTATGGTACAAACTAACAAAGTTTGCTTGTTGTCACATTTCATACAACAGCGCTGCGTAACTTTTGATAAATACCTTAACTTGTTGCATTCTGTCTCGTAAAAAGTTGTATTGACAAATGAAAAGTAGTGTTAAAAAGATGATATGATCTCCATCCATTTCCAAAACAAACACGCCTTGTTAATGAGAGCCATGTGATCACGACAGTGTGCGCCTGATTCCAGTCAAAAGGTGTCCTCCTCAAACAGATAGTCCTCACAGCCTTGTAATACTAAATAACTTTAAGTCTACTAAACGTTAAATTTGTAGTCTACAAAACAACTGGAGATGCTGCACTACATACAGTATTTAAATTCTGTTGTTTCTCGACTTCTGAGAGTAACTCTTGAGTAAGTCTTACCTTGCTCTATGCTGCTGCTTTTTGCAGGGAGCTGAGGCAGCTGCCTGCCCCTGCGACCTGATGAGGGAGTCCCTGTTGGAGAAGGGCTGCCATGATGGTGTCCTCTGAACAACAGGAAGACGGAAACACAAAGAGAGGGAGGAGAAGATACAAAACACATTATAACAGCTGATTTCATCACAAACAAAAGGTAGAGCCCAAAACTGAATCACAGGGACAATACAGTGAGGGCTGGTAGAGGTCAGTTCTTTTCTAAGATACATGATGACAAAGAAGGGAGGGCACCAGTGTGCACGGTACGTTCCACTATTTTATCACGATAACACACTTATAACACAAATTTAAGTGTTTAGGTTTACACACACACACACACACCGAACAGTGACAGAGAGGAAATCAGAACACATGGGACGAAAGGCTTGGTTCTGGCTGAAGCATGCACCTGTCTAGCCGTGGTGAGTTTGGGCAGGACCCTGCCAGGGCCGTCTGCCCAAAAGGCCTCAGAGGGCCCCCTCTCCCTCTACTGCCCCTCAGGATAGAGGTGGGCTGGATACGACTGCCATCAGCAAACAAAAGAAATGCAAAACAAAGCCCTGATAAATGCATGAAGATCAAAACATCAGGAAATAAAACAACAACATATTTGTGTTTCGGGGTCACAATGTTGAGCACTGTTCAAGTTCAGATTAATTGATCTATAATTAAGTCCCGCCCTCAAACACGATGAGCCAATCACGATAGCCATACACTCAGACATTCTCTGCCTGGATGTTCAATCAAACACATTGTGCAAAGTCAGTTTTCTTTCAGTTTTATGTTTTTTTTTTAACATCATCACATTGTCACTTTGCTGGAGAGAAGTCTAAAGTTATCTTTAACATCTCTAATGTTAGCCTAATGTTAGCCTAATGTTAGCTCCTAGCTATGTTGTTTATCATGTCTCTTTTTTTGTTGGGAGATCATCGGCCTGTTTTGTTCTAGTTTTTGTACTTTGGTGATTGCCCATTGTTGTTAGCTGTTGTCCAAAGGGCTCTAGTTAAACTAACGTTAGCTTAGCTTAGCTTCATAAGCTTATTTGCAATAGCCAAGGTAACAAAGGTTAACACTCTTGGTAAATATAGTAAAAAGGCCTTAAATATATCCCTCCAATGTGTAGTGTAGCCCCTTCTGGTGACTTCTAGACGTGATTGCTCTGTCTCCAAAAAGCATCAGTGGCCTCCTGTGAAATGTCTCCTACTGTGACACCTCCCATAGCGCCTGTCACTGAATGTTCACTGTTTTTTGTCTGAGTGTAGGGGGGCGGGGCTTAGCCACAGGTCTCAGGGAGAAGAGCAAAATCTAAGAGATACGTGTCTGATGAAAACTAATGTGCTTCCTTTAGAAAACAAACACATCTGGACAGGTTTGACACACTGCCTGCAGGAAGCCACTGCTGGCTGTAGCATCATATCGAAAAGTGTTTTGGAGGGAATGAACCCTAACTGCTGCTGTTTGAACTCCCAAATAAACAGTTAGTTCACTTAAGACCTTCCTGCGAACTAAAGTCAACACAGGGGAAAATATCAGCAACAGAAAAAGTCATTTTGTAAACGTAAAATTTAAGACGTTTTGATTTTAAATCAAAATCAATGCTGCCAAAAAAAAGAAAATCCATTTCATCGCCCTGACCCTCCCCAGGGGATCTCACAGAATGGACAGCAGATTAAGTAAAGTGAGTAAACGGATGAATGAAAGTAAATGAATGAAATGAATGAATGAGCTCACCTGTCTCCCTCCAGACTTTTTCTGCTGCTCCTGTGGCAGTTTGGGCTTGATGAGTTGCTACACTGCCTGTTTCCGCAAACAGCAACCAGAGAGAAAGAAAAGCCAACACGAGATGGAGCGTGACGACCCACAGAATGGAAAAAAAAAGGAAAACAAAAGAGAAAACTGACTGATGTGATGCAATGTAAGAGACTCAAACCATGACTTTGGTTTGGTTTTTGTGGTTTTTAAGAGCAACACATCTCAGACCTGCACATTTTTTTCCCCATCTGTCACATTTTAAAGAAAAGGAAGCGCTTAAAGCCACAGAGGTTGAGAAATTCAGAGCAGAAAGAGCAGGTGCAGCCTGATGAAGGAGAAATTACACAACATTAGACCACAAGGATTTACAGGGAAAGGGAAGGAGAGACTACTGATCACAAGATCTGTGCAGCACCCTCGGCTGTTCTACAAGACAAGCTCTACGCTGCAGGAAAGGTTTGACAGGTAAAAGCAGGAAGCAGAGCAGTAGGGGGCAGCAGGAGAAGCAGGCCTGATATACCTGTCTTCCTCAGGGGCCACATGTTCTACTAAGATCCTGGGACTGGGGGGAGTCTTGTGGGGGAAAGAGATGGAGCACCTAGAGAGGCAGGAGGTTGGGAGGAGGAGCATCCATAGATAGGAAAACCAGAAGAGGATGTAAGTGAGTAGAGGGCTGGTGAAGGCTCAAAATGTTGCATTATGTGTGAGAATAACAGTTCATTCCTCTTAAGTTTCACCTGAATCACAAAAAGTTCAACTTTAATTTTTTTTTAAAAATCCTCTTTTTAATGCTGGGTAAGGGTCGCTGCAACAAAGGTGCAGCTGCATGAATGTTTTTATTTTTTGTTAAATTTTTTATTATTAATAAAACTGCTGCCATTAAAAACTGGAAAAAAAGGCAGCAGGCTTGGCCAAGTGGTTCAATCACGTGCACTTACAGAGGGCGGCCTGGCTTCACTTCCAGGGCAAGGCTCCCTCCCTCCATATCTTCCCTGACCCTCCCTCCCAGTTTCCTGCTCTGTCCACTGTCCTATCCTGGTCAAATGAAGACGTTAGGGCACTGGCCAATCGAACTGTGTTCAAGCACGCTTCAGCCCTAAAGTCCAGTTTGTTTGGCCAGTGTGACTGTAAGTGTATTCACTTCTCTTCTTTGGCACGCTTTCGGGTGCGGTCACACTGACCATCTAACCCCCCCACCCCCCCGCAGTGCTGCTCCTCAGCTGGCCAGTACAGCAATGAAAATGAAAAACTCATTCATGTATGAGAGTCTCACATGAAATGAGCTGAATAAAGACGTGCAGCATCTAAACCCAGGAATGTCTGATGATTTTAACATGCAAGTCCAGGAAACAATCACACCGGGTCGAAGGAAGGGGCTGAGTTCAGGGATGTCGTTTCTGTGTGGTTCTTCATTTTGAGTACCAGCATCGTGAAACATGGTTGCTTTATACCTGTCTCTGTCAGAGGGGTGGAAGTTGTTGTCAGGTCTGAGACAGGTGGTGCTGGCACTCCTCACTCTGTCCAACGACGGCTGCAGGTCGCTGTGTCGCCACAACATGGCAGCAGAGACAGAGAGAGAGGGAGAGGGAGAGAGAGAGAGAGAGAGAGAGATGGAGACAAGATGTACAAAGACAGAGGATCCAAGCATGAAGAGAAGAGATGGAGAAAATAAATGATGAGAAAAAGGGAAAAAGAAGGAGGATGGTAAGAGAGAGAGTTAAGAAAAAGAGAGAATGAGGGAGAGAAAGAGAGAGAGAGAGAGAGTAAGAAAGGGCAACAGACAGTGCAGTTACATGTAATGGCTCTGATTCTCCATCTCCATTTATCATAGGCAGTCATTCCTCGCGGCCGTGAGACCACTCAGATGGGAGGTTGGTGGGTTACCATGGGAACCAGGTCTAAGTAGGAGTGGGGACTGCTTGTGAGCGAGCGAGCGAGCAAGGGGCTGAATGACAGAGGAGGAAGGGAGAGGAGAGGAGAAGCGGGTGTTTGCTCACAGCTGCATGTTTGTCACGTCATGCAGCTCTGTGACAACAGTTACTTTCAACAGATGGTTGGCTCTGTGCCATCGCATGACACGGCACTTAATGTTTTCAGGACAACAACAACGACGACGATGACGAGGACAACAAGGGCTTAAAGTTCAGTGTGAGTGTACAGCAGGAGTGGGCCTGGAGTCATGGAAAGAACAGGAAAACAATCACTGGTACTAAATATTTAAGGTAGTACTGTTGAAAAAAAAGTCCCAAAAGTACAAAAATATATTTAATTAAAGTATGAGCTGAAATACTTATTAAAAAAAGGAAAATAAAATATATTAAAATACAAGAAAAATTAAAAGCAGCATTTTTTACTATCAAATCTGATTTATTTTATTCGAGATTCATAGATTTATTAAATTTTATGCATAAAAATGTCAATTCTAGTTCAATTATTTGCAGAATATTTACGTTAAAGTCCATGACGTCATTTTTATTTTGCTGCATTCATAGTCTCTTAGACTGATAATAACATTACCAATACTAACACTACTTCAACTAGTAAAAATGATAGTAGTAGTTTTAATTTTAATAATTACATTTTTAAAGCACATTTTTAAAAAAGATTAAGAACATGCTTTTAAACACAAGAAAAAGCAAACATGGCCAATTCTTCTTTCAAAGTTCAAACAAAAAAAAAATGTATTTAAGATTTTTTTGACTATTGGTTTGAAAATCTAGCAGGAATTTATAAAGATTTAAAAAAAAAACTTTATGGATAAGTCTATGAGCATGAATAAAATAATTACAAATACTCTGGAAATAATAAATAATAATAATCATAAGAATAACCCATTTCAACATCAATTTACGTTTAATATTTTCCTAAATTTTTATAGTGTATCTTTCACATCCACTTCTGCTTTTGCATCAATATTTTTTTATCATAGAATTTTCTTTTTTCTTTTTTTAATGCACTGTGTGACTCCATAATCCAGTGCACGTGTAAGACTCCTCCATGTTTGTCCCCACACATCAGGGAGGAAAAGGTTGTGGGTGAAGGGACGATGGGGGAGAACGGGGGAGGAGGTGTGTTCTTACCTAACTGTGACCTCATCAGTGAACCTGAGCACTCGGTGTGTAAGGATGCTACGAGGCATGGTGCCGCCCCCTTCCTGCCTGGGGGGCGGCTTGTTCTTTAGGCATGCAGGAAGGGTGGAGCTGTGCAGCAGACCCCGCCCATACAGACAGACGTGTGTGAGAGAAGGCAAAGTAAATCAATAAGAACACATGCGGCTGACAGAAACAAAATAAAGAAAGAGGAAAGAAACACCAGGATAGAAGTCAGCATGCAGAGGAACAGGAGACGCACAGAAGCGTGGAGCACACACTGATAAACTACAACCTGTCTGTGACCACAGAGAGAAAACTTCATTATGTAAGAGAAGTGATGGCACCTCATGACCCCCCCCCACTCCCTGTGGATTGACCCTGCACAGATACTGTACATGGGGCCGAGTATATGTAATGTTGATTACATAACACAATGCACAGATGTGAAACCATCCAGGAAGCACGTGTTGAGAAAACCAAGTTACTAAACATCTGTCGGATGTATAGGAGAGACACGACAGGGATTAGAGCAGAAAACAGAGAGACGGAGGAGACATGGATGAAATGACTGTTGATAACTTGTTTTTACTGTGCAGGAAAAGCACGCTTTATAACAATATGTGTTTATATTTTTTATTTAATATCTAAATAAAAAAATCATTTTTTTTTTTAATTTGTTGTAACCCATTAATGCATAAT
Source organism: Labroides dimidiatus (assembly GCA_030710495.1). Lineage (NCBI taxonomy): Eukaryota > Metazoa > Chordata > Actinopteri > Labriformes > Labridae > Labroides > Labroides dimidiatus. The sequence continues at coordinate 9,485,394 of CM061145.1, forward strand.
AATACCGGTAAGAATAATAATAATAAAAAAATAAAATAATAATAATAATAATAATAATAATAATAAAATAATAATAATATTAATAATAATAATAATAAAAATAATAATAATAATAATAATAATAATAATAATAATAATAATAATAATAATAATAATAATAATAATAATAATATGCACTCTTTTATCCTTTATCTCAATCCGACTCTCCCAAGCCATGAAAAGAGCTTCAGACTTGTTTCCAGTTGTTCCTAAACAATATCTCAACATATGTGAGTCCAAACTTTGTTGTCAAAAGTTGGTTAAACTCCAGCATCTGTATTTTTTTATGAACAGAGCGCTTCAAACAAAGAGTGATTTAATTAAATTAAATTAACTTTGAATAAATTGTGATGTGATCATGTGTTGCTCACTTCTATAAACAAGGATAATGATGCAGTATCACCGTAAAGAAAGAGAGTGGAATATAGTTAGTGACTAGAAAAATGCAACAGTCAGCATGTTTACATGCAGCTTCAGAAATGGGACTAAGAGCTTAGTCAGCGTGATATTGGACTCTTGAAATGCATGTTAACAGTTTAGCCGGACAGAATATGGACTAAGAATAGCTGGATTAACACACCTAGATAATGCAGTTGCTATCAGGCTATGGTTGGATTTGGAAGGATTCGGCAGGTCTTGGTAAGCCTCAGTGTTCAGCCAGAAAAGGAAGTACATGACGATAATAAATGGAGTTGCTGCGCTCATATAATCTATGGCTCCAACACAACAAACACCATGGCACATATATGAATAAAAGAGCTACAGCTGCATCCATTTCAGCCATGGTCGTTAGATTTTTTTTTTTCTCTTCAGATAAACTGAAACTAGTTTGATGCACACGCAGCTTCGCTCATCGAAGAAGGACACAGCGCCACCTGTTGAAGTGGAGTGAGACGTTCTCGACAGTCTCAGAAGTCTGATTCTCTTTTCTGCATGGATACACAGACAAGACTAGATCCCCCGCTGTGACTTCATGACCAAGCTATGACCTTAAAATGACTGCTACGTGCATGTAAATGCACTGAGTGTCACTCAGGGTTCAGGTGGGGTATTCAACTCCCACCAACCAAAGGTTTTTCACTCCATCATTTCCTCATTAGGGCTGGGTAACAAACTTCAGGTCTTTTAGGGCACCGACCGAAATGCTCCCTTTGTTCCCAGTATCAAAACATGCCTTGTCTTTGAGTGCCAAGTTTCGATACCCAACGGGTCAATCACATGATCAAGATCTGATAATGCCATCTGTGATTGGCTGCAACATTAGATGTGGTTGCAGCTTGCAGGACAGTGTTGCCAACTTATGGCTGAAATACAGTGTCTCCAGTCTGTCTCCGCTCCGTCATGACACCAGATCAGATAGGTTTCCATTAAAGTCGATGTGTCAACTCACTCTGGATCCATTGCTGGTCCAGCAGGTTGCACTTATCCGCAGCCATTCTATTTTTGCAGAATGCTGGAGCTGTGATGCGTCAATTCGGAGTAAAGATTGAGCGGGACAGGAAGTATGCATGGAAACTACCTAAAAAGAGCCTGACACTTTCAAAATAAAACAAACTGCACAACAAGATTAAAGAGAGGCTTATTAATGGAGAAGGAAGCACAGGAATTTCTCAGTCTTGTGACCCCAGCTGTCGCAGTCAACACATAGTGGAGCGGAGCTGGATTGCAGACACGGCTAGTGTATTTGAGGCATTAGCGACTTTTCAGACCTTTCTAATGACTTTTTTCAAAAAAGCCACTAGCAACAAATCTAGTGACTTTTCTGGAGTTCAGAGTGAAAGTATGTACTGATCTCCAGCACCCAATGCTTCTCAATGAACAGCAATTGCTGAGCTCATCCCCGATCCAAAACCCTCACAGGCAGACTCCTCGCTTGGGGCTTTGATGCCTCCTTTGATGCAGGCATCAAATTTGAAATGTGTGAATATTTGCAAAAAAAGAAAATTAAAAACAAAGAAAAACAAATATCTTGAATTTGTATTCAGTTGATTATAGGTCAAACAGGATTAAAAAAAACATTGCATTCTGTTATTATTTACATTCTACACCATGCCCCAACTTCATCGAAATTGGGGGGTTGTGTAAAGCCTCAAAAAGAGCATGATACCCTCTCTTTAACCCATCCATTTTTCCCCTGTTCTCAGTTTGTATAACCAAGAGGTTTATCAGTAGAAAAAATATACCCAAAAATAACACAGCAGGGTTAATGTACAGGCTCATCCCCTCTTGAGGAGAGTCTAGCACGAACGTTCCATTCTTCTCCTCTGGTTTTTCTGTTTCTGACACATACAAAGTCGTCTGAGCTGTCCATGTGTGCTCAAACAGTAACCTATCTTAAAGCTAAGTCAAAGCCTTCCCAGCCACACTTAAAAGAGGTTATGCCATCAGCAGTGATGTAGAATGATGATTTAAAGTTAATGGACTTTAAAGGATCGCACAGTACAGAGGGAAGGGCAGCACAAACCACATAATTAGCCAAGGCAGCATCACAACAAAGCAGCTCACTCCCACCAAAGCAAGCACAAGCGGCACAGCGGACTGAGGAAATCAGGACACCGAAGCGACTGAATGACCCACCAACTTCACAAATGAGTCTGGAAAAGCTGAACAGTCACAGAGAGGGATACACAACAACACTTCCTAAAGGCTTACCTGTAAATGTCTTTATGGATACCATTAACTAACAGAGGCATTTTGGGGGGGAGTGTGTTGCTGTATCTACCTATGCCCCTGCTTGTATGGAGGAAGGTCATGCACGTAAAGCAAGACAAGGAGCAAAGAATAAAAAAACAAAAACAAAACACAACCGCCGTGAGTGAAAACATCAAATTCAAAATAGGTATAAAAAAAGAGAAAATTAATCAAAAGAGCTTTGCCTTCTTTGAGATCAGCCACCGAGCAGGTCACTAATCCCCTCACACAGTGATCAGTGCGTTTGTGCGTGTGTGTATATGTGTGTGTAAATGACACAGTTGATTTGATAGGGACAATAATCAGACATGAATGTGTACAGCTACCAAGCTTCAGACTGACTCTTTGAATTTGTGCTCATGCAGTTGCAAAGAGCAGACATACACTCCTCATTGTCTAAAGCCCATTCAGTAGTCAAAACTGGTCACATTAGTATCAAAACATGAACATTTAGAGTGTTAAGATGGAGCAGTTAAAGAAGAGTGAGGATGGAAATGGTGATAAAATGGCAGATTACACGAAAACAAAACTGAATGAGAATCATTGTCTCGTTGTTGTTTTGATTTTTACCTGTTTGTATGCAGGCACTCGGCACTCCCGCCTCGGATAGACCTGTGCATCTCCAGGACCTCACTGTCAGTGCCATGACGATGGGTGAACAAATGAGAAACGACCCGAGAAAAACACAACAGAAGAGGATGGCAACTCAGACAGGCAAAGTGGATTTATGAATGAGAGAAACCAGGAAATCATAGATCTGACACTTCACTTAAGTCTGCACCGAGCAGGACAAAATGCTTCAACAAACCACGTGTGTTGCAATGACAAGTTAGTAAGTAGTATTAGTAGGAATTAGTTTGAATTATTACATTTAACACATATGAAAAACGAAGACTCAACCTTGAGGAATTTTAAGAAATAAGAGCATCTTAAAGGCAGGGTATGCAATTCTCAGGTGTCAATTCAGTGCTGACACATTATGCTTGTTGTCCAATTCAGTATTTACACAGCCTGAAGGAAAAATTATACTCTTTAAATACAGAACTACACCTCACTGTGATTGGTTGGTATATCTAACCCCTATCACTGGTCTGTGTTTGACCCACAGGTTTTCCTTGCCTGTCGCGGCACAGTGTGGTTAAACTAAGCTGAACTCTGCTGTTTACAGTCAGGTTTTTTTTTTCCAGTAAAGATGTTTTAATAAAGGAAATGGAGGAAAAGGCTTTAAAAAGGCAACATGACATGATTCCTGTGACTGGTAGACCCAAGTACTCTGAACTTTAAGTCTGCCAGGTCTTCCATTGTGATACTGATCGAACTGCTGTCCAGTTATATGACTAAATGGAGCCAAAATTGTATAAATGGATTTATGTATGTGTTTATCTGGGATGAAGACACCTTTTCCCATGAGCATTATCACCCACTGTAGTAAAGCCTGGACTCTTGTTTTGGAGAGCAGATCTTCTTTTTAACACTGCACTACTTTGTTCAAGACAACTTTTCCCAGAATGTAAAGCAACAAGGTAATCAAACTTTGTAAACTCAGTTTGTAGTTTAGTGTCCAGAAGGTGAGCAGACTATCTGTTTAGTGTTACTCACAGCCCAGTGCTCTAAGACGTATCTCTAACGTGTAACGTTAGTGAATCCTGGTTGTGTCCTACCAGCGCTCATCTACCAGCTCCAACCTCACCAAACAGAGCTAACGTAACCTCACTCTTCATTTTATTGACAGACTCTCAAGTTTGAACAGATCACTGCAGAATAACTGCTGCATGTGGGGACATCAGTTACACGTTGCGGACATATTTTATAGCACCGGGCTGTGAGAAGCGCTAAAACAGCCGACTAATAAACTACGGTACAAACTGACAAAGTTTACTTGTTGCTACGCTTCAGTTGCTACTGTTGATAATTACCTTACCTTGTCCTGTTGTATCCAGTAAAAAAGTTGTCTTGAAGAAAAAAAAGTAGTGTTAAAAAGAAGATCTGCTCTCCATTCAATTCCAAAACAAACACATGGCTTGTTAAGAGTCATGTCATCACGACAGTGTGCGCGGGTTTCTAGCCAAAAGGTGTCGCTGCAATCCACTCCAAACATCCTCTTTAACTTGTTTTAGCTCAGTGTGCTGTCAAAGGGACTTTAGGTCTATGTGCTGTTTTTTTCTATTATTATTATCTTTTTTTGGACTTTCTCATGTCTTTAATCAGAAAGAGCATAGGACAGTGGATAGAGCAGGGAACAGGGTGAGGGTGGGGAATTGGGGAATGACGTGGGAAATAGGGCTACCCGGGCCACTCGATCAAGGGCAAACCTCACAGGGCGCAACCTAGACTGTTAGGCCACTGAGACTATTTCACTCATAAAATCCTTACTGGGACTTCAAACTTACTGATTTATTTGTTGCCATAAGGGGAGGTGTAAAGTAGAACAGGCAGCCCTGTGTGCACTGGATCAGCAGAGTTAAAGGGGAACAGAGAGAGGAGTCATCTCACTTTCTTTATAACAGTGAGTGTTTCTTTCACATCAACACAGTCCTGTCCACCCGGTTTGGATTGTTCTTTGGGATCTATTCCAGAACTTTGGGTGACCCACCCACCCAAGCAGGTTGTTATTATGTAGAAGTCAGACATAAACAATGTGTTAGCACTGTCTCAATGGTATTTTGGCTTCACTTTTGTCAAAACAGTCAAACTTATGGACTCGTCATCCATCTTTATACACACAGTCAGTGATTTCACCCCCTCCCACACCACCACCACCACCCATAGTCTAACTCAGCAATGCCCACTCATGGTTTCAGGGGATTTAAGCTTTTCAAGGACCACCAAAGAGAGTGGTTTGAGTTCAGGCATCAGTGATTTCTCCTCAGAATTACAGACCCCACCTTTAAGCTCTGTTCAGACATTTTGCAGCTTTTCTTTGGCATGGTGAAATCTGAACTGATGTTGAATCTTTCCTGATCGACCCTCTGATTAATTCACATAATACAACTAATTGATATCCCTCATCTTAACTCAATCCCACATTAATGATCCCTGCAGATCCCAGCATCAGGTTACCTGTCCTCAGAGTACTCATAGTCCGAGTCACCAGAGCGTTGGTGCTCCAGATGGGAGTCGTGGTAGCGGGAGGGGGAGGGTGAGTGGGAGTGGTGGCGGTTTTGGTGGATCTCATCAAGACTCCTGACAAAATCAGAAACAGTGAATGAGTTTATGGTCATTTTTACACAGATCTTTGTACTTGTAATAATAACACAATACCCTTATCAAAGCTCCTGGTTAATATTAGCTAATAACAAACTACATGCTATTATTTATTTCATTTATTGACTAGTAGCAACAAAAAGGCCGTTAATGTCCTGATAGTGATCTGGCAAATAAGTGTGAGAAGAAATTTCACAGTAAATTCATGTTTCATAAGTTACAAGGTAACTCAGCCAGGTAATGCAGACCTTTGCATGGGCACGTGTGCAGGCCGTGAGCGAGCCCTGCAGGAGTCCTCTCTGTGAGGGGACACCGAACGGGAGCGGTGCTGGATGGACCGCTGCTGCTCGGGAACAGCCAAAGTACTGCCCCGCTCTCTGTCCCTGGAGTTACGCTCTGCATCTACACACACAAACACACAAACACACACATCGAGTAGGACACACGCACACACAGGCAAAGAAGCAGAGTTCATCCAGACACACACATTTGTGCAAGAATGTTTGTTGATTAATGTATAGAGCGCACGCACAAGCATGGATTCGCACACAGAAAAAAGACACACACACACACACACGCACACACACACACACGCACACACACACACACATCCAGGCATTAGTTGTGTTTCCTTTGAGAAGAATGCACCAGTTGTGTGTACCACTTGTGAGCCACTGTCTACCACTACAGTTGCCATTCTCTGTCAGGTTGTAGAACATCACAGCCGGATGTTTTACAGGCAAATGACCAGCAGGCAAACAGGTGAGCTGGTCACGTAAGGTAGCTTGAGTAGCTGACTGTTTCTGCAATGTCTCTGTCAAACCTGTGATCAGTGAGTTTGGTCAAGTCTGCAAAAAAACAGCAAAGAGGCTGTTGAAAATTTAAACAATACTTTTTTTTTAAATACTCACAGAAATAAAGAATTTATCTTTATGACACAGTGTGTGTTTGGGTCTTTCCTAGCAATTCTTGTCAGGCAAAATTTTAAACCAGACACGTTATTTGTGCATTTTATTTTCTTTGTTGATGAAAAAAATGAACCAAGCTGTCTGTTTTTGCATTTTATAACCGTTTCATTCAACATATTTACAGACCTGCCGACTTACACAATTTGAAGCAGCAATAAATTTGTGCTATGAGTTTGTCACACCACAGAAACATGTGTCATTGACCACAGTGCCAAATTTGAAAGATAAAAAATAGCCAAGTATTGCTAATTAGCTCTCAAAATCATGGAACACTAAGCATGTCTCTGTTGTAGAACGCTAGAGGCGTGTCAGTTAGAAGTGTCGACATTCGGGAGGGGAGCCGCCTGTGTACTGTACAAGGAGGTTACCTACAGTAACAATGGAAGCCAGTGCAAGCAGAGTCATCAGATGGACCCAGCCCTACCTGTTTGATCCATCAGAGCCAGAAACTGACTCTGAGTCAGACACTGATAGAGCTCAGCCTCGTTCCTCACAGTCTCCATCAGAATGATCATTTATTTCTACATTTATGACATTTAGCAACATGGATTACTGACCAGTAACATTATAGCCTAGACAAATACAGCTGAGTTACATACATAGATGCTATATTACAAGATGCTATCTGAGACTCGAGAGCGAGCGGGAAAACCACCGAAGTCGATGCGCTGAATGTGTTTATACCTCTTCGGCAACAGGGTCGGGTTTATGCTAATGATGGCTCCGTTACGTGACATGGCTATGATATCTGACATTAAACCCTGAACACAGAAATTTTGAAACACAGTTTGTGAAGCCTAACTCCACAATTAAATTCTAAATGGTTTAACGGCTAAGGAAATACATTTCTGACATATTTTAAATGTTTAGAAGAAAATGGCTGAATTTGCTTTACACAGACTTTAAAAATGTAGTACAACACACACATACATATGTGTCCATCAGAATCTGGACTCTGTATTACAAATAAGCGAATCGTTTTATCTAATATTGAGAAACCGTGAACTATTTAAACCACATTTCAAATGACAAACCACACTAAAATGAAAACAAATCGCAAAAAATAATGGATAGGTCCACACCAGGTCAACAACCATCTGACAGGAGTTCAAGCCACAGCAGAAACAGTCCAACAACAAAGCAGTTGTGTGATTCTATTTGCTTCTACCGTACATGTTGAGTGTCCTCTCAGTGAGGGCAGGACTCATGCAGGAGAATGGCAGTGAACAACTGTAGCTCTACAGTCTACCATGCACTCAGTTTTCAAGTGTTTCTACAGCTCAGCAGAGGAAGAGAAACCATTCAGTGCAGCCTCAGTGAACTACACAACACTGCTGAATTGCACCACTTGAAAGGCTGTGCACCACAACAGTGTGCAGCCCAGCAGCTTTATGATGAATTACCAGTGTCTTACAGTATTGCTTTTGCTGATACAGCAAAGATTATTTATCCTAATTTAGTGCAGTTACTTTCTCAATAGGACCATAAGGAGGTTCAACATGTTTTAGTGGAGAATGCAAAGAAGAAGTTCTCTCATCCAGTGCTGGACACCTACAGGCTAATACAAAGTAATGCTCAGGAACCATGGCCCCCACCCACCTTTATCCACTACCATCAAACCATCATCAAACTCTGTATCAATGATGCGATGAGACCCTGCACACACAAACACACGACAGACACAGACACGGACACACACACACACACACACACATAAAGGACAGGATAAAGTTGAGAGGTTCTGTTGTCAGACACTAGAGAGAAAGCTGAGGAGAGGAAAGGTTAGCAACCACACAGCCAGTCATACACACTGTAGCAAAACAAAGCAGGGATTAAACTGTACACGCAGTACATTTAGCTGGTAAATAAAGCAGAGAAGATAACCACACATACTCTGGAGCTTCTTGCTCGGGCTGTCTCCGTGGACATGTCTGCGTGGGAGGTACGGGGAGGGCTGGGGCAGAGGTATAGAAGACACGTCATGAGTCTGGAGTTTATACCAGTGAGGAATATCGTCCAACAAGGCTGTTTCCAACTCGATTAGGATCTAAGAGAGGACAGAGGAGGAGGTGGAAGAGTCAGAGGGTTGGTCAAAAGGGAACAAGCTCTGGTGATCCACTGAGGATCCACAGAGAAAACAAGCTCCCTCTTGGATTGAGGCCATTGTGACATTTAATACATGGATAGGGTCATGTGTCACTCACCTCTCCAAGGAATTCACTCTCCTCCTCCTGAACTCTGGGCTGGTCCCACACTGTGATCTCCAGCATTCGTTCTCTGAAGTCTCGCCGGTGGACATGGGAATATAAGAAGGTCTGGTTCCACTTGGGCTCAGCGCTCTTCTTCACTGTTTTAGTGCGCCGTTTACTTTTATCACTACAACAGAGGCACAACAAACTGAGTTAAGACAGTAATACTTGTGCACAGACAAGTTCCAATTCTCTAAATCAAATCTATGAGATTATATCTTTCTTTATTGAAATTCATACTTAAACGCATCCCAAGTATCAGAAAATATCGAGACGAAGGAGAAACTCAAGTGCTCCGACAAAACATACTCAAACACAGACTAGAGGGGGGCCTACATTTCCTTGCATTGCTGGATGTTGAAATGCTGAGCCCTAACCCTAATTGCACCAGTCCTATTTTCAACCTCTGAACCCCTTATGACATCATCAGCTGTGTGGTTTCCATGGTGATGGACCATTTCCATTCATTTTAATGGCAAATAAATGGGAAAATTTAAAAAGTACAAAAGTTAGAAATTTTGATAATACACTTACACTTCTCCTAAACATGTCGAACATTTTAAAATTTGAAAAGAGAAAATCGGTGAAAATTTATTTGAGGGGTAGCAAGCCAAAAAATTGTGCAGAAGAAAGGTCAGGCTGAAAACCAGGGCACTTTAAAGGCCCATTTATACTCTCTTTACGTACGAAAATGTATATGCCTCTTTCAAACTACCATCACTGCTCACATCATTCAGAAAGTTCCTCACAAACTTGCAAAGTTTCTCTTTAAAAAGTTCCACCAGGTACTGCTTTTTTCAGCAGCTTCGGCCATGGCTTTGATTGCCTTCCTGTGCACCTGCCCTCTGACTCCGATCTCCCTCAGAAGCTTTGCTGTGGAGCTGGTGACGAAGCCCCTGCATCTCACTTCATCTGGCTGCGTCACTACTTTCCAACCTTTGTCCTCAGCTTCAGCTGAAAGATCTGCATATTGCAGACTCTTTCTTTCATATGCCTCTGCCACTGCATCCTCCCAGGGAACTGTCAGTTTGACAATGAAAGCATGTGTGTCACACTTAGACCACAAGACCAGTTCTTGTCCGCATTTCACAATCCCTGACTGAGGACAATGTGTTTATGAATTATCAAAATGCACTATTAGCTGTTCAATACTGAGCTTAAATAACACATTTCACATTCTTTTCTGTGTCTGCTGGATAGTCCTGAACATCTGTCAAAGTGAAATGTGAAAATATTAAAGTCAACAACCTACTCTATTTCTGATTCTGAAGTTACAGACCCAAACAACTGATCAGTGCATTGCAGGCAGAAGACTCAGTTTACGTGTCATCCATTAAAAAGCGCAAATACAAATGGGCTTTTTAACAGCAAAGTGACGTTAGCAAAAAGTTGTGTGGACTGCATGTTGAGCTGAACAACCTGTGTGAAAGATGTGGTGAGGTGGTCTAACTGATGGATGCCAATTGGTGTAACCATTGATTCACATAAAAATCTGATACTGCACAAAAAAGTTCCTATGAAAATTATTAAATCAGACAACTACACTCTAAAAATGAAATTTAAAATGATTTTAAACCAACTGAGCCAAAAATAGAGAAAAACATTGCCATCTACAGTATACTGATTCGCTCAGTACAACAAAACCCATATTATCAAGTGTAGAAATGAAATATTCTACATATACTATGAGATGATATTTCATAACAAATAACTTATTTCATCAGTACACTTGAAAAACTTCTAGGACGGTGATTTTTTTTAATACTTGTCATAATTTTGTGGTTACACCAGTTGATAATTTAATGCGACTGATTCTTTAATTGATTAAAAATGACTGAAATGTCACATAAAATACTATGACACCAGCAGAAATGCAAACTATACATTTAAACAAACATCTAACAAGTTTTTTCAACAAGTTTAAAGCACATTTTTTAATTTAGACATCATACCAACCCTTATTTGTCACTGTCCCACAAACAGTTGTTCATAGCTTTGATTCTTTTCTGGTTCTCCAGACACTTTCTTAATAAAGCAGTCAAGCTGATCAGCATCCCCAGTGGTTAATGCACTGATTAGGCAGAAATTAGGTAACTATCCCTTTAACAGATGAGTTTTAATGGAGAAGTTGGCTTTTAGTTCTGCACCAGCCATTTTCTAGAAGGATATCAGTAATTTCACTCAAGTAAGGCTAAAAAAACATGAAACCAATGACATTACCTCCTATCAGGCAGAAAGTACATCTTGACGTAGGGGTTTCGAGGTCTTCCGTCTGGTCGGGTTGGCAGGTCTATGGCTTGAAGGACGTTGACGATCAACTGATGGCCTACTTTGTCGTACCACAGCTTCACCTGTGAGGGTGTGTTATCACAGTCAGCCTGTATTTATCTCTTAAAACATAACACACGCTAGGGTTTAATATGTTCCCCAGAATTACATGGAGTAGATCACAAGAAAAGATGACCATTTTCCCAGGAATCCTGGAGAAATCCCCAAAATATGTTTGTTTTTGTTTTTTTTGCAGTAAACCAACAAGTCTATGTGTTTCCAAATCCCAAACTGACATTTCTGTTATTTTTTTTATCACTACTAGGGCAAAAGAACACAGTCTATGTCCATCAACACATCAGTTACAATGTCCAAGCATGCTGCAAGATTGTGACATCTGCTGCAACACTTATTATGAAATTCTAGGTGGATTGTTTGTGACTTGTCCTCTGAAAAGCTAAAAGCAGCATAAAGCAACCCTGATAAAACCAACATCATACAGAACTCCATCATATAAACAAATGAAATATGATAAATTAAAGCATTTAATGATTCCCTAAAGCATTATGTTACATGAAAATCCGTCATGTGGCTATTGAGATTTAGGCTGCAAATTGGAGGAATTCACTATTAGAATTAGTAGTTTTTACACGCAGTGAACGTCACTGTGATCGCCATTACCTTTCCTGGGAATCTGGGAATAGATTTGATAAGATTTCCTGGGGTTAAACCCTACTACATAAGTCCACCCCCTCCATCCTCTATCCTTCAAATACTCACAGAGAGCTGTCCAGGCAGGACCAGAGGGAGGTCTCGGAGGGTCCCGGGGCTGGTAGGTGACATCACTGATATCGAGGGACGGTCCATTTTTTGTGATTCAAAGGAACTTGAGCCCGCTGTTGGAGAGGGAAGTTGTTTCGATAAATCATCCTTTACCCACACGTCTGTCCACCACATTTCTTTCCAACTCCTCATGGTACATCCTGAGGCACACTCAGGCCAAATGGGTCAGCCAACAGGCTCCCAGCCTGTTCTTGTTCTATCCTGTTTTTCTTTTTTTAAATTCAAAACTGGCTTTCAAAAGTAGTGTCCAGAGTCAATGAAGCTACTTACTGGATTCTAGTGGTGGGTGGGATGACTCTGGGATTCTCGGGATGTCGCTGTAAAACCAGAAACAAACTCGGTGAACTCCTCAGATTCCAAACATTCAAGTTATAAATACACTACACACTTAGATGCTTCCTATGTAAGGACGGGACTTTGGTTTGCATTCATCTTTGAGAAATGAATGAGTAAAAGGCTCACATCAACCAACAGTCGTGTGGAGGAATAAAAGCAAGCAGCCGCTCTTATACACGTCTGTATCTTAAACATGGTGGGTCATAGGAGAGAGGAGGACAGCTGTCTCTTGGATTTTAGGATTTCAGGGAAACATGACATGAAAGGGCGTCACCCATTAATCCAGCTCTACTTACTGATATGCTCTATACACTTTTCTCAAGAAGTTTTTGGACATAATTCGATGGATAGAGCTTTTAGATAAAGGAATGAGACATAACAAAGGCGTCTGTCAGAGAAGATCAAACCATCAAAAAAGCACTTACTGAGGTAATTTTTGAATGCACAGTAACAGTAACAAGCTTACCCTATAGGTCTTGAAACAACTATTTCCACTTGAGGTTCAGCCTTGGATTCAAGGATAATGTTGTACACTTCTTTCTTTGTTAATCCAGGTAATGACTTCCCGTTCCACTGCAACACTTCATCCCCTGAAACAAAGATGGACAGGAAGTACAATGATGATACCATGACTACTACAGGAAGCCAGGTGATAATGTAAATACAGACATCTCGGACTGAAGTGAACTTTGAATTTCTCAGTAAGGGTGTTTTCACACCTGGCTCGTTTGGGGCAGTTGTTCTGAAACAGTGATCTGTTTGTCTGGGCATGTGTGAACACAGCAATTGCACTCAAATGTGGGAAAATAAGTAGATGGAGATCACCAATCAAAGATCATCAGATCACTTCAATTTGACTTAAGAGACGATAAAAGTACAAAAACAGCCGAATCAAAAAGCGACATCGATATGAACGCTTGGCTGCCACAAGCTAGTTATCCTTGTGGTAACGTTTCTGACACCTCCTGCTTAAAACCCAAAAGTAAGAAGGATCGTGAGGCCCCCCTTCACGGTCTGTATTCAAACTGAAAATCAATATAAATATATATGATTTCACACCTGCTCGAAGGTGTCCTACAACATCTGCCAGGCTGCCTTTCTTAACTTTGGTGATGAAGGCTCCAAGTCTCCCCGTCTCTGTCATCTTCCCTCCAACCACCTGCACATGGAGAGAGAAGGATGAATAGAGAAACAGGTTCATGCTGAACTAAGTGAATCCTCCTCCAGCAATGTTAAACTCTTGTGTCAAGTCAAAAACAAACAGCCAGAAGTGATCCAAGTATGAATGAGTGGCTCCCTGCTTACTTTTAGGCCAAGGAGCGAGCCAGCCTCCCGGGGCATGGCCGACCTCTTGCTAAGTGTAATTCTTCCAATCAGGTGATCCCCCTCTTTGGACGGCTGCCACGTAACTGGATGCTGCAGAGAAGTTGAGGAGCATTGAAGGAGACAGTGATGGAGAAAAACAGCAGAGAAAGAAATATTAATAAAAAAGAAAAGGAACTGTTTGCAAGTAGATTTAGAAAAATGTGTAATGACTCAACTAAGTTTTTCAGAAACTTACATGCCAGACTGTAGGGTCTAGAGAGTGACAGTCCCAGTCACCTGTAAGGGGGAACAGAGAGTGGGGTTAGATATGTGGAGTCTGTCCCCAGAAGAAATGATCACAGTGACACCTGTACTCAGAATCACCAGGAAATAAAAACACTGTTTCCCATGACCACTGTCTCCCACTAATTTTCTTTGTTCAACTTTCCCCAGGATGAAATCAAACTTTTTGAACTCAGTTTGTAGTTTAATGTCCAGAGGGTGAGCAGACTGTTTAGAGTTCCTAACAGCCCAGCCCAATCCTAGTTATGTCCTACCAGAGCTCATCTACCAACTCCAACCTCACCAAGTACAGCAAACATATCCTCACTCTTCATTTTACTGATAATCTCTAAAGTTTCAACCACAGACTGTGTAATTAATGGACAGTCTCTGTGGTGTCACCCATCTGTTTCCAAAACAGAGTTCTGAAGCAAATTGGATGGTGCGGCCACATTGGAAATGGGACAGGCTTTGAGTCTCCACACTGACAGCTGTAGGATGCCTGTCAGTCACATGAGCTGAGATGTGCCTCTGATTGGGCAAACTTGTGATCTTAATATCTTCTAAACTGCAGAGTCAGAAAAAAAAATCATCCCCTGTACACTGTGTGTGTTGCTAGAGAAATTGACTATTCAGATGGGAGACACTTTTTTTGTACCAGGCTGTACAAACCTCCTGTCTGTATTTTCAGACAGGAGGTTGCTGCTTGGTTTGAACAAACTACTGCAGGATAACTGCATTAGCTTTCTTTCATTGGCTTTCTTCTGCTCTGACATCCTTTTTCTTTTTGACAGTCCAGCTCCAGTGTCCGCCATTACTACAAAATTAAACCAAGACATCCTTTTCAACAGAGAGACAGGACAGACCATACTCATCTCAAACCTACTTTTCTTTGTTTCTGTTTTTTCTTCTTTTACCCTTTCAGTAAACTGACATCAAGTTAACCAAGCCTCCTTTGGTGGATTAGGATGCATATTGCATGGCACCCCCCCCCCCACACACACACACACACACACACACACACCCACAGATACAAGATATAGAGGAACACCTCAAAAATACATCAGAGCTAAATGGAGAAAAAATAATAATCTTGGAAATTTTTGATGATAATGAGTAGGTAATAAGTCAAAAAAAGATGCCACATGATCTTATAGAAATTAAAATGATCACCCAATAGAGGGGTGAATTCAGAGACACCCCAGAAATTAAAAAGGTTGCAGTGGACTGGTCCATTTTGCCAATATGTCACTGTAACAACTCAAAATGATACTACAATGTATTGATGATCCAAAAGGAATGACAAAATAGAGCAGTTAAAAGTCAGTCAGTAAAAAATCAGCCAGAAGAGATGAGGAGGGAAAAAAATGTCATAGGCCTCAACCTTGAAAACCATTCCGGTTTGGGGGCTGTCTCACTGTTGCCACTCTAGTGCACCTATTGTTTATTCATCATGAACTACAAAGCAGCTGGAATTCATTAACAACGCCCTCTGCGACTTAACTGACCAAATCAATATCCCAGAAGTTTGTCCGATAGGATGTTATACACTGATTCAGGGTTTTTCCTGGCTGAAAATGAGGTGGTGGTGATACCTGATCGCGGGCCCACAGGTGTAACGTGTGTTCAACTGGCTCAAACAAGTGTTTTATGGGTGGTCTATTTAGGAGATGTACTTTATTAAGTATTATTTTAAAGCATATTAATTCATTTTATTTCTTATGCGCTTTGTTCAACATTTTAGTTTTGACAGCTTAATCACCATTTACTTGCACATTAGACACAGCAATTGGCAGAACATTTGGGCCTCCTTGCTTAAATTTTGTAGAAACTCCTTATCCTGGTTTCTTCCTGTATCAATCTTACTGAAAATTTGGGGAAAACTAATATTTATAAATATTCAAAAAATGAGATGAATAACATATTTTTAACAGATTTATTCAAAATTTTATATGCACAAAAAAATTTTCTCCACCAGCATTAAATAAACTGTGTGACCAACTTACTGAGAAACTTTTGTTGTCTGACAGATGAATTGGGAAGTATTTTAATGTTTTTTTTTTAAATTATTATTTTAAGTCACTTATTTTATAAGTCTAAAAAATTAATCTGAGTATCACTCCGCCTGCCCATCACTATCTGTGCCAAGAGGGAGAGTCTAACTCACTCAGTAAACAAGAGTTTGACAGATTTTACCTTATAGTTGTGTTATTTGTTATTTGATCTGTTAGTGAGTGACAGTCATCTGTTAGCTGTGGAGCTAGCTAGAGAGAGAAGAATAAATACGCGTTTAAACGTTTATGTCTGTGCAGGAACAAAAGTGATAAAGTTTTAGCGTTTGAGTCATGGAGATTTACTCTTGTTACTAACGAAAACTATGAGCGCAGTTGTTTGTGACTCACTGCTCTGTTGTGAGGGTCAGAGTGCGTCCAGCACTGATACACATATGCGCACTGCGCATGGGACCAAGAGTCAGATGGCATAGTGAAGAGAGACGATGGACGAACATCAAAAACATTTTTTAAAATGACACGCAATCTACCCAAAGTATGTACTGGGCACCCAAGGGGCAACATCTGGTGGCGAAAAATGGAGCCTATGCTGAAGTGCTTAAAGTTGCTGTTCATCAAGAATCCACTTGAGGCTGGCTACAGAAAGACCAGAAGTCACGTCCACATCTAGTAAAAACAAAAAAACAGACTTTTACGGCATTAAAAACATATTTACAGCCAGGTTCAAAAAAACAGCTTGGGTCTGAAACGCTAATTTCGCTATCAGCACACACTGTATGGTGAATGATTTTTTTTCAAACTTGGTGATTAAAATGATATTAGGATTACGGGTTAGTCCAATCAGAGGCTGAGCTCAGTTCACGTGACTGACGGGTGCCCTGTAGCTGTTGGAGCAGATACTCAAAGTCCGCACCATATCTAAGATGGCCCTGTCCAATGATTGGCCTCATTTGACTGTAACAGGAACAGATGGGTGACGTCCTGGAGACTCAGTGCCATAACGTTGGGCTCCCCAGTTTAAAATCAATGCTATAGACAACCAAAGATGCATTGACAGGTCACCCGGTACTAATTTCGACACAGCGCCACCGCCACTACTGGTCATTGAATGTAACTGCAGCTACATGCACCTGACATGAAAACGTTTGTGGAATATTGAAAAAACTGAGCTGTGAGCTGGTGGCTGTATGGAATTTGGCGATTTTCTATGCAGGAAAAACCCTGCTGATTCAAGAGTGTTGCTCTAAATCTTTGAGCAGTGTCATTTACATGCCAGATCATTTTGTTTTCTTCAGTCTCAATTTTAATTTCAAAAACTCCTGAATGTGAAAATGAAGGGGTGTTTTTTTTTTTTAGTTTGTGTTTTCTGGATGGAGCAGATAGAGATGAACAGACATGGTGGCAGAAATGCTTGTTTTATGGAACAGTATCTTCAAATATAGTCATAAAACCCCTCTGACGATAAGTATGGGGTCTTTTTCACACAGAAAGGAAAAAGTGGACCTTTAAACACTGAGGGAGCTCTATATTTTTGCTTTTAACTAAAACAAATGCCCTCATTCTTAATCAAACTGATTCACTGTGCTGCATGTTAGCTCCAAACTCCTGCCAGAGCCTGGCAGGGACAAAGACAGCAGTCACTGTCAGAGTTTTCCAGCTCTCATTAACACTGACAGATTGTCGGCTCAAGTGGAGGAACTAACTGGCCCAGCATCGGTCCAGAGCAGCCTGTGATGTTCATGGCCACTTTCCCACCACGGGAATAAAAAGCACAGCGGAGTGACATCAGGCAGGGACTTCAAATACTCAGCATCCTCAGTTTCAAGGTAAAACAGAAGCATTCAAATCTGGCTCAGAGCTAAATGAAGGATGCTACTGAGGTTTCTGGCAAAGAGGGAAAATGACGGAGACAAGTGCTTCAACTTTTTGGGATGGCAATGAAACATATCGACTGCTGATCATCAAATACATTTTTAGCAGCGTTTTAAATAGAACATGACTTCTCTGACAGGTAAACTAAAGAGAGCATGGGTGGTGAAGATCAGAAAAACAATCTGTGAAGACATGACTCCAGAGCTGCTAATCTCAAATGTGAAAGTCCACTGAGGATGCTCAGGAGGAGAAAAGCTGACTCTGCAGATTGAACTTGCTGAGTCGGGTTTTTTTATGTTTGAGGATGAACACGCCGGGCAGATTACAAAACCTGGGCTGCTTTTCTTACTGATGCTACACCAAAAAGATCAGATCCCTGCAGCTTTTAATGTACAGTAGTGTTTTTCATGATGAACACTGCTGGTGTGCATGTGTGTGTGTGTGTGTGTGTGTGTGTGTTTGGGCTGTGTGTGTCATATCTGTCATCGCAGGATCAATCTGCTACAAAATCCCTCCAACAGAACCGGTTTTAGGTCACAATTCAATGTCATTTCTTCTTTCCACTGTTTTAGAAACATTTTTCTGTTTGTATTTGTCTGGAGAGTTCAATCCAATCCATCCAAACACTCACAGATTTCAGTAAATCACATGAGACTCAAAGGATTTCAACAGAATAGAATCACAGTTACTCCTCTAGAGACACAAGGGGTAAAATTTGCATCACATGGGTACAAAGGTTTTCTACCTGGTGTTCATACAAAGATCTTTCAGTGCGCAAACATTCATCTTTACTGTGAGGAAGCATCTTGGTATCAGTGACGATCAAACAGTGGTTCTGTATTGACATTTCCATCAGCAAAAACTAAATGGAACCAGCCTGTTAATGTAAACACAAAGTAGATGAATGTCAACCAGTGGAGTAGGGGAGAACGGGGGTTAGTTGTCACACAGATTGGTTGTCACAGTCATTATATTTCCCACCAGAGGGCACTGCCTCTCAAATTGTGGCATGGAAATTTAAAGAATTGGGATCAGAGCTCACCTACAGCGTCTTCTCTGGAGTCAGACCGCTTGACTTGAGCTGAGAGGACTTTTTATGTTTTTATGTCCAAATGTAAATATTCAGCTCCTCAGCTGCTGCTTTTGCACAATGTTTATAACAAAACAACTGCTACCCTTGAAAAGAGTGAAGGGAAAGGTATAGTTTAGATTGTAAGCTAGCTAACTCAGTGTTACAGTGTTAGCCTTCATGCTAGCAATAAATTCTAGTTGGAGTTGGGTGTAACATATATACGTATGTATACAGTGTGTTATAACCAGTGAGCTGATCAAAAGATGTCTGTCCTGTTCATGTTCTTTGCTCATTTTATGTTTTTAAAATATTTTTCCCATTAAAATAAATTTGACAAACAGCCCCGTAGTGTGTGAAAAACATCCCTGTGATGGGTTTGTTGTCACAATGGGTCTGAGTGTCTTTGATAGTTAACTTCCTCTTTGTTACAATGAGTCTGTAAATGCAAGGGATACATATTTTCAAGTTAACACCTTAAGCTTCAGTTTAATACAAGAATGAAAAATGTCTTTAATGATTTACACTAGATTAAAGAAAGTGTGACAACCAACCCCGCTCTCCCCTATTACTGAGAAATACCATAGTGAGGAGAAAAAACTATGTTGCTTAGTTAACTCCTTTTCAATCAAATGAAACAAACACCCTTCAAAAAGTACCCTGTGCCATCGCTGCTTTCAGTCAGGAATAACCTCAAACTGGTTGCATGCAGAGATGCACTTGTTGTCCTCTCTTGTTCAGTTGAAGTTGGGTTAATAACTCCTCTTTCATGGCAGTGTTAAAGTTTCAAAGTAGAAATGTTTCTCTGACTGTTCAGGACTCCTTGAAGCTTTCATGCTTTGTGTTGTGGTGACGCCTCAGATTATTTTCTTGAGCAGCAGCTTCGACGGTTTGGTTTAAAATGAGGCACACAGGTACAGCAATTCTACAAGTTAGCACTGTAAATACACACTTAGTCCATTTTCATTAAAGCTTTTCTGCATCAACGTTCCTCTTAAAGGGGCGGTGCTGTTTGAAGAGGATTGCAGAAATAGAGCGATGCTGTTAGATACTGAAGGAGGTGAGTTCATTTGATTGACAGAAAACTAAAGACAGGGGTTTTAAGTGCTGTTAGACTGACCTGTTGTTGGGTTTGAAACATAAAATTTAAAAGGTTTTATGCTGTACCAAGACAGATTTTTCTTGAATAATGGAGAATTTTCCTGCAACTCTGAAGACTCTGCAACAAACCAAAGATCCGGGACAAGGCCTGAGAATGAATAGATTATAACCTTATCCTTGCTATCAGACGAGGAGGCTGCTGTGGGCTATATGAGTGTGACACAATAAGCATCTGTGCCGATGCCAAATGGCTTACAGGAGACTGACTCCAGCCAGCTGACTGGTCAGCCAGAGGCCGTGAGTCTTTCTGGTCTCAGTTTTTATATCGCCCAGAGAGAGTGGAGCCTCCACGCTCTGCCATCGACATATTCTCTTGTTGCTGTACATTTTCCAGCCTGTCACGCTGAATATCCCCTCAGAGACAGAGAGGTGGAGAGGATTTGATAGCAATAACTGAAGAGGACTGTGTTTTAATTCATCGTGAGTGCTGTTTGCACTGTTTCTGTTTGTTCTGGGAACACACAACGCCATTTTAATGATAACTTTGCTGAAACTATGATATCCTGCAAGTTTATCCAAAAGTAAATGGTCGCGTTCATGTCTCCACACACTGAGGCTCTTTGCGCCAGTAGTGTATGAACAGGTTTAATGCTGAAACCATCCTCTTTGGGAGGTTTAAGGTCATTAATACAATCCTCTGTTTCACACTCATGCACAAACACACACATCTATATACATTAGCTTGGGTACAGCTTCACCCTAACAGATTCTCCCTATTTCCTTGCTTATTATCACCTCTGTGTTCATCTTTACACTGAGGAAGTAACCCAATTACATCAAATCACTCCCTGCTTCCTTTTAACTTCAGATCCGCAGTGTCAATAAAGAAGACTTTCCAAAAATTGATTTATGTTTTTCATGGGATGAAGTCCAAGTACAAGAAACCTCAGTGTAATTCTGTCTGTACAACCCATCTATGAGACTTAATAACAAACAACCCAATCCTCTGTATGAAAACTAGATGCAATGCATGTTGGTTTTGTCAACAATGACGGTGACGAGCTGAATATGGCTCTTTGATAACGAGACGTGAGTTTTCTTTGACGAGATGAGACTGGATGAAAATGTTAGTGGGTGGTCTGTCTGCAGTGTTTGACAGTAATAGAGTTAATTTACTTGAGTACTGTACTCAAGTACATTTTTTGAGTATATGTACTTTACTTGAGTATTTGTTTTTGTTTATTGGAAACTTGTGACTTTCACTCCACTATATTTCCAAGTCGAATATTGTACTTTCTCCACTACATTTATTGGAAGCTTTTTGTTACTTTTTCCTTTTAGGCTCAGCATAGTTTGTCATCAGCTGTTGGTGCTTTTCTTTTCTAAAATTTAATTGGCTGCACACTGTGCCCCTCACAAAAGGGAACCAATCACAGTCACTGCTCAAATCTGGGATGGATTTAGAAAGCCATCATCCTTACTCTGCGTATCAAGCTCTCCTGCCTTCATTTAAACAAAACTCAGCAATGGAGATGGAAGGAGAAACTCAAGCTGAGAAACCAGAGCATCCAAGGCTATAGCTCAGTACGATATTTGAGATTTCAGAAATCTTTTAAGGATATCAATCACTTTCAACAGACATGGAAAAATAGAGGGTGGATGTTGTGTGTGGTTTACATATTTTATTCAGGCATGTGTTATCATGGCATGCAGCCAAGTGGTTCAACAGGAGGAGGAGTTCTTGAAAGCAGAGTGTAGTTTGTTCGCTGTAATGGACTAAACAATAAACTTGTAACTCCCCCAGAGTAAATGACAATCGCCATCCTTTATTGTTTTTGATTGCATTTAATGCTCAAGTTTTTACAGGTGTTTCTATTGACCTTTTGTAGCAGAGTTGTTCTACATGTAAGTCAGTACATCATGAGGTGGTTTCATAGAGTTACAAGGTTCTGTAAAAGCACTGACAAAACAATACAGCAATAATAGTTATATTAGAAAATGTACTTTTGCTTTTGAATACTTAAGTATTTTTTAAGGTAAGTATTTTAGTACTTTAACTTGAGTCAAATTTTGACCGAGCAACTTTTATTTGTAGTTCAGTAAGATTTGACTACGAGTATCAATACTTTAACATACTAGAGTTGAGTACTTTGTCCACCACTGTCTGACAGTCTGTCAGTCAAAAGCTAAAAAGCATCAGCAATGCTGCTGCATCCTGTCCTTCTTTGGCCCACCACCTGGCATGCACATTCTGCAAGATACACCTGCAGTTACTAGTCACAGACCCCTTTACATCCTATGTCATCATAACGATGCACACGCATTTGGACAACAGAGGTAGCACTTAGCTCCATTTATTCAGATGAGTTAGTTTTTTTTAAACACTAAATTCAAACTATAAGCAGCATAAAAATGTCTACTTGTCAGAAACAGTACGATACCATAGAGTCAACTTCTATCGAGTTCTGACCGGTACAGAGCAACCAGTGTTTTGGAGTAAAGAGTAACTGTACTAACTGGTGACTCTCTGGTGCCTCCATGGTGCCAAAAACTGGAAAAACTTGGGCGTCCTCAAACTGTCGACTGGTAGTGCAGATATGGTAATGAAGAACAGAGCAGTGTCCCTCTAAACCAGTAATTCAACCTTATAGTTCCATTTTTGCACAAGTGCATATAACACATTTGCTACGCAAGGTGCGTCAGTGAATCCTAACTCGTAGGATGTAATTACAAAATATTCTCCCAGAAATTACTTTTTTTAACTTCCTGGTGTTGGTCACCAAAATCTTTGTCATTAATCAAGCTTTGTTTGAACTTACACTAATCTGGTTTTAACCCAGAACAGTGTAGTTTGAGAATTTCCACAGACACCTACAGTAATTCCTTCACAAGCTTTGATCACAGGCTTCAGACAACCAACCGTAGTCATCCTTTTGTTTCAGGCTGATTTAACATTGGCTTGTTTATAGTGTGGAGACCAAGTAAAGAATAAACCATCATTGCCAAAATAAAAAGTTTCTTCTTCAGCTAAGGATTGTGCAGCGGAAAGTATGCCAGAATTCTCTGCATGTAAACCATTCACAAAAACAATAAGATCTGGTAGTTTGACTTGATGCTTAAGTGTGTGACCTCTGCTGCATGACCTCCTCAACTCTGTGCTCTCTACAGTTCACATTTTCTTTTGAGCTGACTTGTCCAATAATGAAAAACAAAACAAATATTGAACATCCAAACAGTATTGGGATACTCAAGTGAAGCTTTAGAGCTCAGTAGGAGCATTCAGCAAAGCAACGGGTCCCGATTGTCACAGTTTTCTTTCATCAAACAACAGCAAAGGAAGAGAGTGAAATAAGGCCACCTGAGAACTTTAAAAAATTAAAGAAATGAAAAGATGTGAAAATCCACCATGTGAACTTGTGTCCTTCATTAACTTGAGCACAAGCAGCAGTCCAAGGTCTACAGCTGTGAGGCCATCACACCCTATTATGAGCTCCTTTGACGGCAGACACATAACATAAGGTTGTTTATCACATCTCATAAAGCTGCAGTACCACTCAGACCATCACAACTTTAAAGCCTCTCAGACAAAAACTCTCACATCTGCACTCAAACACGCTCAGTTCAAGCCAAACATTAAACAAATGTATTAAATGAATTGTGACATTCTCTGAAAACAGCCGAAGTACACAACCGTGTGTTAGTACTCTATTGAAACTGGGGTAATCGTCAGATCTCAAGTTCCCGAAGGTACCTGAATGTATCACAAGTGATGTTAGCAACCCGTCTAAACAGAGCAGAGAAGACGGGAGAATTTCATCGAATTTGCTTTGATTCTCATGTCTACTATGAAGATTTGCAGAACATAAATTGTTTGCTGTAGATAAATTCTGTAAAAATACAGAAAATTCTATAGTTTTTAATGCTTCCAGCAAACTGAATGATTGATATACACCCTGTAGACTTTTTTGTATTCTTTTTGAATTTTGCTTCCCATGGCGTTGTCTCGCAGGTATAAACTTTCTGCTCAGAGCCGCTCAGCTCTCTGTCTCATTACTGATAGAAACTTCTTTGCAGATGGTCATGATGCCTCTGCAGTGTAGACTGTAAACTGTGTAAACAGTAGTGACAGTACTGACTGTAAACAGTTTATAAAGAGTAAACAGCTTGTAATAATGTTGTAATAATGTTGTAATAACTGTTGCATTCTGATGATGTTAAACTGCTCAGGAGACGTTGTTGAGTTATCCTGAACCCAGAGAGGAGCAGGAAAAACACTTACAAATGTCCAAAATTTGTCGACTCTTTGAATGAAGTGCCACCACCAATATTTTTCCTATGTTCCTTAGTCGTGAGGCTACCTGAAAATGTGTTGTAGACACTAATTCATTATTTTTTTAATATTTAAAATGATAAATCAGAGAAATTAATTCTTCTTTTTCTAAAGATTTATAGCTTTTAACTTTTGTCACACTGCATGAAGACATAATTGAGTTCCATCAGTCTGTAGTCATGGTTGTCCTGAATCTATAGAGGTGCAGGACTTCACTTTGCAGAGAAAAATCAGACCACAGTGAGTAAAAATGTGACTGAAGCAAAAACAACCAGAAACTGTTCTGGATCCTGAGGGTTAAACAGCTCTACTGAAAACAGACACTTCTTCCTCTAAATGTGTGCCCTTTTGTGTTGGAAGACATATAAAATCAATGACTGATTTATTCTACAGCTGTTATCAGACAATGTTAAGACATAATTTCCAAAAAAAAATTACCTGCAATTTGCTTTTTAACCTCACACTAGTGGAAAGGAAAAAATACATGACATCATCCTGGAAACGCTTTTTAATGCTATAAATGAGAGAAAGTCGAGACATCCTGTGAGAGTGTTTAAGGCAGCTAATCATTTCAATCCACACCACCTACCCATTACCAGCCTCTGCGTTACAGTAATCTGGATTAAAACATCTAGAACAGACCTGTAAGATGACAGAGCACAGCTAACTCTTCTATTTCAAGAAGAACTCTAACACTCTCCTGTTGATGTTGTCTGGAACTGCTTTTTGCACAGGCATGAGCAGCAAACCCACATCTGTACCGATGAGCCGGCTGTTACTACGCAGGGTGCAAACAAAGCTATGCTCAGTTTAAGCTAGCAGTCCAAGGTTTGCTGCTGCAGCTGGATGATTGCTAAGTATTACGTAGCATGCGAGCCACTGGCCTAATTCCACAAATCTGCTGGCCTAAATCACGGGGACTCTCCAAATAAATGAGAGCTGTCCTGAGAGCAGCCCCAGCACAGAGGTGTGGATGACGCTCAGGGAGAGCGATGCAGTGGGCGCTGGGATCATCCCGTCACTCATCCTATAGGTTTTTAGTCGGAAACTACAAAGTGCTAGCTATCAGAGTAATCCTAGGGGCAAAAACATCTCTCAAGCCTTTTTGCACATCAACAAAAATCTACCATCAAATATATTTTAGCTCCATGAAGTGCATGTTTGCAACCACTAGCTAGCCAAACCTGGGGACACAGTGGGTGGTGAGCGCTTCAAGTGTTGACACAATCAAAACATTTGTTAGGTAGAAAGAAACAGCTAAGCAAGCTAGCAGGGACTTGAAAAGCTGTCTGATGTAAAGAAATGGATGACAGCGAACACACCAGGTACTCAACTCCAGCTATATTTAGCAAAGTAAGCCTGCAGAGTGTGCACATCTGTCTGACTGACCTTTCTCACTGACGCTTTCCATGTCCACGTCCTCACAGCTGGTGTACTCAGGCGTGGAGCCGCCCTCCTCCTCTGAGCTGCTGATGGACATCTGCCTCTTGTTGACTCCGCGCTTGCTCTTGTAGGTCCGTGGAGGGGGCGGCCGCAAAGACTCAGACTGGTCCGAGCTCTGAGAGTCCTTCCTCAGCAGGTTATCCCCACCCTTGTCCTTTGGTGTCCGTATGGTGCCAGGCTCCAGGCGACCTTTGTTTGGACCCCAATCTGGAGGCACTGGTCCCCCAGACTGAGGTCCTGATCTCACTCCACCACCTACAGGTGGAGCCCCCCCTCCGACCCCCCCGGTCCTGTCTGCTGAGTAGGCTCGGTTATTCTCAAAGCCGGCCTTGCGACCTCCCTCTCCACTTCCAGTCCTCCTGGACAAGCGGTTTTCGGGAACCTCACCTGTACTGCCTCCACTTCCTTCAGGCCCCAGTCCCACCTCATTGATCGCAAGATCACTATGTCGTCTTTCATGGCGGACCTTGGACACCTTAGCATGCATCCGCATCTCCTGCTCTTCCTTCTGTGGTTTCACTGGGTATCGTGCCAGGTTGGGGTCACTGCGGTAACGAGTCTGAAACTCCTCTTCACGACGCTGCCGTTCCCTCTGCTCTTCATCCTCGGGGCGTCTCCGGTGGGTTTCTGAAAGACCATAGTTCTGCTGGCCATCCTCGTAGTCCTGAGAATGGATCTTCTCCAGTCTTCGTCCCTCTCCGAGCCGCCTCTCTCCCCTGTCTCCAGACATCACTCGCTCATCCAGCGACGACTGAGAGGGCAATTTCCCAGCAGCTCTTCGGCCACTCCCACGTCCCATTCCTCCTTTACCATTTTGTTCATGGAGGGAAACTGGCCGTTTCCTGTAGGAGCAGAGGATTATTTAATCCAGATATAAACACGCATCTTTGTGTCTTGAAATAAAAGTTTTAAGGACAATTTTAAACACAAGTATCTGATAGTGAAACATTTCTTTAAGCTGCAGAATCTTGGTCCCTGAAGATTAAAATGTAACAGAGATAAGTCATCCAATGAATGCAGACAACAGAGTGAAGAGAGATCACAGGATCTTTGAAGACAAATATCTGTGACCTAGCTTCTCTATTGGTTAAACCAGAACAAACACAGATCTATTTTCTACCCGAAGGATTAAAAAAATCAACAAAAGCTTTAGCTCACTAGCAGTCCAAGCTTTTTTCACTTGGAGTAAATCTCTTATTCTCTTCTGCGTCGTGCTAATGAAAAAGCGGGTATTGTTTGTGCTTATGACACATTCTCCAGTGGCAGAGACTTCAACATGTTGGATGTGTGTGATTGTGTGTATATCCCTATGCCTTACTTTTCTTTAGGTGGCTCACTCTGGGAGCGTGTCCCAGGCATGTTGTCAGCACCCTTGGCAGCCGTGACACCGGTGGGGGGATGCACCCCGTCCTGCGGCCCTGCGTTACCAGAGGGAGGAGCTTGGGATCTGGAGCGGAGCAGCTTCCTGTCCCGTTGAGCCTCACCTCCAGTGGCTAGGTTGTTCAAGGAGGTGCCCAGGCTCCCAGGCCGCACCCCAGACCCCGAAAACCATTCTCCTGATTTGGTGAGAATCTCCTGCTGTTTACGGCACAGGTTGCAAACCCACATCACCTACAGGAGCAGAGAAGACAGACGTGTTTGCATTCTGAGCTGAGTAGCATTAAAGAAAAGCTTTTCAGTAAGTAGTATAAAGGCATGCTGGGACACAGAACGAAAATCTGCAGACTGTCATTGTTCACATGACTCAGCATATTATTGGAGAATATATAAACCATACAAGATAAAACTACAGTGGCCCTGAGAGCTCACAGCACTGCAACTTAAGAAAGCACATGCAAAAAGACAAAACACAAGCAAATTAAGAAAACACCTTAATCAATTTGACAACACATACACAGCATTTAGAAAATGCACTGCAAAGACCACAAAGAACATTAGAAAAAACATGCTGTAAATAGAGCGCAACACAATGGAAGTGTTTCCAGAGGACACGTAAAAGTGATGCACACGTCCCAACACGCTTGTTGTTCACGCAGATTTTGAGTCACAGCCGTACTTAAGTTCTCTTTCCGTCAGTAGTGTTGTAAATTAGAAAGTGTGTTTGATTAATTCTAACATTGTGATAGCATGATTCAGACATTAGCATACTGGCTAATAACAGACGTGTGCATCACTTTTAAGTGTCCTCTGGAAACTCTTCTGTTGTGTTGCAGTCTATTTACAGCATGTTTTCTAAATGCTGCACATGTGTTGTCAAACTGATGAAGCTGTTTTCTTCAGTTGCTTGTGGTTTGTCTTTTTTTGCATGTTTTTTTTCTTAAGTTGCAGTGCTGTGAGCTCTCAGGGCCACCGTATAAAACACATGAGGACTTGGACAATCCCTCCCTGTGTGTTGTTGTGCTGATTAATCTCACAGTGGTCAGTCTTAACCTCACCCATCTTTATCATACAGCACCCTGAATTCTTTCACACTCACCTTTGCCACAGATATCTAGATATCAGGTGGACTTCTAGTAAGAGTTGTGGGCTGTGTTAATATTTCAACTCTTCTATAATCTGGGATGACACATCTGTGATAGGGATGGTAAACTCTGTTGTGCTCTTAAAAAACGTCTTGAGGGGCCCTCATGAAGACAAGTGTTGCACTTAAACCCAACACCACTGTAAAATAATATTTTACAACCAAGATCGCAAAACAAATGCTGCACTTTAATGCAAAAGAGGAAGGATCAATGTACTGTATAAATGTGCTTCTCTTCCATCTGCAGGAGAAAGAACTGCACTTTTTTTCTGAGCCATTTAAACTCTATTATCCATGAAATGCTTAGTTTGTAAATCAAGATTTATGAAAAGAGCCAAATACAGAAGCAGTAATACAGTTCAAATCATCGAATCTACAGAAGACATCAAATACTCACATGTAGCCATTGCTACTGAATATCACCTCACTCCACAGGAAAAAAGCAGGATTTATCTCCCTCCGTATATAATCCCAGCGGTTTATTTTCAGAGAATAAATCCAGAGCAAGGAGAAAAAACACAATAGTCACTTGTATTCCACTGCTCACAACCTTTGCTGAAGATAAAAAAAGACCAAAAAAAAAAAAAAAAAACACCTTCAGGACTTCCAGAAACCCCTAAATGTTACTCCTTGATGGCTGGTTCGATGGACTGCTAGCACCTGGTCTAGCAGTTAGCAGTTAGCCTTTAGCGCGCCAAAGCACATTCATCATGGCCTGATTGAATCCCAGTTGGCGCATGTCCAGACTAATCTAAAGTAAATCAGCCGCCCGCACGGCCCACAGCTGTCGGGCAGCCGCCCAGCCACACACTACCGTCTCTCTCTTTCTATCTCTCTCTCCATCGCTTTCTCTCTCAGACTTTCTCCACCTCTTCACCTCAGCTGAGGGACACCAGATTAACAGTGGACAGTAATCCCTTCAGCTCCACACCATTATTCAACTCATCATCAGCTGACAATACCAGCATACAGATCATAACTTCACAACCAGAGCTCCCTCCTCCTCCACAGCTGCACAGGTTACAGACAAATACCCAGCACCCTCTAACTTCATACAAGTGCATGATGGGACATAATCCACTTTTCAGAGTTTCCACCAATAGACGCACCACATTAAAACGTTAAGTCACCTTAAAGTGAAAAAAAATATTTACAAGAACATTATATTAGGTCGGTTTTTTTTTTCCATTAATGAATAATTACAGGCTACAGGATACACACGTTCACAAATAAATAAAGAGTGAATCAGCAATTTTTTTGGGTTGAGAGCTATCATTTGAAATGTGACGACAATCACACTTTCTAAACTCAGTTTGTAGCGTAATTTAGTTACTGGCTAAATTTAGTGCTACTCACAGCCCCGGGCTCTAAGACGTATCTGTATTGTTTAACATTAGTGAATCTTGGTTATGTCCTACCAGTGACCATCTACCAACTCCAACCTCACCAATCAGAGCTAACGTAACCTCACTCTTCATTTTATTGACAGACTCTCAAGTTTGATCAGATCACTGCAGAATAACTGCTGCATGTGGGTTGGAATGAACATTATCATAAACAGTTTAGCTCATGTTTTAACCTTTAGCTCATGCACTGCCACTCTCCCATTTAACTGTCTTCTGTTCTCTCCTTTTTCTGTCTGGCAGTCCAGCTCCAGTGTCCACCATGACTGCAAAATGAATCCAAGAGGGGGAATTTGACCCAACTATACAGATACTGGGAAATAGCATTTAGAAATAACCTATTTTAGTGCTGATAATCTCATTTAAATTGTGGTTTATGAACAGGCAAATATAAAAAAGTGACACACTTTAACTATCATTTCTAAAGTCCTCACAGGCCTTTAACTGCGCATGTCAGTCTGTATGGTACAGCAAACAGTAATGCATGGTGACTTTTTATAACCCATGTAAAGAGGCTGTGAGGTCTATCTGTTTGAAGTGGATTGCAGAGACACCTTTGGTAGGAATTGCATGCACACTGTCGTGATGACCTGACTCTTAACAAGGTGTGATGTTTTAAAACATGAATGGAGATAAGATCTTCTTTTTAAAACTACTTTTCTTTGTTCAGTACAACTTTTAACTGGATAAAACACAACAAGGTAAGGTATTTATCAACAGTTACACAGTGCTGTTGTTTGAAAGTAACAACAGGCAAACTTTGTCAGTTTGTTCTGTAGTTTAGTAGCCGGTTATCTTCAGTGTCACTCACAGCCTGGTGCTATGAGACGTGTCTGTAGGCAAACATATAACATTAGTGAATCTTTGTTATGTCCTGCTCATTTACAACCAATCCAGTCCTGTCCGACCCGATCGGGAAGCTAAGAAACAGCATTTAGAAATAACTTGTAGTGGTGCTGATAATCTCATTTTAAGTTGTGGATTAGGATCAGGCAGATATCTAGAAGTGAGACTTTTTCAAGATCATGCAGAACGTCCTCACAGTCCTCACAAATCAGACTGCACCTATTAGTACAAGTGTTCAATAACTTTACATTTGTTTTATCAGATATCATTGAAAGTATATTGAACACTGGATGCTAAGGGGATCCATTTGAAGACAGTGAGTGTTATCAGAGTATGGAAGTGTTCATGTCAGAGAAAGATGATGTGCATAAAAACTGGGGGGAACTGGGGACAGTTAGTGGATCAAGCATCCCATGTACAGAGCAAAGCCCTCACTGCAGACCGCAACACGTTTCTCCGGTCTGTCCAGCTGTTCTATCCAGAAAACTTAAAGGATGAATGACAGAGTTTTCAAAAACTATATGCTGTTTTGTAGATTATAAAAATGAACACTTTTGGTTCCACTGGCTGAACTGAAACAGACTTCCGTTGATTAATCATTGACCGACTCTTTCTGGACATCGTGTAGTAATCTGTGTTGGCACAGACAGTGTAAATTTAAGAACACATTCAAACATCACTGGTCTGTGAGTTTCTATAAGCTGCATTTCTGGTGGCTGCCAACAAACGCGAGTAAATGCTGTAATCCCCGAGCATAATCCCTGAATGGGAACATCATATAGAGGAACAAACACCGTGGGACGACTGCTGTGTGTGTTTTTAAGCAAACAGAAAGACAACAGATCTCATTTCATTACAGCTCAGCTTCATGTGTTTGTTATGTGCTTTAGAGCATACACCACAGATGGGGGTGAGGGGTGGGGGTGGGGGGGCAGGGTGGTAAACAATAAAGAAGTTATACACCGCATGGGCACGCACATGAACACACACACACACACACACACACACACACATTATACACACTATACACACATCACTCACAGAGGATATTATACATATAATCCTTGGAGTGATTGTGCTCTGGTTTCCTGGATGGCCTGAAAGATATCACGGAGGAATTAATTGTGTATGAACGGACTCTGTGTGTGTGTGTGTGTGT